>JALDNG010000358.1:0-203565 GCA_024349245.1 Neodontobutis hainanensis | reverse complement strand
TTGGTCTCGAGACTTTTAGGGATTAAAAATGTTTCAAATTTTTAATATATTCAAACCAAAAATTTCCAAATTTTGTCTTGAAATATAACTTTGAGAAATTGTTTAAAAGTTTGAAATCCCATAAAACATACTAGAGACGAACAAACCACCATAGACATAGTCATAAGAGAATGAAAACTTAAAATAATTGATTAAAAAGTACAGCTAAGTTGTGACCTTAACAGTCCTGAACACGCATAAAATTCACCTATATTCGACAGTGTCTTCTTCAATGGAACCTTTAAACCCTAATGTTAGGAATCCACTATTAGAGATTTCGTGAGTTCCAAAATGAAATAAGGTCCACACTACATAAAACTTGGCAATCGTAAAGAGATATGATATCCTTAAATTAGAATTCATCTGAAAGACAAAAATAAATTCTTATCAGCTTTGAAAAGTATGTGTTTGACTTATCACAATCATCTTTGAATAAATATTATCACCATATATTTTCATTTTTAGAAAGTAAACAGATATGATTTATCTTTAAATGTTAATTTCAATTAATTCTACTTAAAGGGAAATGTGTTTTCGATAATTTTAACTTTATTCATAATATGGATAGTAGAAAGCTATTCCTTATAAAGCACTATAGAGTTACCTTTATTTAATAGAATGTAAATATTTACATTTACCGACGTAATTTAAGTTGAGAATAGGTTTATTCATAGCGAAAAATAACATTAAATGTAAGTAATTGAAAATTTTACCTTCAATCATATGCAACTGAACAACCGTGTCGATAAGCAGTGTATTTGATCTTTTCCAAGAAGAAGATCATGAACTTCTTCATAGAATTTAAGAATCGATACTATTTTTATAATTGTTCAAAATAAAAGTAACTCTTCGAATGAGATGAGTTTCGTCACAATAGCTCAATATGTTCCAATCACGTATTTGACCTTTAATAATCTTTGAATTAATAAACGATAACTAACACAGGTTTATTTTTAAAATCAAAGGGTGTGTTAGCACAGATAAAAACCTGAGACTTCATCATCTCGACACGTGTCTAGACGATGCCGATTTTAATGTTATACCATATACATAAGAGTAGACTAAATTTCATGTGATGAGGCGGCAACTCACAACCTTTCAAATCATTACATATTTTGAAATCGCGAAAGAAAAAATTATGTCATACGTTGATATGTGTCATAATATATTCTGTGACGTATACCTTTAAAATTTATTCATCTATTGTTATGTATAAAGTCATCATTGACATTTTAAGAATGTAGTTGAAATAGGTGGTGAAATAGTTTATCCGACATTTAAATTAGGTTTAAACAACTTATATGTGATTTATTCTATATAAATGTATATGGTCAGATTCGTATCCCCGAGCGTAGTTTCACACGAACATTTAGAATGGAATAAATTACACTCAATAATTTTCGCCTTAATATTTTTGATCAAATTGATTTTTAACGAATAAAGTAACATAAGATAGGTGCACATGACAATCGTATGTGATAAAATCTGTTATCAATTGAAATTTTTGGTTTAACGCGCACACTCTCCATTTTTAATTTATTACACATAAAACATTCATGTTTTTAATCATATGATATATTTTTGTTGTATTTACTACTATTGATATATGTCTCAAAACAGCACGTTATTTATTCCACATTATGTCGATCTCAGATTTTATTAATATCTTAAATTGTCAAATTCGCCAAAATTTTATATTTCATAATCGTGTCGTGTTTTATAAACTTAATAACTAGTTTTCGAATTTCGAACAGTTATAAATCTTATCGTACTTATAACTTTTTCTTATGAAAACAAAAATAGATTTAAACTCAAATATTTATAAATTTTTCACATCGAATCATTTTAAAATGATTTGTATTATCTTATTATTAAACACATCTAAATATATTAATAAATATAAATTTTATGAGAATTGATTATGTTTGAAACATGGCTTCGATTGTGAGTTTTCAAATATTAACTCATCATTTCTTAAACTATTACTCCTTTTTAAATAAACGATAACTAATTTCACGTTTATTATTTATTCTTATAGCGCGAGCGACTGTCACGCGCACTAGGCCATAAAAATTTATACATAGAATATTGTTTATTGATAAGTAAAATAAAAATATAACTACTGTCTGTTATCTAACAGACGCGCGTGCGCCTGCGACAGAGAAGATTGCAAAACGACGGCAACCGAAGATTTTTTTATAACCATAAATTAGTATGTATTATTATCCCAAAAATGTCTTTTTATACCCAAGAGATATAACGAGGATGGCGATGCTCATAGACCTGTACATTCAGCCATGTCATAGAGCACCCGTGGAACACATACTCTTCTAAGGAGTAAATTCCTCTACCGCCCATCACTTAACATGGGCATTACCACGACGGTACCTCACTTATCATCGATTAGGATAAATTTTTAATTGAAATTTGATCTTTATTGTTAGCAATCTTATTACATAAAATAATATCACGTTCATATTTCTCATCTTTGTCACAACACCGATTTTCAAAGTGATGGTATCTCTAAGGTTTTATTTGATTGGGTTTATAAAATTGATGTGAGTGAATTTTAAAATGTAAACATTAAAATTCGGTTAAGAACAAATTAATCAGTTTAATTTTCCAGATCTGCTTAAAGCACTGTTTCCTCTTCGTATTCTTCCAAAGATAAGTGTTGGTCGGTTCTTTTAGGCTTTTTTCATTTCAGTTCCAGAAAAATCTGATTGGTAAATAGTGATTATATCTGGCAGTGAGGACTTTTCCCCCGCGCTTAATTTAAATACATTTAATTACCATAGTGTATCTTTATAATTATGACCTGAAAAAGTCCAATTAGATTTTGGTATCAAGCAAAACAACATCTTTAAAAGCTTTGTAAAAAACAATTAAAAAAACTTCTTTGTTTAAGATTGCCGTTAGTGAATCTAAGAACTCGAAACATTTCTTTCATGGATAATAAACTCACCACAGATCGACGATATCTTTTAGAATGGAAATTGAAATCTTCTTTTCCATCACAATATTTCGTAAATCTTTCTCTTACTTCTATTAAATTTAACTCAAATGAAGGAGGGGATCCAGATCGTAAGAACAAATCCTAGGTAAATTATTATCTGTACAAATAATTCTAAGATCGCAGACATAGTTGCTCTTATAGAATTTAATAATCGAGTGGACATTTCTCGTAATAATTCGCAACATCGCGTTGCACAAAGCTGGTTTCTCTGCCAGATAAGATGAAAAGTTTTTTAATCTTTGAGATTTCGTCAGAATCTTTATGATGATTGTTCGTAAATAGATTCATCCACACAAAGGCATTGCCACAGTGAATATGTTTTCACCAATCTTAATTGTCATGGAAAGTAAAAAATTAAAAAAAAACGTTTTAAATAAGTCTACCATTATTTCGGATTCCTCACAAAGTTCAAATTTTTTTGTACTTTCCATTCGAAAAATAAACGGAAGCAATATGAACAACATTTCAGTTAAAAAACTTCGCATAATTTGTCGTTTTACATATATTATAATTACTTTTATGTGGATTTACTCACCACTACAATTTATTTATCATCGATGATTCAAAATTAAATTTATATGGTAGAATATATTTACACTTTACTATTTTATAAATTAGTTTTATGATGATTCGTTCTCAACGAAATAAATTAATGATAATATTAATTAATATATCAAGGTTGATTTTGCTTTAATTGAAATATGAGAGAATACTGACAGTGAATTAAATTTTATGACACGGTATTTTTATGAATATAAAATCATGAGAATACAACCTTATTTTAATTATGTAAGAATTATAAATTAGATCTGATTTATTGTAAAAACAAATCACATATTAATATCGATTAAAAGCAAATTAATTATATTGTATGCGCATGTATTAATAAGACATCTTACATATTTTTTTTAAACAAAAAAAAATACCCACAGAAATTCGTTGTTACATTTGAAAAAAATCTTTTTGAACAAACATAAGCTAAATCATTCATATTTTTTATGTAGGACACTTTCTGGCGACGCAATTTGGAAAAAAGATTAGAAAAGCGTCGAACATGAAATAAAATTCCCATATATATTGCTAAAAATATTTGAAAATGTTGACATAAGTTTATCCGTGAATTTTTTTAACTTGTATGTTCGATAAAATGCATCGGAAGGATGAAATTTTGATTAGAAATATAATCTTTGCGTATTTATGTTATAATGTCTAACGTGGCAAAATTTCCGGAAACGCGCATTATAATTTTCAATACTAATTTGTTTATTCATTACACCAACCTCGAAATTTTTTAATTTACATTTCTTCCACGGGTCTATTGTATTCTAAATAGGGTCAGTTTTCTATTTATTATAATACCATTACTTGAGAAATATTAATCGTTTCTTTATTTGTTTCTCATACCATATTATAGGTTAATTTTGTAACGATTACTTGCTTTCTCCTTTCTCAAGAAAGATTTAAAAGTTACTTTATTCTTAGTACTCACACCTCAATTGATAGAAGTGTTTTTTGTATTAATTTCGAGAATTCTAAAAGCAACATGCACCCCTTAGCTGTTAATTTTGACAAGTTTTTACATGGAGAAATCTTGTTTCTCAATCGGAGTGCTTAAAAAGATTTGGCATAAGTCACAGATATATTTATATTTCAAGTAGAGGCCTTAAATGGTCATTTTATACTTTTTTCAAATTGTTAATCTGAAGAGTAAGTATCGATAAGTGTTGAATTGTTCATCGCGGAAAAATTTCCTCATTGAATTGACTGATTTAAGAGTCTTCCTTCAATAATACCAAGAGATTCTTCTACAGCCTCATATTAGTTATTATTTGCATTTTTATTTGACTTTTATAACATGTGAAGGAATCTTCGCTTTATTATTGGCGGGAGAGTGATTCATAGCTTCTCTCAACTAATAATTCCCTTCGTATGACCAATTCTCGAGATTAAAATTTTGCTTTATCTTCGACGATTAAATTAGGAACTCTAATGTGAGAGAAGTCTTTTTCAAGGAATTGGATGGTTGACGCATAAGATTTTGACTTAGTCGAGTGTTCACACGTGTATTTATTGTATAAATAAGCATTTGTCACACAATTATATTTCACAAATTTGACAACATTGTCAATATCATAGCTATTTAACAACTAATCTCTCCAATCTCTAATTTACAAATTGAAGAATATACTGTATTCGTAGTAGTATTCTGGGAAAAGGCAAAGAGGAATTAAAAATCTATCGCATTTGAAAATTGATCTATTTTGAACCAATAATAAATTCTCCTGATTCTCAACAAGCACGAGATCGTACGAATGTTTTTTTGTCAAATTCAATCTATAAATTTTACACTTTGGTAAAACAGACGATCTTAAGCATTCAACTTTCTAATAATTTCAAACTGTAGGCATCAGAACAAAGACATTGGTTTTATCTGGCTAACTGAAATATATCCATTTGTTTCTTCTCTTGCATCTAATTATATATTAGAATAGACAGTATATCTACTCAAGAGATCAATTTTCCATGTATATTAGTTTTCTGATACTAAATTTAATTATCGACTTGACTCAGAAATAAAGTTAATCTTGCTTGTCTGTTTATTTTCAAAATTAGATTATCTGTCTTCAGCGAACATATTGAAATGAGTGCATGACTATCAACAAGGGAAGGTGAACGTTATTCCATGTCTATATTGAGGAAATTTTTTTCAGATAGAACACCATAAACTTGCTTCATTTTAAAGCTTTAGGTAAAGCTTCTAGCTTTCATTCAGTATATTTCAAACGTAACTGAACGTTTTCTTTGATCAATTATTTTATATATGGAAAAGTAAACTTCCAGACACCGCCGCTCATGCGTCTTATGAAATATCTTGAGCATGTTTTAGACAATCTTCCAACCACTTTATAGGAAGCTTTGACATACTTTAAGAAATTAAATAATGTACTATGAACCAAAATTCTCTGACATGTGAAATCACACTTCTTCAGAACATATTAAAGTTAAGATTGTAATCAAGATTAGAAATGAATTTGCTTATAATACTGTCCTCCTCTTAGAAAAGTCGAAACCTTCTATTCATTTGAGCGTGGAAATCTTCAACGCTACATTTCTCCAAATGTTAAGTTAACCAACATTTATCCAATTGTTCAAGAAGTCATTTAATATGTCGTTATAAAACAGCTACATTATCAAGAAGAGCTGTGATCTCCTGAAAATATCCTGTTAACGTCTTGATAACACAAGGTAGAAGTTTGTGTCAATATACTCATAAATGCGTTCTAAGACCAGCTGTTTATAACTCTCTTCGGACAAGTGAAATCTATGGCTTTCATATTTTTGGATCAATTTGTGAGAAATAATTAACCATAATTTAATTTTATAAGTAGATCATCGGTGAGCATAATTAAAAGTCTGCCTCTTTAAATTAGATTGAACGCTTAAGCTGTAATATACAGTTTAATTATTTTCCTATCTGTTTTCAGAATAGGGACAACTGGCGTTCCCCAATAATTGATTTACAAAATTTACAAAATTTCCTTTTTAAAGCCTTCATTTAATATTGAGCGTATTATTTAACAAGAACAGGCGTTTCATTTGGTGACTTGAAGAAAAATGAGAAGGAAGTATAACTCTAACTCTACGTTCACATTAAGATCTTTTAAACCTTCAAGATCTCTTAACACGAATAGGAAAATTTTGAACAAAAAAATTGCAACTTTATGTTTTAGATAATTAGGATAAGCATTTTTGATTGTTTTCGAGCATTAATTTGGCATTAACTCTAAAAGAAATATTTAATATCTCCCAACGAATTCAAACACAAAAAATTCTGACATTTGGTTTTTGTCACAACAAATTCATGTTTCTTAAATTCTTTAAACGAAGTGTCAAGATCAGTAACCTAACTTTTGAAGATTTCTATGGTAGGAAGTAATGTACCATCGGTGAATTTGTACGCAATATGTCAAAGGATGTAATACTAGTTAGCGAAATGTAAATTGTAGTTTGCATTTTTGAAAATAAACGCGACAATTTTTTACCTCTATTTATTGTCGCTTCTAAGAATATTCATGCTTGACGCTCCGTTATTTATTTGACTTTAAAATGATTTTACAGTGACAGGATTAATAAAAAACTGCACTGATCTAAATCTTTGAGAAAAGTATATTTTCAACATTGTATTAAACATGATTTTCTCATTTTCTCTTATATATTGGTCCGACAAGATGATTTTAACCATACTTTTGACATTTTTGCTTTGTTTCTGAACTGATTATTTTGCAAAGTAAGAGAAACTATTCTGCTTCTTGGATTATTTTGACATACTTGACAAATATACTGTCCTCGGCTTACCTAATAAAAGATAATTTTTCACAGAATCATCGTTGAAAGCGAATATAACCATGGTCTTCGTACCTTCATTCAGATGGTATTTGAAAGAACTGAAGTTTATATCATCGCCTTCTGTCAAATCTTCAAAGCTAGCTCGAAAAGTGATTCAAAACAGGTCATTTTGATTCATGTATCGAACCTCTAAAGTTCCCAAATAAATGACATTTTTATCAAAATTTCTGCCAATTTATCACTAAATTACATACCAAAAATGAATAGCTATTTTAAGGAAGATCTGCCAGTGTTGAAAATGTAAAAAGTAGAATATTAACTTATCGGTTCTGGTTGTGAAAATCATAAGTGGCACGTGTAAATCTTCAAGGCAGTTTGTCTCGATAAAGGTGCTAAAGTTGGAAAGAGAGAAACTCGATACCTTCCAATTTTGATGAAATCGTGAAAATTATTTTGAGATACTTCGCCCTATCATTTTAAAGTAAGATGGTGACATTAATCATTTTTATCTTCTCAATGCAGTTCACCTTTTTCAATTTTAGTACCTCCTGTCGTGAAGTACCATTTGAATTGAAATTAATTCAGGTAGCTAAAAAATTTCTGAAATTTACATTCTACTGACTACTTCAATAATATATTTCAACATTTGATTCGCAGCCCTCTCCAGCCATTTGGATTGTTATATTTAATAATAAAAATTTGATGTTTATTCCTTACATTAATTTGAAATATATTTCTGAATTTTCGAAGGCGCGATAAAAATATTGAATAAATTTTCCTTTAATGCAGATTTTATCAGTATCTCAATTTATTTTAGATATCTATTTTTAGAAAACTTAATCAAATTATAGAGCTTCTGTAAATCCATATTTTACATTTAAAAAGACTAAGAATTTGTCCTCATCATTCAATGTGTTTTATATCATATTTTTGTGTAAAAATTTAATATCCTGTATATTTATGTATTTTTTAACTCCACATATTTTTTCGATTATTTTTAACATTCACAAAAAGACTCGTTGAGAATTTTATATTTTAATTTCCAAAAATTAATTTTACATCTACGAACTTAAAAATATCTATAAAATAAAGAATAATAAAATGTAGTTTTGATGTTATATTAAAAATAATTTTGGTTATTCTTACTTTATTCATTCAACCCTATTTTAAAACATAACGAAAGGTATAGGATATTTAAATTGTTAAAATTTATTCAGGGTTAAATTTCAACGATTCATAATTCCGAATATCAACCTAGAGTTACTGTTTCTTAAAATATTTTAACATAGTTTGTTAAAGAAATAGAATGTGAGGAATATGAAATTTTTATTGTTTCATGTTTTAATTTTATGAAAAATTTTTAACACCCCAAATTACATTATTTTTTGATAAACTCTTAATTCACAAAATATGAAAGTAAAATTTTCATACTCTCTTGAAAAATGTTAAAGTGTGCAATTCTGATGAGAATTAACAGATATGTGAACAAATTTAGCTCATTTTTATCAAAAGAAAATTTTGTATCTGGCTTAAATAATTATTTCTTAGGATTTTGTTAAAAATTAACAAGTACTCACACAATTGAATCAGATTTACATTTAACCGAAATAATAATAAATTATTCTCGATTTTATTGTTGAAATAAATATGTATTGATCTAGATACAACATGTTATCATTGTAATTATAAATACTATTAAGTATATTAAAAATTAAAATAATCTTTCATACAAATATTCAATATTTTGATTTATGCCATAAAATTTATTGTTTGGCTTATTTTAAAATGTTATCTGAAAACCGTGTCAGAATTTTTCAGAACACAATAAATTTACATTCGTTTGTCATCTGCCATACATAATTTTTTAATTAAATCGCATCTTCATATATATTTAATAAAAGTGCTATAAGTGTTAAGCTCAGTGATTATCTTATGATTTCAAAATTAATTTATTCATGATTTGATAGAAAACGCACGAAAATAATATTTTTTAATTTTAAAACTGAGTAATGATTGTTTAAATACTATTTAGTTCCATCAATATTCGTTAATTTATTGATGTTTACATAAGTTCTTTTTTCTTCAAAGCAAATAATAAATTAAAAAAAATAAACTCAATCAAAACGTAGAAATATATTTCCTAAAATTTAAGAAATTATATGATAATTTTAATTATAAATTCCTTCAAAGTCGCTCGGTGTTTCCAAAGTTCTAAAATGATAATCGATCAAAAATATGTTAGTGTGAGACTTTTTTAAGTCTTGATTTGTACGAAGAATAGTTGCCCAATAATCGAATTATTTTTTGATTAGAACTTTAACATGAGAAAAAGTTTATCATTATTTATGAAAATATCTAAAATGTTCAGAATATTTTTCTTTTTTGTTCATGATATAATATAAATTTAAATGTAAAATTGCGTAATTATTGATAATTATGATTTTTTGTTTTTGAAATTTTTCAGATTATCACATCAATAGCGATTTTAAAGTTAAATATTCTGATAAGAATAGATTCTAAAATTAAACATGAATAAATTCTCTTTTTCAAAATATTGTTTCGAATTTTTAAAATAAATCAAAATTTTTATTTAACTGAAAAACATGTAAATTCTCTTATCCAAGAACCTTTCTGATTAGAAAAAGGTATAAATTTAACTTTTCATGGTGTTTTCCAATCAAAAGTTATTTTATCCGAGTTTCTACGATTGGTAAGGATGTGATTTTAATGCAATGAAAGAATTTTTTGAAAAATTAGAGAAATATTTTTATTTTTAAAAATTAAAATATAACTCTAATTATTTATTAGCTATTTATTTTTGTTTTAAAACTGAATTAGAGTCAAAATAATTTTATCAAAAACAAAATATATTGACAGAATGATGAACATAATATAAAGCGGACAATAAAAATGCAAAAACTCAGAACAGCAATAATTTACACAAACGCTTTGTATCTATCGTTAGAAATGTTTTTTGAAAAAAAGTTGTCAAAAAATTTTCTCACAATAACTGTAAAAACGTAATATTGTATTTTAAAATAGATAAATTCAGATTTAGAAGCCCGTGTTATAAAATTTTAATGATAAAATATTTTTTCACTTTCTTATTTATCTAAATTGGTTTTCAGACGTAAATCATTCAACAGTAACACGTTAACGTCAATTGAAAAAAATACTTTTAAGTAGACGCAACTTTATTTGTTTACTTTTCTTCATTGACACACTTTTTAAAATTTCATTCTTTTAGCGCCATAGTTAATAAAAATATCATTTTGAGAAATATTAGATTTCAAAAGAAATAAGGCCACATGATATTTTTATTCTGCAAAAACATTATTTTGGTGAAAATATTTTGATGACAAAAACATTTATTTACGTTTAAAATTGTTCAACTAAAATTCATTATTTTTCAACAAAATCTTAAATGATCAAACATAAATTAAAAAATAACAAATTTATATTTTTATACACATTGACATATTTTGGCATATAAATGATATTTATTTAATATTATTTATTCAGTAAACTAAAAAAACAATGATCAAACAGAGGAAAGCAGAAATCATGAAATATTTCGATCTTCGATACCAAACGAGCCAGCTGATCTTTGATATGATTTATTATTTAGAGAAACAAAAATTTTTTTTATTTATTGTAATTTTGTATTTAAATATTACCTCTGTGAAACGGACTTATGTAAATCACTTGTATAAATATTATGACATCAAAAAGTAAAAAAATTTAATTAATTAATAAGGTCCAACTAACTTCCCGAAACAAAAAAAATGTCAGAATTTAGGATATAAATGTTTTATATTAATGTAAGAGAATCATTCATTGGGGTATTCTTGAACTACTTCCAGACCCGTTACACATGAGTAATAAGATTAGACAGTGTATAAAACAGGAATAGGGTAGACTAATGATAAAATTTATCAGAGTATATAATTAACAGCCAATAAATTGACCAAATCTAGTTTATTCAAACGATTCAACCGACAAATTTTGATTTCAATAAAATAATGTTTCAATGATACAAATACCCAGAGTTGGGTAGGAAAAAATTTAGTTTGACATTCACAAGATAAACATAAATTAAAATTTGAAATGATCAAAATAAATAAACTGATATTATATAAATTTGATAATCTAACATAAGTAATCGTTCTCCGCGTGGCACATGACTTCTAAAATATAAAAAAATTCCCCTTTCTTTTAAACACAAGATTCTTCATACAATTTGTCAAAATTTTTACCCGTATCTAAAAATGTTCGGATTAGATAGGTTTAACTGTAATTAATTAATCAAATCGTTGCGTATTTTTATGTTAAATTAAGATAATTTTGATTTTATGCCGCTGAAAGTTGTGAAAATACACTTTAATAATTAATTTTCTTTTTAATTTATTCATCGTTAAAGCTAATTATTATTTTTGAAAACTAAGGGAATAAACTGAATTAGAAGAGAATAATTTACATTTCTCTTTATATCGTAAAATTAAGAAGTTAAAAAATATTCAAAAACATTAAGAAGAAAGAAAGCTATCATTTAATTATTGCAGATACTTATAGCTAAGGATTTATAAAAATGGAAATCTATTATAAAACAAAAGCTCAACAATTTTCTTCAACAAAGAATATTTAAATCGAAAAATTTTTTTCATAACAACAGCTTTGACAGTGTCAACACCTTTCTGTATATTTTCTTAAAATATTGATAATGATTAAATTATGAAGTACATTGAGTTTAGTGAAATAGAAATGACACAAAAATTTACAAATATCCATATTTTAAGCTATAGATCTATCTTACTAGATAAAATTGATCTACATTTATTTAAATATATTATTTATCAAAGAGAAAATCCATTATATAATTTTTTCATGTTTGAACGTCAGTTTTTTGACAAGTTATTTTTACTATTAAACATTTGCATTAGGCATGCGTAAAATATTGAATTAAAATGAAGGATGCTGCTAATTTTCTACCTGTCTCTTATACCTCTCGGTCAAAAATGGCAAGGTTAAAAGGTAAATATTTTTTTTATTGTGGAAATCAGGAAAAATTTGTATGTCAGTAATCTGAGTAAACTTTTCTTAAAGATATTTAAGTTTAGTTAATAATGCAAAAATAAAGAGAGATAATGTAGAATGTGGCTTTCCAACTTCGGGATGTTTTAGCCCATGTAATTTTAAAGCTCAAAATAAGCAAATCCTGATATATTTATTTTTGGCTACACGGATGGAAAATTATTTATTGTGAATCTTAAAAATTTTTATAAATTTGATAAAAGTATAAATTAAATCATGACCAAGTAAATAATAACCACAACAAATTTGTAACAGATACAAAGTTTTCTGAAGATGGATCAAGACTGGTAACCTTTCTTACTTTAGTAGTTTTCATGTGCTTTTGATTCTATGATCCTCATTAACGATATACATAAAGAACAAAATATCGTTAATATTAATTTTTCACATGCTTCTGAAGTAAATAACCTTTCCATCTTCGACCGAGGTTTTTATATTGACGCAAAAGACCTCTTCGCATCTGCGGGTTATGACGGCATGTTAAAATTATGGGATATCAGATTTAAGGGTTCAAAAAATATACACGAACCAGTTGTTGCATTTCAGCAGCTAAAGACGGAAACTAATCGAGAAAAGAAACAAAATAAAAATCTCGATGCTGGTGAAAGAGTTAATGTGTTTATTGATTAAGGTGCCGATTTATAGAATTTGTAAATTACTTGACGATTTTAAAATACTAGCAACGTCCTCTCTAACATATTCCAAAATTAACGTGTGGGATTTGAGAGTAATTTTGAATTCATCCAACAATTTAACTCCTGTATCGCATGCGGAGTATTTTGGATCCTCGGATCAGTCAAACATAGGTAAATTTTTGTGCAAATAGGGTTTACGGACATCGTTGATGACGGAGTTAACATCTACGCGTGCTGCCTTGACAAAATTATATATAAATACTCCATTAAAAGACTTTATGATGGTATTTATTCAAATATAGATTCTAAATTAAATACTGAATTTATTTGCATCCCTGATGAATTTTCAAGAAAAAACTCCAGCTTTTCTTCCAACCTTGAAATTAGTAAAGATAAAGAATTCCTCATAACATCAAACTTTTGTGATTTTTCATTAATTTGGAATCTTTCGTTTTGCGAATACCCAGTTGCATACCTCCCATGTTTTAAAAGAACTTTTTTGTTTTAAATTATTTTGGAACTACTCATGACCTTAAGGTAATTTACATGAAATATATTAAAGATAATGCAACTGTCGTCCACAAATAAATTCAAATTATGGTTTATATCACTCGTTAATAACAGGGAATATCCTCAGGGAGTATCGATAAATACTGATAGAAGAGCCGCTTTATACGTGAGGCCAGCAGATAAATAGGAACATTATAAATCCAAAAAATATTCACTTTTAAATATTTTAATTTATACGTTTATCTGAACATTAAGATATTTTCGTTTCTAAATTATTTGCTTCATCCTGTCTAATTTCCAAAATAGAAAAAATATCGCTTTGATGTTACAAATGTTAAAATTTTTTATCTTCTCATTTCAACAATTGTAAATTAAGATGCCGCCATTCCTAAAGAATCTTCCATATTAATTTTCTTTTTCTTATAGATTTATAATTCGTTGAAATAATAAATAATCTTAATTTTATTATATTGAATTTAATGTTTAAACTGCCGGAATAATTTGTTTTGTTCACGATATAAAAAATATTAGTTTTTGGAAGTTAATTACAAGTAATTGTGGGAATAAAATTGAAATTTAATGGATTTTTAATTGGCATTGATCATCAACTCACAAATAAAAGAAATTTATTTTAAATGCAATCAAAAGTCAAGAATAAAATGAAACTTTATAATTTGATCCCTCAAGAAACGTTACTATTTTCAGTTTAAATATTTTAAAATAGCTGTTGAATGATCATTTTCTCCAATACGGATTTTTAAAATATTATTCTATGATAAAATTGCAAAATTACCCAAAAATTCTTCTGGACAAAATGAATCAAATCGTTAAAACATTATTACTATAATAATGAAGCAAAATATTTTTTAAAACTTATAACGATTTATTTTTTGTCAGAATAGGATAGAGCGTATTTTTTTGTCCCAGGCTTTATTTTTTCATCCCTTATATCTTATATTCAGTTCAAGGTTATTGTAAACATCAAAATATCTGAATTTTTATTTTTTCAAATTTAAATCTTAATATCTATGAGATGGTTGATTGCAGATATGAATTGATATCCCACTATTTTTGTCAAATAATTTTTCTGAAAATATCAATGTATGCACAAATAATATTCTCCCTATCTTCAAAAAAATGAATATAATTATAAATTTTCTTCAAGTTTAAACATAAATTAGTTTTAATATCAAATGAAAATGGTATTTTCTACTATAAATGAAAAATTATTTAAATATAAATGATCTAATTAAAATATTGAGTAAATTATCTGATTGATATAGTTAGTCGTCGTTAATATCCCTGGACATTCGGAACATGATCGCCAAATACCGTTCCCATTGTACGGAACATATTTTAAGCTTGTTTCTTCAGTCGCCCGCTTCGTTAAGTTAATATGGTTCGTCGTAGAGTCCTTAATCGGAACATCTTTGATTTTTAAGCTTGTATAAGATAAACATTTCCATAAATTCAGATAAGACCGTTGGTGTGGTGCCATGTCAAAAAAGTAGATTTCTAAATAAAGCGCATCGACGGTCTCATTACTCAAGCGGGACAGAGCATCCCCGCTATGCCATTTTGCTTAACACCAGTGTACTCAATATCAGTCGAGAATTCCAAAATTGTTCTAAAGTATCTTTGGTAGCGAGCAGACCAAAAGTCACTGTTTTGATTTTGCGAATGTAAGTGACTCGTGATCAGTGTAAATTTTTAAGTTTCGGCATTAAATAAAAGAGAAAAGGCTGAATTGCAAGATACCCTGCGAGATGTTCTCAATCAAAAACGATGTATTTTCGTTGTGCTAAAAAATTTTTCCGAGTGAAAGAACACAGGTGATGCCAAACGCTGCCGTGGAATCGGTAAACAACACCACCTACTGGAACTGCTGAAGCATCTGTCGTAAGAGATAGAAGTGCGTTTCTTCGAGGGTGTGAAAGTAAGTACATATGCTATCCTCTGTTTGATTTCCTCAAAAGTTTTGATTGCTTGGCTGTTTCATTCCAACAAACGCAAACCTTCGTCTAAGAGTTTGTATTATGGTTGCATGGTGTGTGCTGCGTTTGATGGATGTAAACATAGTAAATTTCTGAATATTTTTGCTGGAACTAGGGAAACGCCATTCAGAAAGATTGGATATCTCAATAATCTTCCGTATCTTATACAAAAACGCATTTTTCAACATTTACCATTTAGCCGTATTTATCAATTTGCAAAAAAGCAGGCGATGATGCTATCCCTGTTCCTTTTCGGAACGACTGGAGGTGAAAGTTTTGTCAAGTTAGGTGAATATAAAATCAAGTGCGCTTGCCATTCAACCCATTTGGAATTGAAAAGTTTGGGCTGCATTTTCATATTGAAGGGCATCCTGCAAAGTTCGAATAGTCTGAATGGAGTAGTTATCGCTGTCGTAGGAATTTACTCCTCTCCGAATGGTATTTGGTGGTAGCCTCGGATAATATATACCTTTGAAAAATTTTAAAACTGGCAAATCCTGATGTAAAGTCTTGGAGGTGGGGTTGAGGGTACAGATCATAAGCGTAACAGCTTTCAATCGGCGATAATACTGATACGGTCTCAACTATCAGAGTTTTTTGGAACAGTACGAAAGGGTTAGGTCCACAGGTTGTTTAATCTTCCAACATTTTGAATTTTCCCCTAGATTTGTTCAATTTGAAAGGATTTAGACGAAGACGTTGGCAATAAACAAGATAGCTTGATGTATTAATATGGCGTTCAACTCCGTGCTTCGAGCTATTTTCAGTAAACATAGTTGACGCTATACGCGTGTATTCGGAGGGAATAGATATGACTTTGATGCGAATCTCTGCTTGATTTAACTCATTATGGGCAAAACGGCAAGTGTGACTTCTTTACAATTGACAAAAGGGTTTAAATGTCGACTGTCTTCCTGTACTTATGTCTATTCAGAGATTCTTTGTCCTTAAGAAATCTGCTCTTTGAATTGGTCGAGAGACATCGGCACAAGTCAGCGTCCAGGAAAATTATCGATTATCGAATTTTAACTTTTTGGTAACTTGTCCATATGTTTTAATCCTGGATCTGCTGGCAGAGCAGGGCTAAACAGAGTAAGAGAAGTTTCACCTTGAGTTAGAAACGACAGGGACGAAGCTGATCTCTTAGCCACTTTCGATAAAGAAAATTTTTCCTGTATTTCTTTCGCAAAGGAATATTTGTGATTTCCTTTCAATTTTGCATTACGTTTCCAAGATTTAGTGTGTTCAACGATTCTTTTAGAAGGTGCACAGTGATCCACTTTTTTTAGCTTTTGTCATAATTTTTGATGATAGCAGCACCATCCACTTTCGAGATACAAAGAGTATTTCGATCAACCGTTAGTCGATGTTTCAATCCTAGAGCAAAAAGACTGCCGTCTTTGGAAGAGTTCTCCCATATGGTGTCAGTTGTCTTCCTTAGTGCCTTAGACTTGAAAAATCTTCATCGTTTGCCAGGATCCTATGTTCTCAAGACGCTTTCTCAAGAACAACTCGTTGAATAGGAAACATTTAGCGTGGCCACGAGAAACGGCTCTCTTTTTAGAAAGCAACATCGAAGGTTTTTTGTCGCCTAGTGGAAGCACATCGAGGAGTTTTGATGCCGCCTCTCCGTCGCTTATAGAGAAAATGTCATGGAGAGGTAATTTTAGTTCCTCTTATTTGTTGGGTACAATGAACTTCCGACGAAGTCGAGTACAAGAGAGGGCTTCTTCTGATCAAGGGAAGCGAGTATGTAGTTGTACTTAGTGTAGCTTGACGATATTTTTCGGAGTGAGAATTGAGCCTCCTTTAAGGCGAACCAGACCTCAGGTTGGGAGGGTCATAAACCTGGTATCTTTAATGAGACTGCACTGCTCGTTTACTATTCTACATTCTGAGTCACTGTTGAAGTGATTTATAAGATTAACATATCGTTAATTTTCGTAAATCCACTGTGGGTTCTGAACATTTTCGCCACAATTTTAATGTTATTTTCGAATTTATTACATCAGAATATCAATTATTCGTTGAAAGACATTAGTTTTCTGACAATATATAATCCAATAAATATTGACAACAAAATATTCATGAATTTTAGTAAAATATATCGAAATAATGTTTTATGCAAGATATTACTCATAGAACAACTTATTATTATGTCAAACATTTTGGATTTCCTCTCAATTAACCTTGAAATTTTCTTTCAAAGCAGTTAAGAAAATCTTTTGTAAATTAATTTTTTTTTTCATTTTTTAAATTTTATTTAAAATTTTAAGAGAAATTTAGATCTTCATAAAAATTAAAATTATCAATTTTGTTTTAAATATTTTATAATTTTCCTTTTATTTGTATGAAAATTTGTTTGTTAATGATTCACATATTAAATAATAAATATACCATGTATAAATGTTGAAGCTAATCTAATTTAATATTTTATAAAAATTTGTCAAATACAATCAATATAAACAAAAAATTTAGACTTTATTTGACAAAATAATGACGTAAATTTTAAAATTATATCTTAATGATACTCAGTCGCCGACACTTTATCCTTTTTAAACAAGTAGTATACTTGGAAAGATCCATATATAATAAAAAATGAATAAAGCTGGATGAGGATTTCAAATATATGAGACTCATAAATACTGTTTCTTTTTCATTGAATGAATTTCAAGATGATTTGAATTAATGAGCTATCATTATAACGGAGGCTCATTAATGAACAATTAAAAAAATATTTTCATTTTTTAACATGTTATACGAGTTAAATCAAATATTTTTTTATATTACTCTTCTCTAAATTTGACAGATATTTTATCTTCTTGTAAATTAGGTAAACGAATAATTTTTAAAATCTATTCGTCTATCACGTAAAGGTTTGTTGATATTCAAATACTAAACATTAAGATATATTTAAATTAATCAAACCGTTATAGTTTAAAATACACATACAAATATAAATATGTTTAACCATTTTTAGTTATTATCAATCTTGTTTCATTGAAAATAAAACCGTTAATTATGCCTTGAAACCTGTCTTTTATAAATATTAATCGAATTTCCTAAATATGTAGTATTATAAGTTTAATTTCGTTTATGAGAAACTTACTCCCTTCATGGTTTTTATATCATACGTATTTTTCAAAAAATATCATTTATTTTTATGACCACTTCTGTTGTCATACTTTGGATATTTCCTAATCGTTAAATGTTATTTTGTCACAAAATTTATCCATCTCATATTTAAAATTGATTTCCTATTTTAAAAAATAAATGTTGACATATTTAGATGAATTAAATATTAACCAAATATTTTTACTTAAGAAAATAAATTAAAAGTATTTATTTGGTCATTTATATTTAATTTTGGGTTAGAGATTATATTTTTTCATTAATTCAAAATTTTTTCTAAATCAAATATAACCTCTCGCTTTGTTAAAATATAGATGTGATATCTTCAAATAAAAATAAAAATTTCATAAATTATTTGACGATTCCGTTTTTAACTTATATATCCTCATAAGTAACGTTATAGAAAAGTTAAATTAAGATTTTTGATCTTCTTGTCATTTTAAGTCCAATATCAACTGTTTTTTACCAAAAATATATGAATAGTATTCTTAGCATGTTATTTCAAGGTTTTATAAGCATGTCCGAAAAGTGTCACGTTTTGACAGCAAGAAACAGTGTTTATACACTATTTTCACAACTTGTAATTTTTTCCTGAAATTGGCATACTTCTATGATCATCTTTTCTGTCTTAATATAATTTTTAATTTTTTCCCAGTATGATTATTCAATTATATTTGAACCTTACAAAATACTTCAAGATGTTGCGTTTTTCCATAAACATTAACTCTCTTTTTTGTTCAGATTCATAAATTTTATTTTTAGTGCTATTTGAGGATATATTCGAATAGATGTTGATTAAAAGACAATCTAATTTTTACTCTATAATAATATATTTTAGATGTTTATTCAGAAAAGTTACAGATAAAATTGATTATGTTACATTTTCCTCAAGTAAGTTTTGTAAATATTCGAATAATCAAAAACTCAAAATCGCTTGATCCTGAATTATATATGTAATTATGCCAATTTCATAATTTTAATTTTTATCTCAGATATAATTTTTTTTAATTTTAGATTCAGCTGCTTTCAATGAAAAAATGGAGAATATATTTATCCACTCAAAATTTATTTTATAGTAGTTTGCCAATTTTGATAATCGAAATATAATAATATGAATTTTACTGTCAGAATTTAGGTGTTTTGAAAATATCAGGTTTTTTATCTAAAAGAAGTTTAATGTCGATGAAACTACTTTTGAACTGAAATTAATGTTCACTCTGATTTTAGAAATGTTGGAAGATTATTTTTATAAATATTGAAGAACATTAAATACAAGATTTATTATTTTTCTTATTTTATGTTAAGTTCCAATGGGTGTGTCGTAAACTAATCCATAATCTATGGTAAGCAAGGAATGTATTCAGAAAGCTTCAATAAATTTTTGTACTTATACAGCGTATTGTAAAAAGTTAACGGTTAAATTTTAATATTTTGATTTACATATATTTTGGATGATTCCAAATATTTATCCCATCCTTGAATATATCATTAAGCATTTATAAACGATCTGTGATAGAGACAGAATTTCAAAGCGAATTTTTATGGTGTAACACTTAAAAATTACTTTAAATTAAGTCAATGAAAAATTAATCTCTCAAAATCAAAGTGAAACGATCGTTATTATATAAAAATACTATTTATTATTTTTTTCGTCTGTATATTAAAACAAAATAAGTTTTGAAAAATTTGTTTATGATTCATAAATATAAAACTACTATTTTATTTACTAATACAAATAGATTAGGGAAAATAAAATCACAAGACTCTGAAACTATGATTGATATAAATATAATAATCTGATTCTAAATAGATTCTATATATTTGAAATATGTTCAACAAATAAATTCAAAAATACACAAATACCATAGAATGAAACTGAAAAAGAGTTATTTCCTTACATATCCTAACTTTATTACAAATCAGGTTAACGAAACTTTTTTATTTACCACATCATGCATCAAAAACTATGAGAATTTTATGAACACAAAAAATTCGAATGGAAAGTAAAATTTCCAATGAAATTTTCAGGAAATAAAAAATGAATATCCATTGAATTCAGAAAAAGAGAGATTTCCAAACCATATGCTACAAGCATAAACGAAATTTTAAGACAATAATAAAATAATTTCGAAAAATTTTTAATTTTTTAAACTACATAAATGATCTTGTTTATTTTTATTTTAAAACAGTGAATGAATATATAAACTTCAATTGAACACAATACTACTCTAACACTATCAAGTAGCAGCTGAAATTTTTTCTTGAAAAATGAATTTTATTTTTCGCTTTTAAATTCTTTAAGATTTTTGTTTCAAAAAATTCAATTGTAGCACGTTAAATGTAAGATAATTTTATTATATCAGAGTAGTTTCGTAATCCTTACTTTTGTTCAATTAGAAACCATATAATTTGATTTTTCTCAATGAAAGTTACACTTTATTTTAGAATAAGAATATACGTGATTTTATTAAGATAAGTATGTTTTCATTAATATGTCCCATGTAGTAGCCATAAGAGCTATCAAAAAATCTCTGATCTTAAAAATCACAAAAATTCAGATAATATCTTGTGTTTCTAAAATAAATAATCATTAAAAATGTTTAAGATTAAAGATTTATTTTTGTTTTAAAATTTTGACAGTTTTTTTGGAAAACTTACTCGAAATGATCTTTACTATATTGTATCGTCATTATGATTGAAAATATGACTCATCAAAACATTTAAATTAGTTTAAAATTGATTAAATTATCCAATTATGTTTTTATATTTTTGATTTTTAAAATAGCGGTTCGATCTTTAATAAATCCTATATTCATAAAAGAAGAAAAAGATATTTAACTTCTTTAAATTTAGAACATGTCTGAACTCTCTAGGAAATGCTAAATGTGTTCTTGATCCATAATTAAATGTTTTGTGAAAAGTAAACTTAAAACAAAGACACAAGAAGCATTTTGCATGGCTTAGCCTCTTCGATCACAAATCCTTGTCGTTAGTTCATCTCGAACTCAAACTTTATAAATATGGTTACACGACGTGACAATGGATAACATAAAAGTTTATCTATTATCGTCATAATCAAGGACAAAATCGAGAATCAAATTTTCAAAATGGTGCACATGTAAAATAATTTTATTTATTTAATGAATAAATTATGAACTAAAATGTAAAAAATAAAATGGTGACAATGTGAAATAACTGCTTTAAATTTTTTTGCTTCATTGGGATAGGACAGGACAGCTAGGTTCAAAAATCCCTAAAATTTAAAGACGATATTATTACTTAAGAGAAAATAAAAAAATTTTCATGTATGATTTCGAAATTAAAATTAGAATATGCTTAAAAATTAATTTTTGTTATTTTTGATTTTACAAATATGTAGGTTCCTGAATAAATAATGTTTGAACCTAAAATGTTAGATAAATTTGAACAAAAGATATATATTCTAGAATTATTTATAAAAAAATATTTTTATCAAAGTTATAAAAACGTGTGTGAAAAGGAACAAGTAAAGCTGGAAGAATTATCTGAATAGTACAAGAGTATTCATGAAATCAAATTGTAAATTACAACGTTATAGATCAATAATATGGTGATAAGTTAATCTCGAATTCAGTTGATTTTGATATTTACCGTTCCCATTCTTTCTATTGATATTTAGATTTGAATAAAACATTTTTATCATATTTGTGCGATATATTATTTTATGAAAAAATTTTATTGAAGTTATATCCACATATCTTACGCACTTGTGTGGGCAGTTCAAATGGCATCTGCCTCTATATTTAACAACGTTAACCTAACAGAATAGAGATGATTTTTTATGGTTTAATAGTTGTGAAATTATTAAAATTACATTAAAAAGTGATTTTTAAATTAAATTTTTGTTTTTAAAATCGTGCATATAACTCAGATTTAAAAGGTTGATATATTTTTGAACGTATTGCCAAAGCGAACATTCAAATTTATCAGAGTGATAAAATTTAGATTTTCTTTTAGTTAAAGAGAAGACATCGATGGTTTAAGGAATATTTACTTTTGAGAATCTCAAAAATAAGTATTTAATCTAAAAAGAGTAAATTGACAACCACTTTTAGACCCTAAACTAATAATTTTTTGTACCATAGTTGGAGAATTAATGATTTTAAAAAATACATTCGAAATATAAAAGTTTAATTTTTTAAAGTTAAAATTTGTTGTTCAGTGTTTTATAAAAAAAATTAACTCTAATATTTTTACATGGACATTAAATTGAGAGAAAAATGCAGAATTTAAATTTTATATAAAAACAAGGGTTCTGTAAATAGAACGTCTCGTATGCACATTAAAAATTTTGTTTCGCACATCTCTCCGCTGGTATGTTTACTTCTTTTATCATCATAAACTTTACAAACATAATTTTAAGACATATATTTGTGCAGCATTTAAAAAATATCCTCAAATTATCTAAAGAAATAGAAATAGTATAACCGCCGTTATTTTATAAAAGTACTAAAAAGTATTTAATGTTAAATGTTGAGAAAGAGTATATGTTTTAAATCTAGCACATGCATAATATATTACAGCTTGATTTAAAAAATAAATTGTGCAGAAGGGCGTGGAACTAAATGAAAGATTAATGGCTGATAGTTTTAGTGATATTATACCTCTTCGATCTTAAATCTCACTAAAAATGATTAACATTGTGACTGTCAATGTTAGGCCATTTATTCATTCCCTTTTATGTATGTTATTTGTCATAAGAGTTATCATCAAAAATATTCAAATCAAATGTTAATATAATCGAAAAAACAAAAAACAAAAATAATTCAAAAACTGCAAAATGAGAATAGAGTATAGTTTTCAAAGGTTTACGTTTTCTCTTAATTATTTTAACGCTTCATTACTTTTCAATCACTCAAATAACATCTGCAGAGTTAAAATTATAGTCAACTTAATTTATACCTATTAATATTTACATTCGTTGAGCCTGTCATGATATACCATATGTTGACGGATATCAGAAGTATAAAGAAAAGATATGTACAATTTTGACAGTTATAATAGTAGATCAAACGTCTATAGAGATGTAAGAAACAATAAAAAGCCTGAATCTGAAACAAATAAAACTGCGATAATCTATGGTAACATAAAATTTTTTTTGGTGATAAGCTGAAAAAGGTTAAACTTTTGAGAAGAGTCGAGGATAAATCTGCTTAAATATGGCAATCATAACCTTCATAAATCTGAAAGAGAAATACATCCCATTGTTTATTTAAATTCATAGATCGTTTAATACTGATATTCTGAGCATATATATAAATTCAATTTTTAATTAAACTGCTGCTAGTTTCAAATTCACAAGTTGATAGAACCTAAGAGAATAGGAATGCCGATTAAATATAGAAATTTTTTCGCTCAAATCTACAAAAATACATGGATTAAATTTTTCATGGATGTGATTAGATTGATCCATGTGAATAATTAAAGTTAAATAATTATTGTTTGAAATGAATTTGGCCATCCATATGAAGGTATTTTCGGGAGATAGCTATAAATAACAGACATAGGTAAAGTTTCTTCATCAGAAGAGATCAGCTAGGGTTTGAGAGTTACAAACGTGAATGAAAGTCTCTTATTTATTGTGACGGTGTGCAGCAAGTATTCCTCTACAGTCTTTTCGAAGATAGAGACTCGTTTACTTCAAGAAAACTAATGCTGTGTAGGTATGATTCCTCTTGTAGGCTAATGGTAGGATGATGTGTTAGCACTACCCACACCTGGTGCCTACACTTTATAAGAGTCCTAAAAAAGTAAAGTACTGAAGAGCGGAACCTCCCATGTAAAGTTTAACCGAAACGTTTAAATGGAGGCCAAATTCCCTCTTATGAATTACTGGTAGGTTTGACCTATCCTTGATAAAAAAATGAAAAATATTTTAAATTTATCATTTTAAATATAAAAAAGAAAGCAACAAGAAATTACTGCTCTAATATATCGACTTATTATAGTGTTTTTAGATAAACTTTATCGTCTTTCTGATTAGCTTTATAATTTTTGCAATCAGCAAGAATATTTTGAAATTAAATAAATAATATTTGTGCAATATTTTTAAAATTTTTGCGGTCAAGAGACATAACATTGAGTTTCAATAAAACATAAAAAAATAAACAGAAAATTTATTTGTGTATATCTTCTATTTTGTACACTTCTCTAAATACCCCAACGTTTTATGATTTTAGGATCCTGAAATTATGATTTTACAAACTCAAAAATTTTTACATTTTAGTTCCCTCAGTTGAGATTCGTTTGTTACAAGATAATTTATAACCATATTCTCCAAACTGAAAAAATGTTTTCAATCAGATTCAAAAATCAGGAATATTGTGGACGATCTTAAAAATTATTTTAAGTTATTTCTGCATTACCTTCTAATCCTCTGTAAAATTAATTCTGGGATTTTCTAAGATAAAATTATCAATAGAACACCCACTACTTTCAGGTTTCTAAGAGCCTTTGTCAAAGTTTTACCGTTTAAAAATACTGAGTTTGAATTTTATTATGTATCATCCCATTGCGGTTCATTGCGGCCACAAAAGAAATAATTCGTCATTCGGAAGGGTGACACATTCCTAAAAGTTTATTTTCACAATTTTATTTATAACCCTGTGAAGTCTAGTAACAAGTTTAATCCAATTTCGTCTTAAGAATAAGGTTTAGATAACAATTTATGGTCTATATCCATAAAAATCAAAGCATATTCTGCTCTTGTCCTTATTTTTGTGTCCATATTCCTACACTCAGGCATCAAAGTCAAATGGTTTTATGTTTCGTGAAATTGATGCAACGATCTCTGATTTGTAATTTATGATGATTAAACTCTTATATTTTTTTGTTGCTTAATTTGAAAGTTCTGCAAACTTTAACAGTTTATTTTTGATCAACTTTACATAGAACAACTCGTTTTCTTAAAAAATAAATTTCAAGACCTATTCATACCCTGCTCTGAAAGAAATATGTTTTCTGTTCATAAAATTGATAAAACTCCAGTGATTTCTTGAAAATATTAAAGCTAAAGAATTCACTGAATTACCTTCTAATGCCTTTTTAACTTTTCTATCTCATTTGATGTTTTAAATTTTATTGATCCATGATTCCTAAAGCTGTCTCCGAGTTTCACAGACACAAGACTTTACTCAACTGTCTTTTGTGAAAATATTATTTTTGCACTTTCACTAATTTCTCTTTACAGATACTGTGTTTTTTCAATTTTACTATGAAAGTCCTGCTTTATGAATTTTTAAAAATAAACGATTCGATGTTTATTTTTTTATGTTTGTATTTTGACAAATCCATTACTATGTCTGTGGCGCTGAATGTTATTATCGCGCATTACATTATTTGAGAAAGAAATAAATTAAAAACTTATGTTAATTACTGAAATCTTAAATGTATACATTGATATGTTGTATAAATTAATCGTCTATTTAACTTATATAGTTGATAAAATTTATGATTTAATCATTTTAAAAAATTTAATTTAAAGATTTTTAAAATTGTAATGTTGATTTCAAATATTATTGAGTTGATCAAAGCCCCATGAATTTATACTGAAAAATAAATGTCAACATTTTTGTTTAAAAGCTGTTTGAATGATGTATTCTTTGTCAGAAAGTGATGATAAAATTATTTGTTCGATTCAAACAAAAACCGTCAACTTGATATTTAGATATAAATTACAATGAAGAGAGATGAAATAAAACCCAAAGACTTAGAGGTATAATAAATTAAATTTATATATTTAAAAGCAATTAAAATTCCTAATATTTCCTTTGGAGAATAAAAATCAAGATTTTACACAAAGCTAGTTTCATAGAAAAAATTATCTTTGTTTATTTGTAATACATATAATAAAAAGTTTCATTTTCAAAATTTATATTTGAATTTTTGATTTAAAGATGCCAATAACCAAAGCAGTATTGTATGTTCAACATGAAGTGCACAAAATTATTTTGGATTTCAAAGCTGGACAGTCATAATGTCAATAAGTTGAAAGATATTTTTTGGAAAAATTTGAGTTTACACTCTAAAAATGTCTTGAACAAAATAAGTGTTTTGTTCTTATATATCATTTTATAAATTAAAATTTTATATGAAACTTTCGAAATTTAATTTAATCCTCATTTATTTTGTTTGAGTACCAAATCATTTTTTAAAAGATAATAATTTGATAAATGATTCATTTTTATATTTATTCGAAGATAATTAAAACTTATTCATTTTAAGGACAAAATCATAGAACAACTGCACATATTTTCTTCGTTTTTATAAATGGAATTAAATCCTAATCTCTTTCAAAATCAACATTTTAAAATTATTTAGTGTTAAGACAGTTACATTTATATTCTTCTAGATTTAAATAATAATTATACTTTTAACTGTTTACGTCTATTTTTGGAAATGTAGATTCTTGAAAAAAACAAATATAAATATGAAAGAAAGAAAAGTAAAAATTTGTTATGTTTTAATATTTCATTGAAATTCCGAATTTATCTTTTTAACATTTAATACAGAAATGTGACTTTATGTCGTTTATCTAAAAATAAATGAGAATGAAATAAAAAAGAAATTACCATAACAATATAAATTATTGTTTAATATTATCATTTCTGGTTAAAAATTTAATTGAAGTATCCCGTTGGGCAGTTTATTAAGATGAAGTAATTTTATTCAAACATGATCATTTTTTATTCCTATAAAGTACGTCGACAATGTAATTTTTGTTCCGATAACTCTTGACTTAAAATGAATTTCATAAATATTACAAATACATTTATCGTTTTTATTCCATACATATAATTACTTTAATACAAATGGAAATTTTATTCATTTTCGAAAATTTAGACATTTTTTATACGCTTTAATTTTGTTTGTCGCATGCTTATCATAAAAATATTATTTAATTATTCAATATAGATTTTGCGAAAGAAAAATAAACTCTTATGTGGCTTTGGAAAAGTTATAAATATATGAAGAAATACTGTTTAATAGTAATTTTGAGTTTAAAAATTTTTGCTATTTTTAATTGAGAAGAAAATGAAGTTTATATTTTGAAGTCATTTTTTGAAGATGAGATAAAGTAGATTTTTACGGATCATTTTTGCAACATTATAAAATCCAAGGTAATTTATACGATCATTTAAAAGTCATCTTACTCTATTTACAACTGAAAAAATTAATCAAGTTGCGAAGAGCACTATGAGCGATTTATCATAATATTTTGATAAGGATGACAAAAATACTTTTTGTTTATCTTTAATGTATAAAAAAGGTTTGATCATATATTTATTTAAAAATTAAAAATAAGACAAAAATACATGTGTAGTATCAAAAAATACGATTTATCTAAAGAAAGATCAACAATTATCAGTAAAATTATACAAACAGAATTTTTTAAATATATGATATTTTAACAAATATTTATGTGAATTTGATATATTGAAGCAATATATTAATTTTTTTAATCTGAGGATAAGTACGGATATTCATGTTTTATTTAAAATATAAATTATAAATCTTGAGTGTGGGATATCAAATTTTTAAAAGATAATTATTAAATTAAAACGTTAAAATTATTCTATATTTGAATTACATAAACAACCATTGTCGTTTATAATATGTATTTTATTTTTTAAGTTGAAACATATTTAAAAAAGTTATTGTCTCAACATAAACACAAATAACTGGTGGTGTTCATAATTACACGTTATAAGTTGTAATTTTAAATTACGAGTTGTGAATCAATTGGTTTTTATTATGTTTGAACTTGAAATACCATTCAAATTAATCTATTATCTGAAAATAAAAATTTTTAAATTTATCAATACATAACATTCAAAATTATGTTTCAATTTAGTTTCTCTGTATAAATTATTGAAAATGTTTTTAATCAAATGATTCTTAAAGGAACCATAAGTACTTATCGAGATAAAAAAATAATAACGTTCAAAACAAATGTAAAAAACTGAATTACATTTATAAATTACTCGGTTAACGATAAAATTTTATTGAGGATCAAAAAAATATTTTGATTTAACTCTATTATATAACTTTGTGTCAAGCATTGATTTCAAATACTTTGGCTGTTTATTTTATTCATTGATTTTAAATATAACAAAATAATTTTTTATTCATTTTATTACTTATATAACAAATACTTGTCATGAAAAATTTTCATATATGTTTGTAAAGTTACTTAAATAATAAAACATGTGAAATGTCGCAAATTACTTCAATGTGATTCTTTTTTTATTCAAATTTGTAAAGCATAATTTCTTGCGATAAATGCATTTTAACCATTTTTATATTTTTGGATATTTTAAATCTACAACAATAACTGAACCAACTTTATGGTTCAAATCATTATCATAAATGAATGTTTTTTTAACATAAATTTATATCTGTTAACAGTAAATATGAGTTTTTATTTTATTTTGGTTGATAAAGATGATACAAACCTTGGATGGAAATACTGTCAAATGTTGTCACAATTATATTTATTTCAAATAGAGTTTTCATCTTGGATACTCTCTTCTAATATTCATCCTTGTAAAGATTTGTGTTTGTATCATGAAGAAAGATATGAACTTTTTCTTTTTACGCTGAACTTTTGTGCACTCTATATTGCTAATTTTTAAGAATTTGCTGGGCTTCAATTAAAATATTAACATAGAGCAAAAATACAATTTAAAAGCATTAAATTATTTGTATTGAATAGAAATTAATTACTTTATATATCAATCATTCTATTTTTGGAGAAATAAAAAATATAGATAATATGAGTGAAAATGTCATGTATTTATAATTTAAACTCTTAAAATCACATCAAAAACAAAAATAGTTCATAATTAATAAATATCACCATTAAATTTACATAATTATTAATCTAAGATAAATATATTTATATTTACATTCATTATCTAAAATTACATTTTTTAAAAAGTTTATTAAACTCTCTTTATTATTTATGAGATAAATTATTTAAACTTCACATGTATTTTTAGAAATTATTGTTTTACTGTATATAAGGCTAACAAACTTTATAATAAAAATAATAATCCAGTTTTCTTACAAAAATGATTGAAATGGTGATATCATTTAGACAACATTAAATATATGTTTGAAAAACTCTTATAATAAATATAATAAGAAAGCAAATGTTTTTCCATATTTTTTAAAAGAAAATGAAACGTACTCTAAGACTCCAGGGCTCAAAGCACTTCACGTCTTAAAAGGGAAAAGTTTTAATATATTTTCTTGATGAACAGAAAGAGATTAGAATCTTTCAACATTAATATTTGCTCAATGTAGATAAAAACCACCTCTTTCTCTTGCATGTTCTCGGTTTTGTAATAAATTTTTGATTAAACTAATTTTTGACTTAATATGTGTTTTTATTTTTAATTATGAATCAGGCATGTATAAATGATTTTTTTCAGATGTCGTCATAGTATAACAAACCGTTTGCGAGCGAATATCACATAAATCTTAAATTTAATTGTGATAATTAACTTTTGAAAAATTAGATAAAAGTATCAAGATATATCCAACAATTTATAAAGTAAACACCCCAGGAATGCATGTTAAAAACATAAAAAATATTAAAAACGCGAAAATGATTTTTATGGAGGACATTATAAATTAATTCAAGATTTCCGTGAAATCGTTTCAAACAACTTTGCATTTCGGCATTAATTCATTGCTAAAACTAGAATGACTTTAATCCACATCCAATGCTTTTCTATCATTCGCAATTTTCATCCTCCCAAAACTGATTCAATTGTTTGGGTGTTCACGAAAGGGTTTTTACCATCAAAATCAGACTGTGATGGATAATATCACTTAGATATCCAAACTATGTTATTTAACAGTATGAGCGATATCATTACTGTGAATGAAGGTTCCAGGTTCATCAATTTCTTTAATAATTGTAAGTAATGTAGCACTTGTACAGTTTGCGAGAATTTTAGATAACTTTTAGCAGAGATAAAAGATTTAAAGGTAAAACTTAAAACCAAACATAATTTTGACTTGCTGCCACTCGATGGTTTTGGGGTTTATTTCCATAAACATTTCGTATTTTGAGCTAGAATTTAAAACAATTTTTATAAAATAACCGAATTCTCAATACGCATTTTAATATTTAAGAATCACATTTCAAATACAAAAAATATTATCGTGTCCTAGGTTGACTTAAAATTTATAATTCGTAAATTTCTGCCTCATAAATAATAACCAAATTAATATGCTCATTTAAATTTAAATTCAGAATTAAAAAATATTACTTTACGAACATCCCAGGGTTTTTATTGAATGGATGCCTTAATATTTCTTTTTCTTAACGATTAAATATTTATTTTTTTCGATAAATCTCAAGAAACTTTCTTCCTATTGCCATTCGATGAGTTTTATTTTTTTCCTGTTAAATTTATAATAAGGAAATTTTTTATCATAAAAAATAAATTAAAGACAATAATTCTCAATTTCATAATAAAACATCAGAATATGAATTAAAAAAGACCTTAACTAAACTTTAATGTATTTTATGAATTAAAAGGCTTTAAAATGTTAAAATTTTCTTATGATGGTTTTAATAAATAAAAAATACAAAAGTGAAAATTCAAGACTTCTAACTGTGAAAAATATGAATTGAAATGACTTTGTTTAAAAGCATCAGAATATTTTATATTTAAAAATTAAACGCTCTGTTTGTCTTCAATATCTTAGTTTTGATATATTAAATGAGTTGTTTCATTGAAAAATTACAAGGCCTTGATGTTATATTGATCAAAATTATTTCCAAGATAATAGTTATGGCATGTCTGATCAATTCATACCTCGAAACAATAATTTGATAAAAAAAACGTATTTTAAATTTGGTTTCAACAAATAGAAGAGATAAATCTTTTAAGATTTTTAGTTTTAACAATATATCACACTTTTATTTTAAAAAGTATATTAAATTATAAAATAAAATTCCTGACTGTGTTGGAAGAGACAATGAAAAAATTGAAAAATATATTTTAATTTTCTATTTATCAAAATTTTTAAAATGATAAAATTAAGAATATCATTAAAATAACATCATGTAAAATTTATTGTTTATGGAGAAATAATTAAATTATTTTTTTTCAAAAAATACTCATGTAATGAACTATTTAATAAATCTTTTTTATACAGTGAGGGTAGAATCACATTCAACAATCATCGAAATTTTAACTTATTAAAAAAATCGTCATTAGGTTGAGAGTTTTACAATTTTTTAACGTTATATACTTATTTAAAAACAAAACAAAATTATGATTTTTTTTAAATAATTTTTTTTTATTTTACTCAAAATTTATATAATATATGTAAAGAACATGAAATTTAAAAATATTTGGAATTTTTGACAAAATGCTTATTTTATTACAATTTCACTCTAAACAACTTTAAATGTAATTGGAATGTTTTAGAATTAATCAAAACAAAAGTTCTAATGCTTAAAAAATAATTTTCATCACGTCTTCTGTAAATACTTCAATAGCTAGTTTTCCTAGCATATTTGACAAACTTGTGAAATAAAACTGCTAAAAAATTATAATGATGACATAAATTCAATTTTCGAATTCGTTTTCATTGATAATGCTTTACCTGATCATCGACATGGAAACAGACAACTATACATTACAGAAAAGACCATTTTTATTTTTGAAAGTTAAATCTTCTCAATTTGATTATTTTCTTATGTCTAGAGATTTTAAGTTCAAAATCTTATTTCGGAATATTTTTACGACAGTGATTCAAATACTATTTACGAATCTAACATTCAGATATTTAAATTCTCTTTTCATTTTTTAATTAACAATGCTTAAATATAAAATATGAAAGCTTACACGATGGCTGGCATTCACGAATGAAATAAACACCCAAACATAAAGATAATATCAAATAATTTGTTGATAAATTTGGTTCCAAAGATAACATTAAATTTACATGAAAATAAATCTACATTAAATACTAAAAAAAATGTCAGTTTTATAAATCAGTTATTTATCCACATCAATGCCTACACAATATGAAAATCAGACACATTTAATAAGAGTCTAAATATCAGAGTGATACAGGATATATATATTTTGACTTAAACCCTTTTAAAATCTTTAAACATGTTTAAATAATTATTGTAAACCAAAAAATCAAAATAAATAAAAATTCAATTTTATTAAAAACAGATAAACCTAAAGAGGATCTAAATTAGAATAAATAACTGATACAAACAGCATCAATATTTTAGGTATGTTTAAAATTTACAAAAAATTGATTTTAAGAAGAAAAATTTTTATATTTAAAAATGATGTACGAATACAATTCAGGTGTAGCCTGAATGATGTTTGTATATATTAAGGTTCTATGGTGAGTCTTTATCTCAACGAGTAGGATGTCAGCACTCTTTTAAGAGTTGTTAAAACATGCATAGAATAGTTATTGACTCCCGTAATCTAAAAATGTCACCCTATACACTTTTCATTACTTCATCCATACCATTCATGAATGAGTTAAATGTTAAGAAATTCGTCGCTTTTCTTGTTCGATACGACTTAAAGAATGGAACTTTATATTCAATGAAAAATTGAGAAACTCTAATTCACACTCTTCCCTCGTACGAGAAAGAATAGTTATTCCAAAAAGATAATTTTAAGAAACTTTATTCCTTGGAAAGAGAAAATTTATTTATTATGCAGCCGTTTATTCAATACTATGTCGTTTAATGGCCAGATTGTGGGTATTAATTGAAGTAAAAAGTTACCAAAAATGTATTTGAGAAGAATTTGCAAAAATATATAGCTTTGTAAGACAAATTGAAACAACAAGTTCTTGGACAAACATTATGAAAGAATAATTGCATAAACTCTGATAGTTACAACCTAAAGAAGATAAAATCATCAGACATATATCTTCTGAAAATATTTAAAAGTCGAAAATATTAGCAGAATAAAAAAGAATCGTTTTTTACAAGAAAATAAAAATCAAATTTACATTTGTATTGTTTTAATATTAGAGTTTATAATAAATATTAACCACTTAAAGTTAATAATTCAAATATGCTTCTAATTTTCTGAAAAAAATGTGAAAGGAAAGATCAGTGTAAAAATGATTTTGTTATCAAATAAGAATGCTTGAATTAAACCTTACACATGCTGAATTTAAAACCGATGATTTGAAAAAATTTATGAATTAACTTTTGCTTTAGATAAATTTAACTCTCGCGAAAACTCAATTCAAAACACATCTTACTCTCTTCTAAAAGTACATGACAACACGTTGAAAGAATTTCAAAAAGAAAATATCAAGTTATAGCCTCCAAATAATGTTCTAATATTCAAATCAAAAAGTTAAGAGTGATATTTCGAATTTAAATAAAACATAAAACAATTTGAGTGACACAATGTTAGAATTAAATTCTCAGAAAGTAATGTAATGATCCAGAAGACTTTTTTATTCCATCAGATATGGTTTATTGATACCGAAAAAGTGATATCGCGAATACTCTCACACTTGAATATTGAGGATTCTGCAAGTGAACAATATTGAGTAAATATTGAGAAAATCGAACAAAATGAAATTAATTAAATGTATCATTTAATGTAAATTTATGATAATCATGATTATATTGATTTAATAATAAAGTAGACATTAAACGGTTGATTAATCAACGGCTTCAGGGTGTAAATTAATAATCTATGCTTAATTAGATAGATAGATAGATAGATAGATAGATAGATAGATAGATAGATAGATAGATAGATAGATAGATAGATAGATAGATAGATAGATAGATAGAGATAGATAGATAGATAGATAGATAGATAGATAGATAGATAGATAGATAGATAGATAGATAGATAGATAGATAGATAGATAGATAGATAGATAGATAGATAGATAGATAGATAGATAGATAGATAGATAGATAGATAGATAGATAGATAGATAGATAGATAGATAGATAGATAGATAGATAGATAGATAGATAGATAGATAGATAGATAGATAGATAGCACAACGACGATTTAAGGAGGCTGAAGTAAAATTCTGATCAAATATGATTTTTATGTTTGATTTGAAAGTCATTTTATAACATTATGGAGTCATATATTTTAGATCTATTAATTTTTGGATGTAGATTATATCCATATCTTTGACTCTTTCTGAAGCTTAACTATCCAAAATATTTCTCGTAAATAAAACAGTTTAAATAATTGTAAATTTTTTGAAAGAGATTATTTATTAATTACGTGGCTGTTTAATATCCTTAAAGACTTAGTTGTATTTTCGTCGAATTATAAATGAAAAAAATTATATCTCACAATTTTTTAAGAAATAAAAGAATGAATCAAGATATAAATACTCTATCTTTGAAAGTTTTTACGAAAATATTTTTTTCTGATGTTAATTAGTTTTTTTAATTTTTTCAAGAATAAAAAACAAAATTCGTTTATCCCGTGGCAATTTCAATTTTAACTTATAGATCGTTTTTATTAGATTTATCAAACCTGAAACGTTTAAAGTTAGACACGTTTTGAGTTTTATTTAAAATAATTGAGTAACATAATCTTTTTCTCATTTAAAAATATTATTTTAAAAGTTTTAAAAGGGTTAGTTTAATTTTAAAATATGACGTGGTTATAGTCGCATTTTTATAAATTTTAGTCTCGGAATTTTTCATTTAAATTTAATCGCTAAGTTAATGCTTTAAATATCTAGTTACATATTTTGATATTAAGTACAGGTCTCACGAATTCTCAGAATATCATAATTCTTCAAAAATACGAAATATTTTTATGATGCCTGCAATCAATTATTTTTACATCAATTTCATAAAATGTTAAACCTTTGGTTTATTTACCATAATTATAAATTTAAAACTGTTATAAAACATTTAAAATTACTTAAAGTCAAAAAAATTCATAACCTTATTATATTTTAAAAGGTTTGCTTGATACTTTTTTTTCAAAATTATGTAAGATTTTTAAATTAATTCTTATTCTTTAAGAATAATTTTAACCTTGAAGAGGAAAGTATAAATTACATAATGTTATCAACTTATGATATATGTGGAAAGTTTTCAATCAAATATATAACTCATTATTTACAAGTTTTTAAGATTACATAGGATAAATAAAATAATTTCTAAAACATTTTTTCTCAGTGTTTTATTTAACTCAGTTGAATTATACCATTGATCATTTTGAACAGCGATATATAGTCGTTTAACATTATAATGTAGGATTTTTATTTTATGTTTTTTGAAAGGTAATTTTAAAATAATTATTAGACGACACATCAGTCTATACGGTTATTTCAATTTCATGTCCTTCAAGTGACAAGTATTCTTTTTTTCTTCTCAGATTTTGCAGTTCGACCCCAGGAAGATCTTGTCTGCCGAGAATGATTCTTTTCGGAGTTGAATATTTTAGTTTATGGCTAAATATAATTTTATTAATTACCACTTTTTTTCTTTTGTACCATGACCTAAAGCCCTCCATTTAAACTCTGGTATAAGACAAAACAATTTCCATAAAAGCTTGGTAAATGGGAATATATCAATACTTTTTTGTTTAATAACCGAATAATAAGTGAGTCTAAGAAAGCAACGCATGCCTACATTGAAAAATTTACTTACTTCTGACCGATCATAGTTTATTGATCTAAAACGAGCATTCTCTTTTCTCTTGCAGTATTTGTGAATTTCCTCTTTAAATCCTTCTAAATCCAATTCGATAGGATGAGGTTTTTCCGATTTTAAGAAAAGATTCTAGTTAAATACATTTCATACAAATGATTGTAATATCGCCCACATTGTCGCTCGAATTGAGTTGGACAAATGAGCAGACATCATTTTGTAATATCTCTCAACATCTCTGTTCGCAAAACCTATATCATCGCCTGTACTAATAAATATTTCTTTGAACTTTGAACATTCATCAGAATCATCGTCCATTTCTAAGAAAAGATACATCCATAAATAAGGCATGGCTACATAAAAGGTTATCTCTTATCTAAAATGTCATTAAAATTTTTAATTAAAAAAAATTGAAAAATGCTTTTCCTACCATTATTTCTGATTTCTCACAAAGTACATAGTCATGAAGTGTAACTTTTTGAACAATGAGTGTAAACCAAACAAACAGCATAAGTAAAAAAAATTCGTGTTTAATCGTTGAAATGAAAAAATGTCTCTCAAGCGGTTTAACTCATAAATATCATTGCTAAATTATTCATAATTAAAAATTTTTTTGCGAATAGATATTTGTTTTATTTTTTGATAAAGTACTTTAATTGCCATTCAGTATCATGTCGAAATCAAATTCCAATGATTATGATAAAAATATACGTTGATAGTATTTTTCTCTAAAAATAAACGGTTATTCATGACAAGTTTTAATTTTAAAATGTTGAATTTTCAGTTGATGATAAACATAAATCATGTAAAAATATTTCAAATTTTATTAAAATAAATTAAATTTGATTTATTCTAAAAACTAAATCACATATAAGCATCAACGAAAAACTGAACCCTTCATTTAAGCGCATGCACTTTAATTATAATATTAAGCACTATTTCCTAACAAAATTCAACAATAAATAACCCACTAAAATCTATTATTGTTAAAAAAACACAACAAACAAAATTTTATCGACACCTAAAATCTAAGAAAACGAAATTCGTGATATTTTATAAATTATACTCCTGTTGTGAGAAAGTATAGGAAAGATATCATGATGATGAGAAAATAATATGAATTGAATAAAAATTTCATAGTATCATAAAAAATTTATCTGACGATTTTGAAAATTGTTTTCATCGATATGTTCGCCATTTTCTCCAGTAGTAATTTGAAATCTATTGATATCATCCTACTTGGTTAAAAAATTATAATATTTCTTTATAACCTTCATTTATAATTAAATGTATCAATTATTTGATGAATATGATAATAATATTGATTTATCATCGTCTATAATTTTAAAAATATAATCGAAAATAGTTTTTAAGGTTTTCTATTCATAATAGAGTTAAAATATGTCATGAAGGTCTCATATATCTAAACGCATATCTAATTTAGTTAAAATAGTTATGAACTTTTGATATTTATATTTATGAAAAATAGGAGACTATATTTTGATTTTTTTCGTTTAGAGTTTGATGTTTTATTTTTCATGTTAAAGTTTTTTTTCGAAATTATTTTTAAAGTTGAAATTCCATCCAATTCATTCTTTTATGATATAAAGTATAAATTCATGAAAAATAATTAAAAAAAGAAAAGTTTGAAATTGAAGATATTGAAAAAAAACTTCTAAGGTGTAATTGATTTTACATAAGATTTTTCAATTGAGTAGAGTTTTACATCGACAAAGAATGATATTAATAACGGTTAAAATTGAAAGATTATTTTTTACGTTTGATATCAATATCAAGAATGAATAATTTTAAATTTTTTTACTTTGTTTCGAGATACTAAAGCGTCTTTAATAAAAGATAAGTTGAGAGAATTCTAAACTTTTTTTGATTTCATGAGTTTTAATACAAATTTATGCATAGAAAGGTGCTCAAGTCCTTTTTTGAAATATTATTTCAATAATAAGTGTAAAATATGAATATTTTGAGTGATTTCATTGTTTTTTAGAAGAAAAATTATTTTTAATAAATATTACAATCATCATAATTTACACAAATTTTTTATGTATTTATAAGCTATTTTTTTAAAAACTGTTATTTACAAAGTATGTTTCTATTAACATTTTAGTTATGAGACTATATTTCTTGTAAAGTTATTCACTAGATTTTACAACAGTTTTGTTGAATTAAAGCTTAAATAGACAGTGATTTTTATCTGATTTTCTTTTAACAATAAAATAATTTTCATCGAAAAGTATAAAATACACAATCTCAAATTAATTATTTTCTGAAAAATTGGATGAATGACTTGTTTCAATCTCTCTTATAAAAATTTTTATAAAATTTCAAACTGTAGAATCAATAATTTTTTTTCTTATTTTAATCTCGTTAATTGATAAATCTCATTATTTTGATAATCATTGGGAAGAAATTTTATTTTGTTTAAAATATTTGACTTTTGATCAAATATATCAACAATGATTTCAGAAATCTATACACATTATAAATTTATGTAAAATAGGATCGTTAAAAAAATTTAAATTATTTAAAATGAACATTTTTAATAATAGAATGATTTATATTTAAATAGAGACACGGTCTTTAAATATTTACCCAGTTATTTTGCATAAAGTTGTTTTAAAAATATGTAGTACATTGCTCCACAGATCCGTAATTATATTTTCTGGGGGAGATAAATAATCTGAAATATAATGGATTGATTTGGTATTGTTTATCATCATTCAAAGTATTGCTATTTTCAAAAAAAATTAGCAAACATGAATTTATCTCTTCAAAAAGGTTATATTGTTAGAGCTCATAAACAAAGTGATAAATACACATTTATTTTTAACATTTTACGTTGTTTTTTCAAATAAATATATTTTAAAATTCAGAATATAATTAGATAGATCTAATTTTAGTAAGTATGCGTAGCAAATTACAAAAGCGTAAACAGTCGTATATTCTCGTTAATGAAACATACTTAACCATTTGTGCCTCCTGTGAGTCACATCAATATGTTATTCAGTGCTCATGACCCAAAAGAGAACCAAATCTGTAAAATCTTCGATGCGGGATAGAGATGAGTTGCCATTTGACTTTATGATTGCTAACTTTATGTTGGCATGGCGACCGGCGTTAGTTTAGAAAGTTAGTCTAAAAATATAAGAAAGACTACTAAAACCCAGTTTGTGTGAAAACGTCTATCGCGTTCATTTAAAACACTTAAAAACATCCTCTCGTATTAGTTCAGATTTTGATGTCTGCGAGTTTATTGTTTGTCAAGGAAAACTACAACAAGGTATCCAAACTTCTGAAAAGATCAAGACAAGCACTATCTCAACTCGATCGCGATTTTATTCTTTTTCAACATGTTACCGACTCTATCAACTCATGTATCCGATTTCATTTAAAAGTCAATGGTGAGGAAACAATCGAATCGTTCATAAGAGAAGATGAACTCTATAACTTCGATACCTCGCGTAGTTTGAAATGTTCTTAAGAGAAGGACACTCATACGCAAAACGGAATCAATGGGAGAGAAACAATCGTTCCAGCATGAGCAATAACTAACACAGTAGATGCCAGTTCAATATTTAAGAGATAATATATCATATGAAGGCCCTCGAAGTTCATAAAATCTTTGGAACTAAAATTTTCAATAAACTAACCAAGGAATGTAGAGGGTAGGCGACATGTCAAAGATGCAATCAAAATATCACTTCGACCTCCTTTGTGAACACTTTAAACTATAAGTCTTGATATTCTCTTCGTAGTTAGTATTCCTTAAAATCTCAAGATAACTCACCTACAGTAGGAGTTTGATAACTGCGATCCAAAAAAATTATACAGGCATTGGTATACAGTTGTTCTTGTGCCAGCGTTGTGAGTGCTGTGGTGGCTTAAAATGTAAAATTACTTATGTTAGATTTGAATATACGTTTATTATTGGACTAAAAATTCATTCTTTTGGATCAGTCAAGGTACCATTGACATAAAATGGCATGCAGTTTTCTAGGACGTTGTATTTTATGGAGCCTTTGTCTTTCCCAATCATCCAGAGTTTAGATTTTGTTTCAAAAATAATTTAATCATTGACTTGAAAAAAAATTGTTTATGTACCCACCTAACTTAGTAATTTCGAAAAGTCAGAGCTTCGACCAGACGAACTCTTGATGGTTGTTGATATGTGAGAATATCATTTTGGAAAGTCAGGATCAAATCATCGAATTAAAAACAATTTTAAACATAAAATTAACACAAATGATGACCATTCAATCATTTGACGAAAGTATCAAAATCCAATGCCCAAAAATGTCGAAGTACAACACTTGATTCTAGAAATGTTGAGGAACAACGTTGTTCGTCGAAGTTAAAGCACATAGTACCTTCTAATAACCCTCGTTGGTAAAAATATGGCTCAACAAGGATGTAGGTCAAATATAGACAATACAACAAAATTAAGCAAATAGATTAGTATCTGCCTGTATAAATGGATTAATAACTCAAAAGACTCGTTGGTACCCATGTTTTCTATTTTGCAGACCTTAAAAACAGTTATTTGTATGTTACGTTCTTAGAGAGGGTTAAAGAGAATACAGTGTTCTATCCTAGACCTGTAAAGGGAAGTTGCGAGTTCAATATGCTCAAATTCGACTTTTTAATAACCACATCTACCAACAACGTCAAATGAACAATATCTTAAAGATTCTAGTTACGCGGCTCCTTATCGAGATGAAATTGACTTCTTTCAACCGATATCACTCACGTTGAAAATATCTAAGTAACACTTTCTGAAGAAGGCTTAAATTAAAAATAGAAAATGAAATTCGCACAAATATGCAAAAAGTATTTTGGTTAAAAATTATCACAATGGAATTACAGCTGACCCATAAAAAACTCAAATTTTTCTTGACTGGCCCCTTCCAAAGGAGTTAAATGCCAAAAATTTCTCATGAACATACCCAAGATTTAAAAGTTTAGATAAAAATTTATCTAAGCTGAATCCTGATGTGTTCATTCTTGTCAAAAAAAAGGCACTTTTGAATTGAGGCGATGAAGGTTCAGCATCATTTGAATTCCTCAAAACAAAAATCTCTGAACTAACCAAACAATTCTTTTCAATTCCTATTTGATACAGACGCCTCATTTAACTCGATTTTCGCAGTTCTCTTTCAGATTATTGATGGAAATGTACTTCCTGTTTCCTTCTTTTGTAAAATTATGAACCTGATCCAACGCCTTTATTATACTACCGACAAAGAGTTTATTTGTCAATCTTTTCCTCAAAAATAAAATTCCGTAACTATTTGCTTTAAAAGAAATTTATAATGAACACAGACGAAATACCACTTGCATTCATTAAAATCACTTAGGATTTTCGAAGTAAAAGAAGATACAAGATCCTTGAACTGTAAGAATATTCCTTTTACATAAAATACATTTCAGGGTATAAAGATATGGTGGCAGATAGATTATCATACTCACAGTGCGCCTTGACACTTCAGTCATCATTTCACCTCATCATGGAACAGGCCAGAGAATCCAAAATCCTTTCGATAATGACATAGATTGATGCAGATGAGTCTTTAAATGAGAATACGTGTCAAAGTCTAGTTTAGATTAAACTGATATAAAAATAAAAAAATAACTTTTATCTGTTGTTTAGATGCTTTAATAAAAGTTAGATCCCCGTTATTACCAAACATCTCAGTGAAAACATTTTCCATTTAATTCATGCAGTCTTTTGCACCCCATTAAGAATTTGAAAAAACGATGAACGTTTTTACCAAGATCAGTCTAAGGATTAGGAATGATTGACAATGTATCTGATTGAACACGTAACTGTAAAAAAATCAGCAAGAGCAAAACATAAACATTTTAAATAATTTTTCTGAGATATATGTGATCAAATGAGGAATCCCATTTCATGGAATTTGCTTTTACAGGTTCTATTCTTTGCACATCTAACAGCAGAAGATATATCATCATGTTTGTGAATAATTATACAGAATGGTTTGAGACAAAAGCGGTAACGAATCAAACTACAACTTAGACTGCAAAGGCTTTAATAGAGTGAGTGATATTCTAAATCGGAATTCGTGCGATAATTCACAGCGACTAAAGAAACCAATTTAAATCTGAAATTTTCCAGTCAAAAGTCAAATATTTTGAAATCTCCAAATAAAAAATGACGACCCGATCGCCCGTCGGGAAATATTTAATCGAGGGATCAAAAAAGATAATTAATAAGTTGTCTATAGTCGCGATAACAAAAACCCAAACGATTTGAAGCAGCACCTTAATTTGACACTTCTCACGGTTCTATTAACAGGGAATTGGTCAAATGGACATACATTAGCTGTGTTAAAGTTTTGCAACAATCTCAGAACTCTCTTTAAACGTCGAACAATCCGACAATAAGATCATATATGAAACGAATAAAGCATTGCCGAATGGTATATACGTTCAAAAAGTTAAAATTACACGAAATGATTTTTTCCTTAGCAGAAAACAAAAAACACAAGTTTAACATCAACTGAACAACTTCCATTTTAACATGAACACTGTAGATTTCATATAAGCTACAAGTGATCAACTAATGATAAAAGAATCAAAGAACTAAAGATTTAAACCCATCTTTAACGGTCCCTTCGAAATTATAAGATGCAACAACCAAATTACAGTATCGAAAATGTACATCACCAAGAAAAAAATTCAACATCTACCACTGCGTATTGTACTCTTATGAAACAAAACAGCAAATTGTAAAGACTTCATTTTCGTTTGATACAGGAGTTAACTGTATCGAGATAGCTAAAGGTATAAACAAGTAGATCAACATTTGCTAAATATATATTTAACGAAAAATTTCACTTAGAAATGTGTTTAGATTTTATAAATGAAGGTGAAGGTAATTTTAGAATATTCTGGAAAGATTACATGTATGTTTTCGAAATTTAACGGTTTTCATCATCTTGTGGGTATTTTAATCAAAGTATGATGGTATACTTGAAAAAGTGAACCCTAAAGTCGCTTTGTGTGGGTATAACAAATGCATACTTTAACTTAGAAATATTGAAATAACTCAATGAATTTAATCTTCCTTTGAAATAAAATTACTTTCTTATCAAAAAAAAAGTTCACAATGACATAGTTCGTGATACAAAGTCATGCGTTTAAATATTAAACTTTTAAATTCTATTTGATATCAAAATTTAAATTCTAAATAGATTTTTAAATGATCGTTCATGGTGTAAACGAAAAATTTATCAGTCAAAAATTTGACACATGATTATCTCTGCCATACATAATTTTCCTTTTTAAACTTTGATGATTAATATTTCATGAAAAAGACAAATTTACTCCTGCAGAAGAAGATAGTGATGTTAAATTGTGGAATATCATAATTAAAAGTTCAAATGGAAAATGTGATCCAGTTTTTACTTTTGAATAGTTGAGGAGTTTCTATTAAAAAGCACCCATCATTAACTTGAATTAATAACAATGACCAAGTAATTGTTTTGATTGTTTCACATTCGACCTTAAATAATGTGTAATTTAGAAAAAAAATTTAAAAGATTAATAACGAGTTGATGTAATTATAGAAAAGTAAAAGTCAAGGATTTGAGAATGTCTTAATAAAATAATTCATTTATCGATGTGCTCAACTGCTGTAACTATTGCCAAATACAGTGGATCATCTTAGTCATATTAAATTGATTAACCGTTTTTTTAGATGGTTTTCACCCATTTTTAACAACATAGCAGAAATTTATACCTTGTGAATTGATAACAAAGCATACAGACTCTATCTTTATACTTTTTAATTTTTCATATTCAAATAAAAAATTGTGCCAGAATTAAACTCGAAACCTGAGAATATTTTATTGAAATCCTTTTTTTTTATCAAATCCTGTTATCAGTAAAGATCGTTTCTAAAAACAGATTATTTTGGTAATATGCCATTAATTTTGAAAATTTCTCTCAGAAACTATCCAGTTACATACTGTATACCGGTATCGTAACGGAATTTTGTGCAAATTATTTTTGAAAACAATGGCGTATTAAACCAAGGAACATAAATTCTTAAAAGATTTTCTAAATTTTCGATTCTAAAACATTCTCTGTGTTTTTGATATTTGTTGAACAGTCAGGATTATTCACACATTAACTATCAATGAAAATAAAAATTTACGTATATACAAGAAGTCTGATAAAAGGGAACATCAAATATTACAAAATATGTAAGGAAAATGTGTTATTTTTATCTGAAAACATTTACGGTATTGAATGACAATTCAAAAAAAGTATCTAATTTTTCAACGATGTATCACTTTGTATTTCCACGATTGTATGTTGCAAGCTTAAATCAAATACATAGATTTCATTTTAAAAATATTTTCGCAATGAAAATTCATATTTATTACAAAAGAATTTTAATATTATCTTATTTACATCAATTTTCCAAAAAGTAATGTTAAATTACAACATTTGAGATTTAATTGTTTCAAATAGATGAGTTAATTTCATGTAAATCCACGTTGTCTGATGTTATCGAATTATCAAGAAACTCACAAATAGCTAAAAATAATCACTGTTGAAATTCTTTCAATGTCCGAGGCAATCGAATAAAATTTATATCAAGCGTCGTATCTTCAAGAGAGAAATATGAATAATTATCTCATTTAGTGTTCTAAATTGAAAAAAACGGACTTAAAAAAAAATTTACCGCTTTTTATGCGTTTACAAAACTTTCTTAAGATTAATTTAATTTACACAATTCTATTATGAGAGCGAAGAGTTAGTATTCGCTTTTATCGATTTTGAAATGTTAAATATTTGTGTTTTGTTTCAAACATTGAATAATCTTCTGTGGTTTTCATTATCAGGTTGATTAGAGAATTAGTCTATGTTTCTGATTCTTCTAAAAGGTTGAAAAATTATATAATTCTAAGTTTTACCTTCAGCCCGTGAGAGTGACACAATTTACAAATTAAGCGGTTTTAAGGGTAGGTTTGAGCCTCAAAATGGAAGTGGAAGTTGTTTGGTTTGAAGCTTTAAATTATATTTAAGATATCCGTGACGAAAATTTAACTTTTCTCTTTTGGTAAAGTACTTTTTTGGGAAAAGAATGAATCAAACACTTCTTATCATTTTTATCTCAAAAATAAAGTTTTGGCCTGGGTCATTTAACCTTTTTACAACATTTACCAAGATGATATTGTTCAAATTTATTTTCCTACGAAACATAATGCTTCAAAACTAAGTTTAACTGATGTGGAAAATAAAGACTGAGTTTTTTCGAGAATTCGAGATATCACTACAGAAGCAAAAAAATTTCAAAAATCTTCTGTTCCAAAATGTTGAAATTTGAGGATGCGGTTAACTGCCGAATAGATATAAGCATCCCCTTTAAAAAACATACATATGATTAAATATGTTTCAGAGGACATCTTTATGGTTTAACATATCCATGATCAGCAGAGATATGACATAAATAGATCGATAAACTTATATTTTTAAGAAAATTCTAAAATCTAAATTTTTTTGTTAAAAGTTACAAAATTTGTGAATATATGAAATTTAACTCATCTCCCTCAAAAACAATTTAATGTCGTGATAAATGAAGAAACTATTTTCGAGAGAGAAATAATTGTAATTTATAATTATATGTATTTAAATATACTTTCTTCTTTTTAATAACATTTGAATTTTTGATAGAGTTTTTTTGTAATTAATTTACCTTTTCAAATCTTTCATCAAAATGATTCTTATACCGATTTTTAGAAATATCAATAATTTTTTAAACTTTGAATTACAAAAAATGATCATATTCTCAAAATATAATGCAAAGTCATATTTTTGCAATACATGAAAGTGGAATTTTATTTTAACATTTTTGCATGTTTAGGAAAAAGAAACAGAAAAAATAAAAAAATATTTTTTATTATACTTTTTCGAATTCAAAACATATAATGTTTTTAATTGTGTAAAAATTGTCTTAAAAATTTTTCCCCCAAAAATTCACATTTCCATGATCGTTAAAAAAAAAACACACATTATTATTTTTTTCATAAGGATTAAAACTATTTCAAGGAATTTAATGAAAATTTAAGCATTAAGTCAAAATTTTACATTTTATAAAATTTTGGATAATTTCAAAATCTGGAGTTTAAGACTCCAAAAGTTATCATATTTTAGAACTTTGCATAATTTTTTATCAAAATTTATTTTAAATCTTTTTCAGAATAATTTAAAAATCATTTCAGGGTAGTTTGTTATGAACCTTAAAATGTAAACACTTGAAACAAATGTGCGAGTCATTGAATATTATTAAACGTATATCTAGATAAAACTGATATTTAAATAAAATAAGCTTAAATAATGGTCTTTTGTCAGTGTATATCGTTAATTTTACCCATTTTAGTAATTTTTATTCATTGGTGAAATTTATTCAATTTAAAATTGTTTCTCAGTTCATTTTATATCGCGTGAGAAGTATATCAAATGAATTATCATTATTTGATTTCAAGAATTTTCACGTTAATTTCAAATAAGATACAACTTATTGTCAGAGATTCAATATTTTCTGTTTTCGAATAAGACAGAAAATCATCAAACATTGATGAAAAGTTAAAATACTTATCATTTTCAAATTTCTCCTTTAAAAACACAATTAGTTGACTTTATTATCCATAATAAGTTATGAATTGAATTAAATACAAAGATAAAAATAAGTGGATTGAATATTTTTCTAATATCGATTTATCACACTTCGTTATGTCAATTATATGTTCTTTTAAATTAATTTTCATTTTATTGTCATTTTTAATGTTATATTCTCAATATCAAAATTTTTAATAATGCAAGTAAAACGGGTCAGAAAAATATAAACCTTCTGAAAATGTGAAAAATTTCGAAAAATTTAAAAAAATATTAAAACTTACATGAAAGGGCTCTTGAGGATGGCTGCCCTGTTATCATATTCTAACTTGGGTAAAGTCTCTATAATGTAGTTCTCAATGTAAATTTTTATTTTCCTCTTTTTAATTGATTATATCTATCTGATTATAATTCAATTATTCAATACTTTCAATCGATTGGTTTTTCAAAACTCTCAAAATATATTTTTATTCATATTTGTAAATAATCATGAAAAACCCATATTTCATTAATTTAATAGCAACTGTGGTCTTTTAGCATTAATTTGATAATGATTAAAGAATATTAAACAATGGCCATAAAATTTTTGGTACATTGATAAGATTAATTTTTATCATAAAATATTTAAACCAGAAAAAGGAAAAAAAATATTCAACGATAAACTAATAAAGAAAAAACTTAAATTAATAATTGGTAAATTAGATCTTTTAGTTTCTTGAGTTCATTCATGTTTATGTGAATGAAGTATACCCACCGAATCCTTAGAATAAAATGTCTGCTTCAATTGAATGGAAATTTTTACAGTATATCCTCAATTCTTATAAATTCAGAAAATACATAACAAATAATTTATTTTAAATTTCAAGTTGCGTAAAATATGCGTTTCAAAATATTTTTTTTAATCTAATTTCAAACAACGTGGCATATTGTAATGTTAACCAACTTTAAATGTCTTGACCATTCATAAGATATTCTAAAAACTATCGTTTGATCAAATTTTACTTATATCCGAATTATTCTGATTGAAAAGTAATTTATGAGCATGACGGATTTTTATGGATGCGAATTTGATTGTGAATGGTTAAGCTAAATGGCTTTTCAAGGTTCATCTTAAAGTATTAAAGATCGATAATTTACTCAATAGTTTTTCTAGATGGAACATTTTGAAGATAAAAACTTTTTTCATGTATATTTTTAATTATATATATTGAGATCATACAAATTTTCATTCCTCATACAATGTGGTGAATGAAAAGAAAAGGTAGCAATGTTTAATTCAAAGATAATTAAATTCACATGAGCAAAAAAAGCCAAGAGAATAATATTTCTTTTTAATGTAATTGGTAAAAACATTTGCACTGATAAAGTAAAATAGGTTATTGAGAACATTTTTTGACAAAAGGTAAAATTAAAATTTCTGTAAACATCATATCAATCTAAACTACTTCGTAGAAAAATCATTTCATATTTTATACACAAAATAATTTAAAAATTATTATTAAGGAGTCTCTTGAAATGTTTTACAGATAAAAATAGTCTCCTTTTATAATGGTTTTAAATAATGTATAAAATGCATCATATATCACTTATGCCACAAAATAGAGTTTAACTCTTATTTTCCTGAAGTTAACAAATTTAAAAAACTTAAAAAGAAAGCGTTCCTTTTTAAATAAATAAATGGGCGCAAATAATTCTGCGAAAAGTAAAGAAAACAGAATTTAATTTTGTCAAAGAATATGTTTTAATTCATTTTTATATCTCATCAATATTGATCTTGATAAAATTTTAATTTTTTGGTCTTTAGATTTAACGATTTTCTCAAATAGATTTTATTTGTTTCAATGAGGGATATTTGGATAGTTTAATTGAACATCATTATCAATATGGTTAAATGGGCATATCTGTTCTTATAAATTCTACAATATTTTCGTACTTTGATGCACAATTGGTGAGTTAATATCGATAAGACGTTTCATATATTTCTAAGATATTGGTCATTAAGTTTTTAAAAATTCAAAAACTATTTAACATGTTATTAGAGAGATCTGTACGTCTAAAAATAAAATTTTAAACACGTAGCGATATGTAGAGTGAAATTCATAAATAAAATGAGAAGCTTTGATCAACAAATATGAATGAATTATTCCATTAATCAAAAAAAGATTTAGTTCATCGATATTTGAAGCAGTAAATATAAAAAAATGATATTACAAATTTAATTTAACATTAAGATAATTACAATCGAACTTTTTAACTATTAAACATCAAGTATGTTTGTCCGACTTTTATCCATTTAAATTAACAGAATGAACGATTAAAAAATTTCTTTTGTAATTATATTGCAAAGGAGAATAAATCCTTAATATTTGATAAACGCGCATGACAATACTTAATTAATTAGGCACAGATTTAATCATCACAATAAATTAGTAGAGGCATATAGCTTTCAATGGCTCTAAACTTAAGATTTATATTTACGATACGATATACTTGTCGAAAATGGCTTTTGTTAACATCGTTAGGATATTAACTAATTATCATGTTTTGTTTTTCCACAGATCTGTATAAATTTAATTCATTTATAAATTGTGCTAATGTTAATCAAATGAAGTAAAATATCGAAATTCTGAATAAATCACAAATCAATACTTTATCAGAAGTATATGATCCTTAATTTTATTTGTGAAATTATGTTTTCGTAAGAGGGCCAAAAATAAACGAGATTATTTTATCCATCATAATTACAATATTTGATAATAAAATTATATTTATTATATTTTTGAGTTTGCGCAAGAATTTTATTACATAGATGGTGAATTTTTATGATTTTTTATCTGTTTCATGTGTAACACGTACAAAGTTATCCTTTTTAAAAGGCAAATTTTTAACTCTTATCTTAGAGGTCAGGAACAATCTGATAATAAGTTGTTTGCGTATTTTTTAATAAATATTTAAGATTTGGTGAATGATGCTAAATTTAATTGTGAAGAAACACAAGATGCCGTTCCAAATTGTGGGTGTTTTAGTCCAAGTAAACAAACTTTTCACAATAAGACAATCCAGATCTCTTTGTTTGTGGGCTTGAAAATGGCAACCTATATAGTATATCTCTTAATGAAATGAGTAAATCTAATCAATGTACAAATTATATAATAACACAGTAAAAAATCATCACGAGAGACCTGTTACTGATACAAAGTTTTCAGAAGATGGATCTCGACTTGTGAGACACTTTTCATGATTAGTTTTCTTGTAGTTATGATTCAACGCTTCTTATCAACGATCTTGAGAGCGGTCAATATGTTACTGGAATAAAAACTAACGATGATTTTTTAGTAAACTGTCTTTCCATCTTTGGCCGAGGTTTTACAATTTTTTCAAAAAGATATGTTTGCCACAGGTAACGAAGAAGGGCAGCTAGAAATTTGGGATCTAAGAATCGATGACTCAGACACAACGGGAAACCCTGTGATTTCATTTGAACAGTGTAAACGTCTGCGTCCTCATGAAAAGAAACGCAGAAAGAAGAGATATTCTGATGAAAGAGTTGTGTTTTATCAAATAAAAGGTTTCAATCTTCAGGATTTGTAAATTATTGGATGATTTTAAAATACTTGCAACATCATCTCTTGATGATTCGGATATCAACGTTTGGGATTTGCGTTTCATTTTGGATTCGAAGATAAATCCTCCAGGAATTGCACTCCAGTATCTTATGCAGATTATTTTGGCACATCGAACTCAAGAGATATCGGTATTTTCATTTATATCTAGAAGGGTTTGCGGGTATCGTTGATGATGGAGTAAACATATATGCCAGTTGTCTCGACCATATTATTTATAAATACTCAATCCAAAGACTCTATAATGGTTTTTATTCAAATGCAGTTCTGAGATAACTCCTGAGATTATTTCCATTCCTACAGAAGTTCCCACAGATACTTATATGTCTTTCAACGACGTCGACATAAGCCAAGATAAAAATTTCTTAATATCAAACAACTTTTGCGAAAATTCATTTATTTGGAACATTTCATGTAGTAACTATCCTGTTGCATACTTGCCACCTATAATTGGAGCGAATTACGTTTTCAATTATTTTGGAACTCATCAAGATCTTAAAGTAAACGACATTTAATTTAAGCAGGTTTTGCAAATGACTGATAAGAATAATCTCTTATTATGGTTCTAATATTTTTAATCACAGGGATATTTCAATGAGAATGACGATAGATGCTGATCACAAAGTTTCTTTATATAAGAAACCAGATAAATAGGAATATTAGATCAATAACTAATCAACATTTTTTGATATCCGTTCTGAGCATGAGTCGTGATTTTTATCGTGATTGATTTTTAAGGGTGTAAAAATCCCCTTAGTTTTGTTCCGTGGCTAATTTTTCATAACAACCTTCTTTTTAACTTGTAAGAATCAATTGGAAGCCATGAAATACACGGTCAAAAATTAAAACTTTTAAAAAATATAATTTTTCTACACGATTGAGTTAACATAAGAAGAACTCTGAGTATTGAGTTTAGTTGTAAGCAAAAACTTAAATCCTTGTTGATAAATTGTTTTTAAAATGAGGGTAAAAATTCAGGATACTGTCAAAACAACACTAAAGATTGGTCAGTAAGTTTTAATTACTATTATTTGTGTTTTGGTATCAATCAACACTTACAACGTACAGATAATTAATATAATTCATTAACTTTTGACAACCCAAATTCAGGTAAAACAAATAAATAATTTTTACAGAGTAATTATTGTTGAAATAAAAGAGTTAAATAAAAAAATAGTCCAAAAATGTTAAACAAGATATTTGGAAGTCAAAAATATTTTCAAAATAATGTTTTCTATATTTGATCACCTCGTAAAAGATAGAAGTGCCCTAAAAAAAATTTGTGATTGGTACAAGTCAAATCTTGAGAATATGTTTCAAGAATATCAAAGACAAGGTGACAAAGTTGATTTTTGAATGATAAAAATATATAGATTGAAGGTGTAAGCATAATGAGGTTTTTAATGATGAGAACACTGAAGAATAAATTTTTATTTTCATAGATTAAAATTGTTGTCAGAAAAAATCTTTCAGTTCAATGCTTAGAATAAAGTTGATATTTCTGTTGAATTTTTTCAGAGATCATAAACAATTGAGATTATTGAATGCATTTTTGAGGAAACAATTAGAAATCTATTTTTGTTAAGTAATTTTTATGCTGATAAAATATTCAATTGAGTATTTTATTTTAACTTTACTCACATAATGTTTAGAAACTAATTTCAAATTTTGATAAAATATTCAGACGAATTTTTCCCAATTTTTGATCTACATTTTTGTTAAATATTTAATTAATGGATGATTCTGTGGGAATTAACAATATTTATATTTACAATCATTACCTATCCAAATCAATTAGAAATAGGAAAATATAGCAAGCTTAAGTTATAATATTTTCATGTATTATTTGATTATTTTAACTTTTTTATTTTAAATAAAAAATCGAAAAATTAAAAACTCTCAAATACAAAGTCACTTAATTCACGTTGTGAGAAAAAGTTAAAGAAAAAATTATTCATTATCGCTTTTTTATTAAAATAATGAAACATAATGCGATAAAAAATTGAATCGAATTGAACTCGAAAAATTTTATATCGTTCTCAAAATATCCATACAACCGTTATTTGTTACAAATAAATGAATCAGCAAAAGAATATCTCTGCCACATATAATGGTGAAAACTCCTTTATTTTATAATTTTAAAAATGAATCAAGCGAATCATAAGGAAAAACAATTTTTAAATTTATCAAAAGTATCATGCTGGTATTAAGTTTATGTGTGATTGGTTAGATCACTGAAAGAATAGTTAACAGGATAGAACAATCTCTAAAAAAATATCTATTTTGTAAAATTCACTCAGAAAGATGGGATTTATTTTTAAAATGAGCTCTTCGATGAAAAATTCAAATTTATCCTAAGATCGGTTAAATTATTTCGATGCCATTAATAATCATAATTTCTGAGACTTTAAATAAAACCATGAAGTAAAAATGATATTTTTCCACTAAAATGTGAAATTTTATCTTAATGTGTTAAATGTCTTTCGTTTTTAAAATTATTTCAAATATTTTATTTTCCATTCAAAGAGGTCAAGAAAATAAATTTCAAACAATTTTTCAAGATTGATTTTTTAACTCGAGACAGTATAAATTTTATTTAATCTCCTAATTTTCATAATATATTTGATTTTTCTTTGTGAAATCGTCAAATAGAACAATTTTCACATATGGAAAGAAATTTTAACTTTCCAGTTTTGACTAATCTCATCTTGTTAAAAGATTCCAAAATTTATCTCTCAGAATGAAATAATTTATTAAGATACGTTATTTATCTGTTTAATTTCTTCATGAGTCAGATGCGTCATTGATTTTCTTTATTAATAGAATTCCAAATTTTATTTTTATCATATATGAATTTTATTTCCATAAAATATTGTAACTCATTCAGTCTGTGGCTGTAAATTTTATTTGGTCATATTTTCAACGTGTCTAATAACGAACGAATGATTTCATTGATTTTTAGAATTATAAAGACGCAATCAAAATAATTTTTAATTGAATAAGAGTAAGCATGATATGATATCAAAAACATGAACATTTTTGATTCAGTTAATTCATATAATATATTAATTTTCCATTTAAAAACACAAATTTAAAAATTAATTACATGCGTGCGAGATTTACTTGAAATTACATACATTCAAGATTAAAAATTCAAATTTTTAACATAAATACTTTTTACGTACTTATGTTTGATATATGTGTGCATTTTTAAATTCTTACATAAAATGTAACGTATTCTGCACTGAATAATTATGGTATTACTAATCTCAACAACCGTGCAATCTCTGCTGACATAATTATTTATTATATTCCTCCTTCTCTATTTGGAAGGTCAATATAGGGATCACCAAACAGCTGTTTTTGAGTTTGCCACCTTATGGAATTTCGTTTATCTTCGATAGAAATGCTCAGTGTTGGAAAATCCCAGTCAAAAATGTTAGTTTCGATTCTTTCGTCGATTTGATAAGGTTTAACCATATCTTTAGCCACCTTGATTGTTTTAGTTTTACTCAGGTTGAATATTATAATTGTGTTGTCTTTATAATCTTTTACCACCCATCGCTCTCCCAAGATGGATCGATTTTAATTATTTCTTTGAATTCTTTTGTAGATATTTTGTCCAGCATAATATCTATTTTCTAACGTGTTGTTCTTCGAGTCAATTTTGTATTTTTCGTAAATAGGTGCATTTTTGTTTCTGATTCGATAATATCGTGGAGGTTTGCTCTTTTCAAGTTTGTGTTGTATTTACCTTCCAAAATTATACATTTTGTTGTTTTTTAATTTCCACCCCCAATTGCGATGTTTTCTCCAATATTATGCTTCATAAGGCCGTATTTGGGTGGATGAATGATTTGCAGAATTATGACAAAATTAAAGAGTGAAAGAACATTTTGCCATTGATATCCTTCACCGATTTTGGGTATATGTTGATGTTTGATTGGTAAGTTCTTTCAATCAAGCCATTTGGCTGTGGATGGTAGGAGATGGTGCGAGATATCTCAGTGACAAACGCTTTGAAAATATTTTGAAAAGAGAACCGATTCGAAAAATCAACCTTGATCAGAATGAATCCATTTTGGAAGCCCGAACTGAGAAAAAAAACAAATTAATTTTATCATAGGAGCTCTGAGTTTTTGATGGGGATGCCACAAGTTACTTGGTAAAATAATCTTGAATGGCCAATTGATAACGACACAGTCCAAATTTAGAGCGATCGAGTATATCGATTGAAACTGATTCATAAAGTACACAACTCACCATTGGTTTTAATGGATAATGATAAGTTTTTGTTGAAGCTTTTACGTATCTGTAAAAGTTTTTACAGTATTTCATTGTGTCGCTATTTATTTCAGGCCAGTAGCATATTCCCTATCAGGTAATCCAGTGTTTTTTCATTGGAAACGTGAACTGATCCCATTATATCATGAGCATTTTTAAAACAGGTTTTTCTAAGAGTTTGAGACACGATAGCATAACATTCAGACGTTTGTTCGTAGCGTGGGGAGTATTTCCGATAAAATATTCTTTCATTGAAGATTAAATTATGTATGAATTGTCTATATATCTTTATAACCGTATTATGGGTACAATTTAGTTTCGTAAAGTATTAATTTTTCAATATTTCGAGAATTTTTTGATTTCTTTGCCTTGTTTTAATATCACATATTTCCTCTTCAGATACAGTCGGACGTATCTCTGTCGAACATAAAATTCTTGAGAGTGCATCAGCATTCGCATTTTCGTTTCCTGTTCTACATTGTATTTCAAAATCATATTCCTATAATTGCAGTATCCATCTTCCTGCTCTGCCATTTATTTTTTGTTATTGAGAACCAATTTTAATGGTTCGTGGTCACTGTATAGTGTCAATTTTTTCCCAAAAGGTATTGCCTGAACTGCTTCAGTGCATATATAGTTCTCAAGTATTCAAACTCAAACGTAGAATACCTTGTTTCCGGGCTTGTTAAAACTCGTGACGGGTTTTAGATGACTTCCTCGCTTTGCTCCTGTTTCGTCCAAACAGTTTTATTGCTTGAATCAGAATTTTCTTAAATTCGATTGCTGGATCGGATAAGCCAGGATCAGAGGATTTTGCAATGATTATTTTAATTTTTGAAAGCTTTTAAATATTCTTCATTAAAATCAAATTAGTCATAACAGAAAGTTAAGTTATGTAATTGTCGAGCAATTTCTGCAAATTCTTTCATAAAACGACGATAGAAATTAGCTAATCCAATGAAATTTCGGACATCTTTCGAACATTAAGGATCGAATAACCTGTTACAGGTTGAATCTTTGTAGAATCGAAGCACATTCCAATTGGATTGAAGATAAATCCAAGATAAGATATCTGGCTTTTGAGAAGACTGATTTCTGGGGGGTTGTTGTTAAACCAGCATCCAATAAAGCAATAAAAACTTCTTTAAGGTGATCATAATGTTCCGTTATGGTTTTAAAAATACAATGATGTCATTCAGGAACACACATAAATGGTATTTTGTTAGAAATCGTGTTCATTAAACGCTAAAAAGTGCAAGGGGCACTGTTAAGCCAAAAGGCGTAACTTTAAATCTGAAACCCCAAACTTTGCTCTGAATAAAAATGATGTTTTTAGCAATTATTAGAATCAATAGGAATTTTCCAATATCCTGTTTTAAAGCCAATTGATGAAAACACACGAAAGCCTTTAATTTTGCTTTGAACTTCTGAAAGGTAGGGGTTAGATAGGCCTTCTTTTTCGTAATTACGTTAAGTATACGATAATCCACGCAAGCTCTTATTTTCACATTCTTTTTGGGTACAAATATAATTGGGGTATAATAAATACTGCTTCTCTATGATAATACTATTTTCCAGAAAGTTTCCTTTTGTTTCGATTTAAATGGGAAAATTGGGAGATGGTACAGTTCTGGGTGCTTCCTTGCAAATTTTATCCGTCGATAAATCGATTTATGAGAAAATATATCAGTAGTTCTTGGAGTAATCAGAAGTAATTTTTTGAACCAAGCAACTAGATCTTTAAGATAATTCAGAACCTCTGAAAATTTAAAGCAATCATTTCCAAAAACTGGAATTTCTGTATCGTCAATGTCGGAAGATAAAATCTTATTTAATATAGTTGAAAAAACATTTTCTTGAGGGACGAAGGAGAAGCCCATGATCCAAAAATTAGAGTAATTTTGAAATTATTCAAAAAATCAACACCTAGGATACAGTCTCGTTCAAAGTTTAAAATAATATAAAATTTAAAGATACAACGTTTATCTTTTAATTTTCCATTTAAATTAATTTAGCCATTTATTATTAGCTCTGATGAACCTGCACTTTCCAACTTTGTCGACCTCTAAAAATTCTATTTTTAACAAAATATTTGATGTAAATATCATAAGATAAAAGAGAAGTGGAAGATCCAATATCAAATATGGTCTTTACTGAAACATATTCTAACCAAACATTAACAGCCGGAAATGAGTTATTATTATCATGAAATTGTATATACGACGAAAGCTTAATCTGATTTACTTTAGTTTAATGTTCGTCGATAAATTCGACAATCTACGTTTATGTGACTAACTCTATTTCAAAAGTAACATCTGGTTCGGTTCTGTCGATGATGGACATGATTGGGACGAAAATAGCACAACTTTCTTCTGCCTAAACGATCAGTATTTAGTTTATTTTACAAGTAAGTTTTGGGATCATCAATACCTTCTTTGTTTGTATGATATACTTTTTGATGATATGTATTTCTGGGGTAACAAATTCTGATATATTATGAGACTGCTTGGTCAATGTTCTTTACGTTATTGTTGCAGACAATGAGTTGACACAAAACAGGTTTATCGTTCTTAAGAAAACGCTGCAAATATAGAATTTCCTTTTGGGGTTATCCGAAATAATTTTAACTTAAATAAACCAATTTTTATCTTGCAGCTAAAGCTGTTCGCGTCATAAATCTACATTTTTGTGAAGAATCAAATTATGAACAAGAAATTGAGGTGAATGGAGAGAATCCAAAGCAAGGACGCTTCGTCTTTTCAAAAAATTTTTGAAAACCATCTGAGACTCATAAAGAATTTTAACGCGATCTCATCTTAAGAGTAGCAGATGATTAATTTTATCTTCTTCTGACAATTTTTTCAAAACATCCACTAATTTTTCAAACTTCCATATCCATTCAAAGAAGTTCCCATCATCAAAATTTTTAAAATTATAAAGTAGAGACATTTTTACTACCATTGTAAAGTATTCGTCTCGAAATAATCATGGGAATACTAATCTAGCCATACAACGCAATCTCTGTTAAAATCATAATCTGTTGTTACAAAAATAAAATTTTTATGTCAACCTAAGTAAAAAATAATCAACATATGTCGATGACTGTAGAAATATCAAAAAAAAGGATCGACATCGTATTTTAAGTTAATGAATTTCTGTAATTCTTTCTTATGTTACGAATAAATTTAAAAAATGAGTTAAGATAATTTTTAGGGATTACAACACTTTTTAAAAGTTTGCTGTTATCTTTCTCATTTGAAAATCTCCTGAGAATTATCCAGATAATGTACGAAATTTCATTTGTAACATCAATATTTTGTTTTCTTATTTATTTTTTGTATTATTTACTTGTTATTTGACAATTTAAAAGACTCTCGGTGTTTCATTTTTTTATAACACCTTTATTTTGTTATCACAGTTGATAAATTTGTCTTTAGAGTGATATTTGCAAAAAAAACAAGTAAAGGCTGTTAAAAGTGAGCGTATCTAATATTGTATATGCTTTATCAATTAGATTTTGACTTTTCTGAACAAGAATTAAACTTATTTTTTATGATATCATGATTTTTTAATCATTAACAATTTTTATTTTTTTTGGCCTGACAAAAACTCTAAAAATCTGATTTCTGTATCCGATCGGTAATACTCAAATTTAAATAAAATAGAACATAATTCTTCGATACTTCTTAGGTTTATTTAATGCATGAGTTGCGAAAATACCCATATCACTTTTAAGATTTTTAAATCCTTCACAATATATTGATTATTGAAGAGTGAAACTTGAACAGGTCATCTATTGATTTCGCATTAAGTCACTCTACCAGATTTATTTAACTCCTCCGTTTTTGAAAAAAATAAAGTTGACAACTTGTTGTTTTTCAAAAATTTCATCTTAAAATATACTTAATATCCATAATAATCGACAAAAATTTCAATTTTTTGGACCTGAAAATACACCTTTGAGTAAACTCATCTAATTTATCTACAAAGCAAAGAGAAGATCCATAAAACAGTAGTTTTCAACTTTTTATCGAAAAGACATCTAAAAATTGTAAATTATCATTTAAAAGTTGAATTAATATTTCAATGATACACATATGCTAATGAATACATTCTATACAGCATTATATAAATTTCTATAAGTTTTGTAACATTTTATTGATTTTCTCGTTTTTATTATTTTTCTATGTTAATATTTAACCATGTAATTCAAATAATAAAGAATCAACTTCGAAAGATATCAGAGCACGATAAAATAAGCCTGAATCTTTCTTGAAAATTTTTAAACATTCAAAGGTATAGAATACCATTTTCGATATTTTATAGACCTTTTCTTCATTTATAACGTTCGATTATGCCATGATATTTTATTACAACTTCAGTTAATTTTCCTGATTTTGAAATCCGAGGTAAATATTGGTGAAATTTTTTCAATTTATCGTTACATGTTCAGAGATCCTTTCGTGTTTCTTTCTTACTAAAAAGGTTAATCGTTTTTAAATTAAAATTATCAATTCAATTGAAATCTAGTATTTAAAAAACTTCTCATACATAATCAGAGGGCATGACAAATGTGTTTACAAAATACTGAAGAGATACAAAGCGTGGTTGTTCAGAGCATAAATTTTGTGTCTGATGTAAAATAATATACATTTTAATGTGATTATAATGAAAAAGTAAGTTTTCGTTGAATAATATATTTCGCTTTTTTTCGATTACATTCAATCGAAGATTTCTTTCATTTCATATTGAAAATAGGGTTTGTTGTTTTGAACTAAACTCGTATTTCTTAAATTTATGTTGAAACGTTTTACCACATACTTGATGTCAGTTCATGGAAAAGTTACATGCATTTTGCTGTAATATTATAAGAATTATATTTGGCGTATATTAAAAGGTATTATTTGTAAAACAATTTTTTTATTTTTATATCTTTGACATTCTGATAATACACATCAACTTAACGATGATCCATACCTTTTTACATTATCCTATTGATATAAATATTTTAAAGCTTTTAATTTCTTTCTGTTATGTGAAAATATCCATTTCTTAAATTTCCTTTATTTTTGAAAATAAATATTTTATTATTTGTAATGAATATCCTAATTCTAAGATAATTAATTCAAGTATCCCAAATAGGTGAGACTGTTTTTATCGATTTTTAAACTCCTAAATTTTGAATTTTTTATACTTTTAGATTCACACATAATACAACTTAAACCTTCATCCCATACAATATCATCAAGGATTTAATTTCCAGTTACCTATTCTCACTTATACAACCCATTATGTTGTGCATTATTCTTTTTATTATCATGAATCTTTTTTAGTTTTTAACTCGATTCTGCAGTAAAACAACTTATAAAATTCAAATAACCTAAAAATTTTTATGTGACCGTAAGTATATCATGTTTACTGATGTAACTGCGATAAGACTCTTGCAATTAATTTTACAAAAAAATAACAGTCTAAAATCATCAAACTTCTAAAATGTTTAGATAATTTTAGGTTACGGAACTTCAAAAATTAATAATGAATTTACTGAGCAATCAGATTAGATGCAGTTGACTTTTTAAATTTTGAATTTATCAACAAGTATAGTTATGCAAAATATTTATGATAAATCTCCGACTTGATGTTTTCTGCGTATTTTTCAAAGTTTTTATCTTCTGTGTGACATTAATTTTTTAAATTATTGAAGGATTTACGATAGCTTCGAGAAGTTTGTGGATATGAATTAAAAAATTTATTCATAGCTAATCGATTTTGAATGAAAATATCAAGATACATATTCAAGAGAGAATAAATAACACAATATTATTTATTGTATCTTCAAAAGAACATTTTAAATTTCCTTTCTGAACTCGGTCAATGACTGTTATCAGTTTAAACAAAAATGAGTTGACTAAAGACGACATAATTTTATTTTGAAAATAAGAAAATGATGATACGCGATCTTATATCATTATTATTTATAATTGTCTTTTTAACATTTCTCACAAAAAAATCGTAATCAAAATGGACAGGTTGGCATCTAAGCTCCTCTGAATGTATAATATGGCTGAAAAAACTTTAAATGAATTATTGGCTCTAATGTTGAGGAAATTTTCAAGTCATTAATTTAAAGATTCAGTTTATTTCAGACCAACGTTCCAATAGGAATAAAGCATAGAATTCATTTAACGGATCTTCCTTCTGTTACTTTTGATTTACATATATTAATTTCTTCAATAATTTAAACAAAAATTATCACTTCAACAAAAATTTAATGCTACTTTCTTCAATAAAAATTTGAAAAATTTTTCAACAGCTGTCTATTCATCAAGATCAGCTGAGGTTGATGTCTCGTCCACGACTATCTGATAGAATCATTAGATTTTCATAAATAAGCAAAGAATAAAATAGTTTCTCAAATGCGAATTTTTTTGAGTAATTAAGCTAAAATTCAGTAATTTCTGAGTACAAATAAGTTCAAATATTTTCCACAAAAATTGTTTTTACCTTGTTCACACAGATGCTTATCAAACCTAAAAATTAAATTTATTTTTGATCATGATAAAATATTTTGAAGTTTTAGCTATTGAATTTTTAAATGATTATTTTATCCTAAAAAATCAAATAAAATATATGACAGTAATTTTTAGAGAATTTAAAATGAAGAAATTCAAAAATAGTGTGTTAAATCCCATATATGTGAACATTAATTCATTTGATCCAATTTGATGAATATTTTATATTTTAAGATTTGTTCATAAATATGAAGGTTATCGAAAAATCATAATATTTGACACAACATAATTAGGGTTATTCGTAGTGGTAAAAATTTTGGAAGATTCAAATTTTAATAAGAATTCTGCGCTACTTAAAAATTTATTCGCTTGGTCAATCCTTATATTTAGTAAAAATTTCTATATTCCATTTTGTCCCATGTTAAAAAAGAATTTCTAGACAGTTTTAAAACAATCTAATATGTTTTGAACTTTATAAGAATGAGTTCGATACGTCAAAGTCAAACGATCCAAGTCAATTCTCGATAAAACGATCTGTATCAAAATACTAAGAAGTTATAGAAAAAATTAAGTCATGGCTATCCTTGAAAATGAGACTTTAAGTTGCTAGAAATCCTGAAATTACAATCAATTCTCGTAAATTTTAATTATTTTAGATTAATCGAGTTTAGTATGGTTAAAAATACGTAAATTTACATATGTTAATTTTTAAAAAGAAAGAAACAAAAAAAGTCATTCCAACAACCTTTAGTTTAATTTTTTACGTTTACATACATTTTGTAAATTAAACGCACAATAATTAAGATTTAACAGCCTACAATTAATATAATTGTGAATCAAATTTAAACTTTTCAAGATTTTATTTTTGATATCTTTATATTTAAATTTCACCACCATTTATAAAAAATATTTTTTTTCGAGTTTAAGTAAAACGTGACAAACAACAAAATAACTACATCAAAAATTAGCACTTTAAATGAGGACATTATTTTAACTTTTAAGTTCATTAATTCATTTTTATCAAAATAAAATCTATAAAATGAATCCTGAATAAAATGATATCACTTTAAACAAGTTTATTTCAGAGAATATATTAAATTGAAATTTTTAAATAAAAAAGATCTGATAATTGTATATATACACAGATATATTATCTGTATATAAATGTGAGAATATGTTAGAAACTATTTTTTATGATGTCGATACCTCCTTCATATGTGGTGTCGCTTTGTCAGACAAAAATCTTTGATTTAACATAAAGTAAACAAGAATGTTTTATAAAAAGAGAAAATTTTAATAAATAAGGTTTGAATATATTTTGAGATTTTTTCGATTCTCGTAAGGCGGACATATTTTTTTAATTCGTGAGATTTAGGGTATCAATTTCTCTGATCCGCCATCAAAGACTAGTGGAGATGAACTTCTATTATTTCGAATTATGTAAGAAAAATGATGAATATTGTATGAAAACATATTTTTGACAAAAATTCATTGATATATGAAACAATATAACTAAAATCCATTGGAATTTACTTTGAATATTTTTTGGGATGTGTATATAAATTATCATTTGGGACACGATGTTCGAAAATAAAAATTTTGATTTAAAATTGACAAAATAGTAAATATTTTAAACCTTACATAAGATCAATGTAATGATCCATAATTTTATTTTAGATGGAATTATTACTTTTTACTTGATAATTAATGCATATATGTTAGACTATTTTTAAGAAATTAAATTATTAGTTTAAGATTTTATAAGAAAATCAATTCTTTTATAAAAACAAACAATTATAAGAATATATAACTGGAAAACGTGGGGTTTTTCTTAAAAGGATACAAAATAACAATTTTATTGAATTTTTTAATTTATTTTTTTAATTCTGATTGAAGTGACAGAATTCAAGAGTGATATTTTTTCAAAAATTTCTTATCCATGAGTAATGTCATAGAGTAGATAAATTAAACTTGTTAAGAACGAATTCTCAAATATCTTTTTAATCGTTATTTATATATATTTTTTTGTCAATTTCTTTTTCCTTAGATTTCGTGATTTTTAATGCTTTAAGATGATTTATGAGAGTAAGAATAAATTTAAATATCTGATCATAAATTTTGAAAATTTTAAAGTAATTTTGAGGAATAATGTGAAAATTTCAATTTTACTGTCACTAATTTTATAAAAGTGTCTTGAATATGTTAATAATTCAGTTATTTTATGGTTTTAATAAAATATACGGTTATAAAATCATAAATTTTCTCATGTTTGAGAAATTATATTATATTTTTCCCTTTGATATCCTCAAGTATATAATATGAACAATCATTTTTTATTTATCAAATAAAAACATCTCTAAATTTGCAAACACTAATAATTTGTGAATACTTTAATCTTGGCAATATATTTTGTGCTTGAAATTATTGGAAAAAACATTAAAACAAATATTATAAGACATTAAAACCGTGATTTAAATTGATCGAAGCCCTAAATATAAAAAATTTAAGAATCAAGTCAAACATTTAGGACATTTCATCAGCCAACAAATTCATCTTAATTTCTACAGAAATGCACCAGTAAATTTAAATTTTGTGATGTGATCGAAAAGGTTTGTCAGTAAGAATAAAAATCAGAATCTATCTCACAAATACCTACGATTTGACTCATTTACTCTTTTTAATACAGGCTAAAAAGTAAATTAAGTATTTTAATCCCTTAACTCTCAATTTGACTGTGTATTACTGAAATCAAAAGAATATTTCTCAATCAGATTTTATCTCTACAATTTTTAACGATCAAGAATTAAGGAGTTTTGATTCGTCTTTCGCTCTTGGTTTCGATGATATTCACGAACATCTTGAAAATAAAAACAATAATCCTGAGTTAGTTTTAAGGAAATTATCAAAAGTTAAACAAATTTGTTATTTCAGGTTAATAATTAAAAATATTCGAAAATATTCCGTTGACATGTTATTTATAGAAATAAAATATTTAAGAATTAGTATGTTTATAAATCGAAGAATAAAAATAATATTCTTCATGATGAAATACCGCTATAAAAACAAGGCCATTTAATTTTGACTTTTAGTTATTAAATATTTAACAGTTAAAATGGAGCAAATGATATTATCAATATTTTTTATTTTATGATAAAAATTTACCTTAATTTAAATTCACAGTTTTAAACAGAGATAGAATTGTTTCGAATCTTAACAGATTTTTTATATACTTATGCAATACTATCAGAAAAATCATTTAAAAAATAAAATATCGCAAATTTTTGATAAGTTAAAAATGATTTATAAGATCCTAAGCTAGTAAAAGTATCTTTTAACATTTTGTCATTTAAATAACATGATTAAAAAATTTATAATATCAAGTTTATATTTGAGCACAACAATACAGTGATCGTTATCAGAGAAAAATTGATAAAATATCGAAAGTCAACTATATTTATGAAATGTATCTTAAGACAATCAATTACATTGTGGTCTAATTTATTTTGTATTTCGCTTCATTATTTTTCGTTAATTAATAAATTATTTGAATATGGGAACGAATAAACTGATAATTCAGGCGGAATTGACTCAATTATTCTTTTTCAAAAGCATATAGTTTATAATCTTAATAAACTGCAAAGCTTGAAATTTTTAGAAAATAATTTAAAACAGAAGTTTTGAAAATATAGTCAAATTATATGTTCAATAAATTTATCTCTTTCGACAAAAAAACCAGATCCATCCGATTAGTACTGAGTAGCACACATTGCTTTGTGAATCTGATAAACTTCTGCTTTGATGTTATTCTAAAATAAACTGATTTGTGTACTATCCCAAAAGCCCTATAAAAAAATCTATATTTCAGAAAATACTGAAGATCGATGAGTCCTCCACACCAGGTACATGTAAGAACACTCCCCGAGGAATAAATTCTTGCAAATCTATTTTATACCGTTTATACTTACTGGAAAAGTTTTCTTGCTCAAATTTGAGATAATCTCTTTTACATCTTTCTGAAATTCCGATTTTGGATAACATTTACGAGGATCTATATAATGACGATGTATAAGATATCTCATATCTTTAACAAACACTCGATAATTTTCGATAATCTCCAGAGGTAGTTCTCTGTTTATCGTCTTGTAGTTATTATTAAACCTCAGTTGCTTAAAACGTGCCAAAAGACTCAAATCAATAAATACTTTCTCTATAAATTTAATTTCATGATCTTTAGAGACTAAAGATTTGAAATAATTGAAAGTATTTTCTGGGTCAAAGCTTTTATTGCTCTTATATTTATAAGTTTAGTTTGTCTCCAACGATATAGATAACGAAAGTCATCTTTAATAAAAATTCCGTGATTAGAATCAGTATTCTCTTTCTTTTGCCATCCTAGACGCTGCCTTTTCTCATTTCCATGTTTATTTAAATTTAGTCTATTCTTAGGTTGAGATTTTCTTTCTGAATCCATAAATTCTACTGACAATCCAGCTTCATTGCTTCGAAATTCTCTATATTGAGGTTTAATTTTTATGATTGTATCGAATTTTGTCCATCAAAGTTCTTTTTGATTCAGATAGCTTTGTGTTTAATTCTAAGAAACTGTTTCTTGAAAAAAAGTTGTATTTAAATGGGTTGTGTATCATAAATAAGCGTAAAAGCCTCTTCTGATTTTCTCTATATCTAATTACTGACATTAAATGAGAAGTGGAAGAAGTGTAAATACGTTTGGGTGCAGAGAATAATTCTTGTGAAATCAAAGGAGAACGATTTTTATCTGTCGTTTTCCTTTGTTCAGATCCTAAAGTCTCTTCATGAGTTTCACTTTTACATACGCCCGGCAAAGGTATGGTTGGACAAGATTTATATTGACCAGATTTAATACTTGGTAAAAGTATTTTCGCAGATTCTTTAATTTTTTCTTCGTCTTGTTGAGGGGAAATGACAATTAACCTATTAAAATGAGTTAAGAAAACTAAATATACATACATCTGCGAGACAAACTTCGTAAATAAACATGTGTATTCGTAATTGAGCATGATTATTGTTTAAATACGTTATACATTTTCATATTATGAAATTTACATGTTTTCAAAATCTATGCAAAAAACTAAATTATCTAAATTTATTACATATTCACCATTAGTTTGCGAGTCAATCGACAAATAATTTATTTACTTTCAAACATTAATTTTCTAGATTAAAATTTATGACGTATTGTGAACTATTTTTTAAAATACCATTAAAATTAGTTTACAAATAAATCGATCTTTAATTTATTGTATAACTACGTCACGATTTATTTATTATTTTGCGCCTGCTGTGTCTACAATTATGTCATCGTCATCTATAACTTTTCAAACGGGCGTTTTACATTCCTTGATGTCACATTTTTTCGATCTGATTTCACAAAAATTAAAACTTAATAATATTTTCATGGCAATAGAAAAAATAATAAATTTAACATAGGTTAATCATCCATAGTAGTACTGTTAATAACTTGACAACAATTTACAGGAAGCGGCGTGGCAAAACATAGGGCGACGAACGTATGCTCATTAGATTTTATTGTTTTCAATTTTAACAAGTCTTTTAAGCAGTTTTAGATTCGTCAAAATCTAAACATTAAAATAAATAAATTATTTGTTTAAACTTCGAAATTATTTTAATTTTTAAGTTAAACTTTTATTTGATTGTTACGATTATTATCAATTAAAATATATCGTAATTTTATTCTGTGCTGACGTTGTCAATAATAATTCTCACTTCATCTTCCAGTTTAACATATGTTAAATAACATATGATTTAAATTCCGTTTTCATTTTTGATTCATATTGAATTATCTCACTATTTTATGATCAGAATCAGTTCATCTCGATAATTTAACATGATAAATGTAATATTTACGTGTAAATTATTGATATTCTTCGTTGTATTGTTGTTTCATTTCGAAAGTAAAATTTTCAGCATTTACCAAACGGGGTGCCAAAGCTTTATATCACATGAGAAAACTTCCTTTATTTTTTGCATGAAAGTCAAGCTAGGAAATGTAAAATGAACATTAATAATCATAATTGTGACATTTTAGATTTATATTTATCAATTTGGATTTGTTTATATTTTCAATAATTTTCGATTATTTTAAATGTTCAATTTTTTCTTATAATTCATCGCGCATCAATAATATTTTTAATGTGTAAAAACAGAGAAGATATAAGCGCCATAATCAGCATCTTGTAACAAAGAAGAACATTTATGGATGTGAAAATAGAAATTCGTTAAGAACGTTTCAAGAACGATAAAAGTTTAAACTTTCTAACTTCAGTGTTCGAAGTATATTTTAAATTGAAACTTACCGATAAAAGAACTCTGTTAATAAAACGAGAAACTCTGACTAATTATTTTGCCGTTCACACCTTTTCAAACTGTATATATTTTAAGTTAAAATTCATTTATCACTTTCATAAACTATTAGAAATATTTAAATTCACAAACATTTTAAGATTATGCAAAATGGGTTGAAAAATACCAGTGGAAATTATTGCAAACTTAATCAATCGAAAAAGTGTCTCATTTTCAGATCACATGACAAAAGTCTCGATCGTATCATTTATTTAGAATAAAAATTGAATATCGTGAAACTAATGCATCATTTAATATGAAAACATGCTAAAACCCCAAAACGATATTTTTGCTCTTAGTTATGGATTTTTTCATATCTTCTAGGTTATAGGAATAAAGCCATCTTTGAGCATGGCATTTATAGGATTTTAAATTTTTTTCATATTTTTCATAGAAACAGTTCTTTAACACTTAATTTAACAATACTTTGGCAGTATTTATGTTTTTTGCTGATATAATATGAGATAAACGTTAAAGGCCATCTTCGAACGCCAACTAAATATAAAATATTTTAAAGCAATCCAATGAGACTTTGGTCCGAATCACCTCAAGAGGAGATTTTAATAAAGGTTGCCCATCAATTTTACACCCAGAGATGATATTTAAACATAAACTATAAAAATGAATATGCTTCAGAAGATGAAATGCGCATGCCGGAACAAAAATAAAATGAAAACAACATTTAAAAGTTTTATAATTCATTATCGTGTTTTTAACTTGATACATTCATATTTTTAATTAATAGTAAATACAATTAGGATTAAAAAGGTCAAAATAATTTTTTTATTTCTACAAAGAAATATTCTAAGATTTTTCCGCCAATATAATTTTTGAATCTAACATCCTGAAAATTATTTATCAAAAATAATTTAATGAAAAGAATTAAACATTGAGAAAAAAGATACTTTTAAATGGTCAGTAATTAGTTGCATTTGATTTAGTTGGATGGTAATGAGATATTAGATTAAGATAACTTATTATTGTCAGGTTAAATTTGTAACTTTGTAGGATTGAGTTTTCTTAAACTGTAATAATCCCTGATATGTACAATTTAATACGTATTACTAATTTAGAAACATTTTATTTTTATTAATATCTTTAATTTTCGTGACCCTCATATTGGCGCCGAAAAAAAAGCAAAAAATTAAAATATTATTTTTAAAAATTTTAACTTGAAATTTTAAATGATTTCAATTGATATATTTATCCATTTAAATTTTTTTACAGCGCAGTCTCTTCAAAATTCAGGCGGTAGGGAATGTGGTGAAATAACCTACTTTGTGATAAACTATTTTATTGCATAATTACCAGAGATAGCATGTTGGAAGGCAAACTAATTGTTTTCTTTTCATGTAGAAAGAAGTTCATCGGGAGTTATTGATAGTTGAACGTAGCTATATTGTCTTGTTAGTTTATTGCTCTTTTGTACGTAAACTATTCATTGTTTGTTTTGTCAAATTGTATGAACGATGAATATGGTTTATCCATGTATAGTTTGAAAGATGAACATTTGTGACTAACGATCTAATTGAGCCAGGAGCACCCTCTATTGAGTTATTTAATATATGCGAGGAGTTCGAGAATGCACATGGATGTTACGCTTTGTCAAGGAAGAACTTAATTGATGGTTGATTAGTTTGCTTACGATATGCGGGTTTATATCTCACCTTTTAGCGGTAATTTGACAATTTCCCGATTTCCTCTTCTTAATGTTCAGTTGGGGCGAAAACTGTATTTTCTGGAGAAGCGAAGCTTTGTTGCAATCCTGTTTAAAATATAATTTACGCCCTCGTATTCGACTTATAATTATGATGATCTTTCGTATTTCATGAAGAAGCTTCAATGGCTCCCCATCAACTAAAATATGAGATGGTTTCAAGGAATTCTAAAATAGTGGGAGTTCATGCTGTAGATCTATAAATTGTGGTTTCCTTAAACGCTCGCCCTGCAAAATCGCGCATAAAATAAATTCTCTCAACAAAAATATCCAACATATCTTATTTAATTATTAAGTCAAAAGTATTAAACCTGAAAACATCTAGGTTATTCTTACCAGTTAAGTTTTTTATTTAACTGTTAAATATAGAAACACTCCATTTGTTTGAGAGTTATCTTGGCTCGTTGTTTTTCGATTTCATTCTAAAGAAAATTTTTTGCCTTTAAACTGTCAGTGAGTTAATAATTATCATCAAGACTCGTTTTTTACCTTTGATATATTTTTACTTGGTTATGATATTCATTATAAGCTCAAAAGGGATAAGTCGCCTTTATTTTAGCATTCGTTCTCATATAAATCTGAACCGTGTGGGTATTAAGTTCTCATTTGACGCAATGTTTCTGTTTTCTTTTGCATTCTTGTTCAATACATAAAAATAAAGGGGATATTTTTTCTCTCATCACCCTTATATAAATAACATTCATAAAGAAGTGGTTTTATTCATTTTAATTACCTTATAATATCCAGAGATAAACAGCTATATTGTTGTTGAATTCGTGAAAATAACACGATATTTTAATCTTGTAATGTTTTTATCTCCTTATTAAGCTATTAATCAAAATCGGCGCATAACATATTTTAAAATATGTTATCCTCGAGATTGTGAAAAAATTAACGATCGATTTTGTCTCAGAAACACAAAAATAGTTTTTAAAACTTTTAAGATAACAAATCATATCAACAAAGGTGTCATTGAATATTATTTATTTCTCCTACTTTTATTTACTTAATTTGTGTTAAATTTAAAACACGATGGATATTTTTTCATTCTAACTTATTTAAATGATATGACGCATTAAGTTGATATTCTGTTGTTACTCATCCTTAGAAATCAAATGTTATCAAAAATTAAATATTCATCTTTTCAGAATTGTATTTAATTATTTTAGGTTGTGTCTAATTGTCTACTGATGCTTTTACGTAATATGTAGTGAATAAAATTATGATGCATGTGGTAAATTTCTTCGTTCCAAAAGATTATTTCACGTTTTTATCACTAATATAATATTGGATGAATTTTATCTCTTATTTGGATATAGAGTTAAAGACATTGATTCGAGAAGCTGAGTTTTCTATCGTTCATAGTTTTAATCTTTTTCATTTGTTAAAAAATTATTATTTTTATTAAAATCCTTTAAATATGATTTTAATTAAATTCTAAGAAAATAATTATTTTTAAAATCGATGAATTTTACTTTCAAATCAAAAATTTTATAAAAATATTCAAATTTACTTTTTTTAATTTCTTATATTTCTGAAAAATTTTTCCATTAAAGAATATTGAAAAAATAAATTAAATTTTTGATCTTTTGAAAGATGTATGTATTTTTTAACATTTATATAAATAATACAATTAATTTAAATATAGATGCTTGAAATTTATAAGTAAGTTACTTTTTTCACTCAAACCATTAAAATTTATCGTGTTTAATGGAATTGAACAGTCTTGAAAAATATTTCATGGATTAAATTAGATTTTACCGCTGCCAACAAAGTTCATGGCAAGTATACTTATTTGTAGAGCAGGATTGTTTCAAACAGTGAGATATCTTTTTAAAAGTAGTAGGCGCCAATTTGGGTTCTCCAGATTGGTATGCTAACACAGTTGTTTTTGCATTTATAGCAGTTAAACACCGTTCTCAGCATTTCTCATGAAGGGGCATGCAATGATTTTTTCATTCACAAATTATCCCATCTTGTCCTTTTCACGTGGTGACAATCTTAACTCTAACCTATGTTTTTTATAATATTTTGTTTCTTCTTTTCTCGTCGTGACACCAGGAGGTTCTCTTTCACAATTTCACATTTTACTAGAAAATTTCGAAAACTCTAGCCTCTTCTATAACGCTCACTGATCTACACGAGTGACTTTTAGTCAACCTTTACCTTTGTCTAAATATTGGTCCATAAAAAATTGATCCAGCAAAATTTATTTTTCTTGTGACAAAGAAACGAACTAATTTATGATTTCTCAAAATATAAATGAAATTTTATACTTTTACAATTTAATTGTTGAAAACATGCCATGTTATATAATTTGACACGTGTACAATCAACAGCAATTATGTTCTATAATTGAAATATCCCATGAGTTTCATACGAATCTAAGTTTTATTAACATAATATTTAATTTTAAAAAGTTATTTTTGGTAATTTCCAATCTGATCTTCTCAAGTCATTTTTTCTGAAGATTTAAGAATTCAAATACCCATGAAATAATTTTTTCATAAGTGAGGAAAATTTGCAGAAATATGTAAATAATTGAGTTTTTATTTTTGATTTACTTAATTCTATCAATATACGTTTCCTGAATGCATAAAAAGAAAGATGTTGTTCATAATAACTTTTGCAAATTTAATAAAATCTAAATGATAAAATGTATGTAATTTTTTGAATATCAAAAAATTACATAAATTTTCGACGATAAAATGAAAATAACCTAAACATAACTTCAAAAATATCATTTAATTTCATAAATATGCATTTATTACAAAATATTTTATTTATCCTCGAATTTTAACAACTTATTTCATTTCACAAATTTTTGTGATTAATTGTATTTGTTTTCCAATTTTAATATTTTTTTGAAAATTCCCAATATTCGAATTCTAAAATTTGTCAAAAAATATGACTCCTTCCTTGTTTTGTAAGATTTTATTCACATGGATTGTCCACATCAATTTTGGATGAATTAAAAAAATTTCAATGAAAAAGTGTTGACTTGTTTTTTATTCCTTTCAAAAATGAAATAAAAATATTAACTTTCTCATCATAATAAATTTATTAATTTTCATTAGAATTTTGTTCATTTTAAAACTATGTTGGCATTATACATTTAAAATTTGTATCATCCGATAAAAATATCGTTTTATAAAATTACATACTTGGTCTCCAAGAAGGAGATATGTGTTCCAGTGTGTGAATTTATCATTTGAATGGATTATTCATTTTCTATTGAACATTTATTTTTTCAGATTATTTTTACTTTAAAGCGAATAGAGTAAAAATTTCAGAAAATACCACTAATTTTAGAATGTGTATTTTTTGTATTTTTAGACAAAAGTAATATTGTATTGTCATAACTTTTTAAATGCAAGTTAATTGAGAAATTGTAAAACTGTTTACTTACTTCATGAATATAATGATAATCATCAGTAAAATGTGTTTCAGGCAGGAAAATTTTATTTTTCAAGACATTTAATGTGCACTATTATAAAATACCATCAAAATCTGCACGACTTAAAAACATCATAAAAATTTTGGTAATTTATCCAAACGATAAATTTTTACAAGGAATTTTAATCAAAGCGTGATACATTTCGTTGTCATTTAACTTATATTTATAAACTTTAAGAATTGTAAAAATAATAATTCCATAAAAAGAAGGTGTATGATAAACATTGAACAGATAACCTCTCAAAAAACAGTTTTTCATTTTTTACCTCAGATAAATCATTTTCTTTGGCAATTTTTAAAAAGGAATTATGTTTTCTTCGAAAGCTTATGATCAACAAAAGCGTATTTTAGGTAAAATAGTGAGTTTTTCAAAAATTTAAAACATTTTCATTTAAATGACAATTATTAAATTTATATAACAAGATTGTAAGACATGAAAGATTAAATGAGGTGTGAGACATCGTTTATTCCGATTGAACCAATGGTCTAGAAGTATGGTAGCTAACATAGACAAAGGAGAAAGGAGGTTTTTAGTGGGTAAGATTTCCACAGTATCTGACACCTTGTGTTTAAGCAAAGACAACGTTGATGAAAGACGGTTAAGCGTTGAACGACTGGACATAGTAATTTAAGCTTTACCAAGGATGTAATATAATAGAAAAAATCCTTCGAAAATCCCATGTTTGGTTTGGTTCATCCTCGTTCCTTAAAATGTCAGAAAGAGAAAATTAAAAGTGCCACTGTATGGTGTGATAATATCAATCAGGTTAACTTTAACACCATCACAAATTGTACCTATTCTAATGGTGATACTAATCCGCAGTTGAGCGAAAACAACCAAATGCTGATTGGATAACTTCACGTGTTACACAAAACCCATTCATACATTCCTTTCCATGACGATTTACCAAAAAGCTTTGCCATTCTTAAATTAAAAGAATGTGTTAAAAACCTAAATTCTTGATTTTTTTCCATGTTTTTAACCTACGATAACATACGAAGGTTATAATTCAAATCATAAAACGAAAATTAACTCACAACATAGATTGAATACCTTTCGTTGTTTTTAAGTCTTTCTCTTAACTGACACTTGTACAAATGTACATTTTGTGAAAATAAATTTTATTACCACATAATACCTGAAAGATGAACATTTTTTAATATTTTGAGTTAACTTAATGAATGGAATTTCGAAAAATTGACCACTAGTTCTTTAGCATGAAACAAATATTTCAAATAAAATACAAATTATATGAGATATCTTCAAAACGACTCCATTGTTAAATTTTTCCGAGTAATTTCACAGCAGAGAACATTTTTGTCAGGTTGGATAATTAAACCCCTATGAGGATAGTTAAAAAGAATTTTTCGAATTCATAAGTTTGACTAAGTTGTGCTAACTTTGTATGATGAGTTATCACCTTACATCCTTAAGACCTCTTCGTCAAAATTTCTCTTGTATTGCCAAGTTTATAGGTTGCACCAACAAAACAACTCACTCTGTTCTCTACCTAATAAGTCAGACATACTTATGCGTAGGAGGTTCATAGAAGGCAGTGTTATCTCTTCATTGTTAGTTGAAACTGCGTAGGGTTGCCATCTGTTCTCTTTCACATTAGATAAGAGATTCTTATCTGGCCCGTCGATCCTGGTAGGTTCACTGATCCCCACTAATATTAGGTTACTTAATAAAGTCTTTTTGATAAGAAATCGAAAATATTTTTCTTTAAAACGTTACCGGGAGTCAAATTTTAATTTTTTATCAAATTTAAGGATGGATAAAACTTAAAGTGCAAAAAATTTTAATTATTGAATTTATCCCTTTTGATGTTTTCTTAATTTATAAAATTTATTACCTACAAATAAATTAACCGTTGGCAGGTGTATTCAAGTACTTAAAAACCTCAAAAATAAATTTTATATCATATGTTAAAATATCAAATTTGAAAACAACAGTATTCAATCATTTAAAAGTTATTGTCAAAATATTTGCAAATTAAATTCCTTGCGTTATAAGTTTTGTATAATCAAAAATCAAATTAAAAAAATATTTAATCATTGAAAAAATTTTAAGGACATTATTTATATATCAGTTATTTCTGCACTGTTTAAGACAATAATCGCATGCGTATTGACTTATCTTGTAGTATGTCATCAAATTTTTGTGTTAGTCTAAAAAAGAAAAACTGAAATATCTTAAAACAAACAAACTTTTCATCTAAACTACAAATAAAGTATTTTAAGTAGAATATTATTTTCAAGAATATCACAAAGATTTATACTCAAACAGCTCCATAGTTGCTTTTTATGAACATAAATTTATGTTAATAAGTTAACTGTATACAGTTAAAATATATTTTTCATCAAATTTATTCAAAGTAATTCTTTATCAATTATAAATGTAGTTTTTAAGTTAAAAAACTAAAAAACCTTTGATCACCTTTAATTTAATCATTTTGGGAAAAAATCGGAAATCTTGATATATTTTATCATATTTATCTAAAAATTTTAATTTAATTATTTGTTATCTTGGTTTAGCCTATAATAAGATTTAAGGGAAAATTCGGACAATTTTACCTGTTTTTAGGCGCGTTATCTGTATAGATTAACCAGTATTTTGAACCTCTAAATCAATGAATATGTGATTCTTATTTACGAGTTTACAAGAAAGGAAAATATATTTTAAACTCGTAATTCAAATAAAAAATTTGAACGCCAGCAATTTTTTGAGGGAATGTAAATCGAGTTCATCATTTGATGTGGGGTGTGTTCGGAAAATAAATTTACCTCCCTCATTATGATCAAGGTATGCATCTATTGACTGGATGTGCAACCTTGTAGTTTTAAATTAAACATACAAGCAAACATCGATGCCTGAATTGTTCAAAATGTCAAAAAATTTTGAGTTGAACATCATAAAATTTTGTTTTATTTTGCACCGATACTGTCAGTTTTATGAAGCATAAAAATCTAGATCTTAGAAGCTTCTCTTGAGTTAAGATGATTTTTAACCATCCAGAAGTTAATTTTCAAAATATTATGCTTCACCAAAATAATGGCTTGATCAACTCAAAAATATTATCGATTGAATAAAGCTTCATTCTGATAAATTTTTTCTAAACCATTCAAGCTGATTTTTAAAATAATTTTTACACTACATATTATTAATTAAGGTATAAATGCAAAAAGACGATTTTATTTTCAAATTCTAAAGTGCATAAATTTACTACAGCGAGCGTGCGCGCTAGTTAATGGTAATCATCGTATATCCTGTAAAACCAGTTTAATAAAATCTTACAAACAATATATCATTTTCGCAACTTCAAATCTCGAAATGACACTTTATGAAATAAATATCAATATTATTTGCAATTTAATTGAACAGAAGTTTAAAGTAAGACATCAGTGAAAGCTGTATTTTAATATTGAATTCAATTCTTGGTTTAAGTTTTTTCCTTTAAATGAAAGATAAATCGAAGGAGCTTTCAATCTTCTACGTCCATCAAATATATAAAACTTAAGATGAAAACTAAGTCCGACGATTAATATTGCTAAGTAAAAGATGAAAATATCGATCATATTCATTTTATTTTCAATGATTTTATAAAAATTAATCAGAATTCATGCGTATTATGGATTTTTTCTCCACATGTCCGCGTCTGCGCGTTTCGTAACTTTTGCCTAATGAACACTTCTGAGTATTCTTTGTTTAAAATTTATGCAGAACTTCCAGCCAACACTCAGAACGTGTAGAGTGCACATTTTGTCAGTTCAAGGAGATGCGATACAAATGCCCGAGATGTAAAGAAAAATAGTAAGATTTATTTATGATATTAGCTGCTGCTCGAAAATCTACGGGGCCTTTCATTGTATATTCACAATTTTAAAAAAGCTAATTGCCAAAAGCCTTCAGACGATATTGAACAAGTGAGTCGCCAGCCTGAACATGAATCTAATGAATATCGAGAACCAGGGGAGATATCTGATGATGAAGGTTTATCTACAAACAGAATTATTAGGCCTCAGTACCTTAAACTCTTGGGTTATTTTTAATTTTAATTTAGAATCTTCTGAAGAATTAAAGCATCTTTTAGGGTTCTCACGTCTGCAAAAGCAACTTTCCCACATTATGGAATCTGCGAATCCCGCAGATGAGATCAAGAAAATTATGAATGATGAAGACTTCCTACACTTTGTTGATGTATGCTATAGTTCTCTTGGCCTTTCAAGAATGAAAGGAAAAATTAATCTTTAGTTTATTTTTTAATTTTTACATTCTCGATCTAGTAGATTTAAACGTATCTTGCAAAACTTAATAAAAATATTTAGTTTTTTACAGTTAATAATTTTAATTAGGTTGTTTTATTTTTATGTTTAATATTTTGTTTTTCCAGCATTTTTAACTTTGATACTTCCAAGTGTTTTGTTTTAAAATATGTTGTTTTCAGCGTGCCTCGTCATAAACCTAGTTATTTACGGAATTTATGGAAATTTTGAAAATTACTTCAATGGGGCATTTATATTATTTCAAGACTAGTGTTGATAGTAGAATTAATGTTATCAAAACTCCGACGTTAAATCTGACATTTATTATTTATGAAAATAAAATGTGAAGGTTTTTTCATCGAATCCGTCGATTTTTTTGAATTGTCAGTTACATCGTAGATTAATTATTCTTTCGAGTTTGCGGGTTGTAACGAATTTCTATTGTGGCGACCTGGAAGAATATGTGGAAAATTGCGTTTTTTATGCAGCAAGGATGAATCAAACACATTCTAGGCATTTTCTGAAAGACTTTTTTGTGTATATAATTTCTTATTTGGGCATGCTGACTAAGTTTTTGCCCTTCCGCGCTTCGCCTGTTCATTACCCTTTTTTCTGGGAAACTCCTGATATCATTTGATGAGATATTATTTTGGACTCTCACCCTCTCACTAGGCCGACTAGGGTAACCTTAACCCTTCGGTATTAAATGTTTGGGAAGCAGCGTCGGCTCTTTTCAAGTAAATAAGACTACACGTGGAAAAATTTCTCGAACTCCAAACTGACAACCATGATTTTTGGTTGATTTCTTCAATAAATCAGCGATTTTTTTAATTTTTTACTTCTTCGAACTTGTGTGATTTTAAAAATTTTCACAGCTATCCCTAAATTTCCAGTTTCTGTAACTGAATAAAAATTTTAAAAAAGTTTCTCAAATACGAGGTATTTAGACGAAGACATTTTTAACCCCTCAATATAAAATAAAAAATGCTTCTAAGATCTATAATATTTGAAAAATTAATTCTCTGGATTGGAATTCGCTCAAATCGTGCCAAATTAAACAGGCAACAGTTTTATCGGTTTGGCTGTGGATAACTCATCTTTCTTAACGTTCAGTAAAGCAAGTAACTCAACTATACTTTATCGTTTGTTTAGCTACTGAATAAAAAACCGCGTTAATTACATGTAAATAACTACGTTATCATAAAATACCTTTTCTGCGTTATTAGAATTATAATAATAGATTAAAAGTGAGTACCCTTCGGGATGATTATTTATAAGATATACACTTATAATCTAAACTGATTTCATAATTTAGTATTTTCACCGGTGGGCTAAAATTTTAGTTCATTTTTACAACGGCAGTTACTCGCGAATATTGGTTCATCGTCGTTTTATAAATTTTTAAAGTCACACATGAATGTATAAAATTCATCCCTGAGAAAGAATTGCTAATTTTTCTCCATATAGTATTCACTTTTTTTATCTTTCGAAAATTTATCGAGAAATCGCTCAATATAAATGCTAATTAAATTCGTATATCTAGAAGCTACAAAAATATAAAATTTGTAGGAATGTTGAAAATCTTTGTGAACATCTATCAACGAAGAAAAAAAGTAAAATTTACGTCAAAGGGTAGCGAGAAACAGATATGGCGATGAGATCATACATTAAAATTGTAAATCAAATCTGACAGTTTTTTAACTTCCAATATATCACCACGAAGAATATTTAATTGTTATTTTCTTTGTAGCGTTGGTTACCAAACGTATCTTATTCATGATCAAAGTTGTGTTAGCTTTTTATCTTAGAAAAGCGTGTTAATTGCGCAGACTCATAATCACATTGGCAATTTTGCAATAAAAACGAAAACCCTGTTAATTTTATTCCTACAACTTTGTTTCAAATAACACAAAGTTTTAAGATACAGTTTGACCCAAATTGTATAGTATCTTGATTAAAAGAGTCGATGTTATTCAATAATGGCACAATCTCTCTAATTTTCCCATTTTGCAGTTGATATATAAATTCGAAATAGTTTCAAGAAAAAAACACGAATCTAAAACATTTACAATACACTTCTGTTTTAAGAGCATGCGTATAAATTTTTAAAAGTTCCTCAGCTTAGATAAGCTACGTTATGAGAATATTTTCAACGAATCTCTGTAACAACCACCAAAATTGCACATTTTGATATGATGGAAGTACACAAAACCTAGTTTGAGTATCTCGGGTATCAATACCCAAATAGTCAAACATATGGAAGCAAGATGTATTACCAGTGATACAAATATAACAGTGAGAACTATCCATCATATTATCCGTACATGTTGACACATAAACTATAACGGGATTACATATATGTCGAAGAATACAAACTGAATAAAACATAGGTGTTGCAAACGAAATAACCTCATATCGATCAAAAACGAAAATGAAAATTCGAAGTTGACGGAGCTGCAGTGTTATCCACATAGAATATTCAAGGGGTTTTTTTTCGGAGTTAAGAACTACATATCGAAATTTTCCGTAAAATGACTCCTCGGGAAAAAAGTATATGCTAATGTTAGAGAGAAAAGAGCCACAATTTTAAACGATTCCATGATGTCCATTATTAGTTCACCGCTAAGAAATTTATCCCAAATACAGCCTCTTTTAGACGATACTGATATGGGGAAATTCATGGTGGCAATCATGAACTTATGATATGTTTTACAAACGATTTTTTTTTCTTGAGTTACAACGCTCCGATATTCGTTGATTGTACCTTTCGTTCCGTCCCATCGCCGTTTTTTCAATGTCTCACCTAAATGGCCTTCAACGTAAGTATATAATTATATGTCCCGTATGCATATTGCTTGATGAGTGGTAAAAATTAATACCTTTATTGTTACGTTTTACATGAAATTTTTGTATTGTTAGAGTATTCTTGGATGCCAAATATTATTACCTTAGACTTCGATTAATGGCCTGTCTGCAATCAGGCACGAATTTCCGGAAATTTATCTGCGCAGTTGCTACTATCACCTAAATCAAGCTATTGATAGTAAAATGCCCAAATATCAAGTAAACAAGGAAGATCATTTGTTAATTCTATCAAATATGGAACTTCTAACGGTAGTGTCCATTTCAGATATACCGCAGGATATATTATTCATGAGTTAAAACTTACTGTAGATGAATCCTTAAATGATTATTGGTCATACTTCGAAAGAACTTGGATCTGACATCATATTATAATCCTAATTTTTGGAATCTCTGAATCAAAAGACATTTAAGTATACAAGAAGAACAAATAAAACGTTTGGAAGTTATCATATGCGTCTGGGAGATTTTATCAATATTCACCCAAACATCTGCGCATTCGTTTAAGTTATCAGACCTGAATTTGAATTTTTTTCTGACCGGCGCAGAGCGATTCGTCAAAATTCTACAGGAATTCATGCCTGGGAAGTTGCTGAGCTGCTAATTTCAACATGATGGAATTTTACACGTGGAAACTGAAACAACTTAATTAATATTAATTTTTTTCTTTTCATTGAAAAATGCTTTTACGGCGTTTTTCGAAACTTATTTTAAGCCGCCATTTTCTTCTTTTGTTTTTCGACAGAAAAGCAGTAGTTTTACCAAACCCGAATTTTTCGGGTTTATCCACATGTTTAATTTTTTAACTATGATCAAGCAATTAAAAGGATCTTTTAATAATTTAAACTGCGAAGAACAATGGAAATAAATACAGTTTATTTTCAACCACCTATTTAAACAAGCTGATGTGAAAAATTTTATGAGACGATTTCAAATACAATTATCTTGATTGCGACAAGCAATAATCTTTTATTGTGAAATATAGTTTAATTTGAAAATAAGTTACATTGATAGAGTTTGTATATTTAGACTAGTGTTTAAATTATGGCTTTTATGGTTAAAAGATTTTAATATGCTTAAGGATAAAATTTTACAACGATAAACTAGCAAAAATGTTTATTTACGTCCTAATTTTTAGTTATTCAAAAAAGCGTGATAGTTTAGGGTTTTTACAGTAGTATCAAATATCAAAGGTGCTATAAATTTTAACGAACAATACCGAAAGTTTAATATGTTAGTTTAACTCATTGCAGTTTCTTATTTCTAAATTTGTGATTAATTTTAACGTAAAATGCTCGCAAATTTTCACTTACCCTTAAATCTTAATGATTCACTTTCTATTTGCGATTTTATTCAACAAAATTTTACTTATGATCCTTGCTGCTAAAGGACGTAGATTACCAAGTTAAAGACAATTTAGAAAAAAAATGTTAATGTTTTCTTGATCTTTTATATTTGAAAAATGCAAAATTCATGATAGTTTTCATTTCCTTATGCTAAGGATAAATGAGCAAAATATGAGAAATCCTTCGAATAACTGAACATCTATCATCCTATATTTTCATGATCCGAAATTTTTTTATGTAAATACCACTGAAATTATTTATCCTATATTCGAGAACTTAACAATTTTTAATTTTTTTTAAAAACACGCATGCTCGATATTTGGTGAGATTAAACTCATGTCCTACAGATTTTATCAAAAATTTTAAATGAACTTTATAATATATTCGAGACAAGTTGTATGAATATTTACCGTCCTTGTTATAATGTGAAGAAAAATCGACGAGAATCAAGGAACAACATTTAAGGCTTCAGTGTTTATCAATCTACTCGAAGCCACAGGTGGCGATTCTCAACCTCATCAATTATGTCTCGTAGTTTATTTGCTCTTATATTGAAAAGTAAGAGGTGCTAAACTTGCAGAATACTAAAGAAGCGATATGATACGCACGCGTTTGGAATTTATGCGAGTTATTGTGTTTGCGCAGAACAAGTTAATTTTACACCGCGGCTTTCAAATATTTATAAATATCTAGAAAGCGGTTGTTGGAGATTTTCTTTGACTAAACGATTGATGGAATAAAAAATCAGAATAGACAAAATTACTACGCTTGTTGCCGACTAAGTTATATCTCAAGATCGAAAGCACCAAACTATTAAAACCAAGCTCTAACATGGCAAGTTGTTGGATATTTCTGTGGGGATTGAAAGTTATGGTTCGTAAATAAAAATTTTGTCAATATTAATCATTCTTTCTTACGTCGTGTCTACATATCATATATCAAGAGAAACAGAATTCCTCAAGACTGGCTGATTTTAAGAACAACAAGGTTCTTAATTTTCGGTCCAAGAATTCGTTAATCTGACACATGAAGATCATTGAAAATTGATTCACCAAAGAAAACAGAAATTTGGTTATATTGCCGAATTTCATATATCCTTGATCATATGATAAGAAGGTATACCTGCGTGTTAAGAAAAAAAATGCATCTTTTTATGGATCGGTTTAACATCTTTGTAAAAAAGTTTTGATATCGTTTCTTAAGCTCTCTAATTGATGCACAACGTCAAATATTGCTGGAGGGGACAGCAAAGGGTGCAAAAATGGATCAGTTGAATTTCAAACTATTAGAATGCCTTCAAAGCTCGAAGTCTTTTGTTGGAAGGAACGTAAGAGCTGATTTGAAACCTTATAACTGCCTAATTTGGTACGCTCGAGGAATAATTTTTGCATTCACGAAAAGCGTTAAACTGTTTCATATTTGTAAGATATGAACAAATATATCCCCGTTGAAAATACTTGAGCGACTATTCTATATTTTATGAAACTGGTGTACTTATAACGATGACGAGGTTTCCACAAACTTCAATAATTTTGATATTTAAATCGACTGGACAGTGTCAGTCTATGATAACCAAAAATTTGATAGATAAGACATATTCAAGAGAAGAACTGATACCGCAAATCTCAGTTTTCCCAATGTGTTTCAAAGAGGGTGGGGTCTTAATTGGTGAGAGTCCCACACTGTTCGATACCAGACAACATTGAGAATCGTCTGTTAAAGAGTGTTTTAAGGTAAAAACTGAGAAACTAGACAAAAATCTAACAGCGTACGTGAACGTAAACTTCGTTCGGAAGAAGCCCCATACGCTTTGACCCGTCCTTGCACGTGAACAAAGGCGAATTTCCTGATCAACTCAATGTTTTAAAGTTAAATATGAAAATATGGACCAGAGATGAATTTTTGTGAAACTGAACATTAACGATTTAATTTATTTGATAATTTTTTGTCTCGTATTAATTAACGAATTTATTCTAGTATTTTGATTGAATCTGTAGAAGATTTAAATGAAGAAAATTGTATATAAATGATTTTGAGATCCAATAATACTACCCCGGTGATCGATCAAAGATTTGTCATCTAGAAGGAGTAAAAATCATCAAATCCTAGTCTTAACACTCTCTAAATTTGACTTTTTCAAAATTATACTAACATGGCCTCTAAAGAGATCCAGAAAATATAAAAGAATTGCTTTCGGGAATACCGTTCAAACGATCACGCACGAGAGTTCAATATATCTATTATGAGCCCTGCATATGATTATTGACGAATTATAAATGACATCATAAACAAGTTAAAATGTTTTTCGCAAATTAAGGTAAATATCAATTCGAAAATGAACTCAGAATGTATCTGGCACACAATTTTGAATAATATCACAATAATAAGCGATAACTTACAAGTATTAAGAACTTGAACCATATTTCACGATGCGAGACTCATTAAAGGTCTGATATAAAATTTCGATGCAATGTAGGGTATTTTTATTCCCGTCACTTCAATTTTTGAATTTATTTATCAATGTAAACGAATGTTTATTGGTCTTTAAGTCTTCACCTTAAAACAGTGGGAAATAAATTTTTTCAAGTTATGCGATTAAATCACCCTTTACAAAATCCAGAATATAAAAATTGTTTTAGACTTAATGGATCTTTTAAACTTTCCCAAATTTTTATGGAAGTAACTATTTGAGAGATCAAAAGGGAAGAACAAAAAATGGCATTATTCGACATTTTATTTCCTCGAAAGAATTCAGAAATTTAACGAATAATACCAAGAATAGTTTTTGATTTGTAGATTCAACAGTCCAAAAATTAAGTACTGAAATTCTGTGTTTGTCGTATTGAAGATGATATCATGAATATTTGTTCATATACGACGAAAATTATTTGAGTTAAACATGGAGGCAGAATTTTTCGTGAGATATCCAGCTTGGGAAATCAATTAAATATTTCAAATCTTAAACGTATGAAGTTCGTTTTCTAGGATTTCCATACATACATAAACAGTTGTTATTTGATACCAAATATGGAAAAAACCGTCTATATGGTGCCCACTCGATTCATTCATGAGCCATAAATTTTGCTTGATTAACTTGATTGTCCTCTTAGTTATCCTAAGGTAAATCATAGCCTTTCAAAAGAAGTGTTTTCATTTGCCGAGCCCTCTAAGCATGTGAGATTTTATTTGTTTGGAAAAAATCAACATGGTACACCAATCGTGTGTGGCCGAGGTAGTTGACTGTTTTAAAAACCAAGAGGGTCGTGTAAAAAGATGTATCGAAACGCTTGACAAAAACAAGCATACTTTTTATGTTTATCTCTGATGGAATTATTGAATAAATTACATTTCTTAAATAATTTCAAGTTACCAGTGTGCACTCTTATTATCTTATACGAGTTCGTGGCGATTTTATGCTTTTGTAGACATTTAACGATTAATTTTGTCGAAAATTGAGGTATTGTACATAGATGTTCTCGGTTGTTGAACTTTTACATCTGTATTTAATATGAGCTTCAAGAATGTTAAAATATGAAAAATATAAATTTTAGAGATCGCTCTTGAGAAAATATCAGACTTATTTAAGTGCGTTCGATCATAAAAACATTTTTGGAATATTTTCACGATATTGGCCAAACAGGGTGGTGATGAGGAGTTTAAATAACCTTTTAATGCGTTATAGATCGCTTCCAATTGTTTATGATTAGACGTAAGATTTGAAAATGGTGCTGATACTTCAGCGTTTATAGGTTGAAAGATGAAGATGTTAAAACTTTTAAGTTGGTTTTTCAGTAATCGTTCCTATTCTCTCAATGATAAAAATTCCCTGGGTTGAGTTGAACTCATTAGGTTCTTATTTTGCGAGTATAGACTATTGCTCGTTGTGAGTAATTAATTAACTATAATCAATGAAAGCATATTAGATTCATACCATAGAGTCCGAGTCATGTTATGAGTTTCAGGAAACCGATTCAGCAAAGGTACAGTAACTATACTTGGATAGGGAGGGGTAGTATCCTACATCACCTTGCTTCAAGTGTTAACAAAACTAAAGGTGGTAAAGCTTTGAGGCTGGGAACTTAGTGAGCAGAGCTTAAATGAAAGGGGTAATAGACGAAAGCTTCCTTCGAAATATGACCTGATATGTTTAACTCATCCATTCTCTTCAAAAAAAGTCAGCAAAGTCAGGTTCGTGTGGCCTCAGATTGGCTATGTCCCGTTAGGTTTGGGAATTAAAGGTTTTCCGTAAACTTCAAATTGGGCGATTGTAGACTCACAGAAAGGAAAGAATTATAACAGGTTCATTATAAATGAATATATTTTTAAAAATTACACGAATAACTCATTCGAAACGAAGACGCCACAAAGGGATTAGAATTGTCGAAGTGAAGTACAAAAATTTCCAAACCACATAAAAAAGTGAGATTGAACAACTATTGATGAGAGAGCTCGAACGTAGTTCAGAGTAATGCGACGATTGCCATTCTGAGGCAGAATAGCAACTAGAATAGATTCGTGTTTGAAAATGTCAAAGGCAAATATTTAAACAAATTTTTGAAAACATACATAAGAATCTGGTTTAATTCATATTTTCCTGTAGTTTTATATCCTTTCAAGCATTTTAAGATGTCGAAAGATAAGTTGTTTAATGCAGAAAAAATTGAAGATAGATTTATTTTTTAAATAAAAGAAATCTCTTTTTTGACAACGTTTGTTTTTTCAGACCTATTTTTCAAATGAAAAATTAGTTACCTTAAAAATTATGAAATAAGTTGATTTTTCAAGCTCGTGTGTCTGTCAGCAGTAAATATTTTCGCGTTCTATCGCCTCTACTCGTTGACTTATGTGGGTATTATTTATTAAATAATTTAAAACGTCTCTGAATCGTAAATCAGTTCACTCTTACAATAAATAATTTTATAGTGGTAAAGCTTAAATCCTCAACACGTTCATTGGCTCAATGAGGAATATATAAAACATTTCTTAAGCCTTTTAGCTGAGTTTGTGCAAAACATATTTAAGCTCGATTAAGGGTTACTTTTGAATTTCATTTGAATAAGACAACCCTAAGATTAAATTTTCTGTATATCTAACAATTTTTAACGCGTTAAGATATATTTTAATTTTATTGATAAATCAAACGTTTTTGCGGTCACACAACTTGGCGAACCATGGAGATTGAAGATAATTCGGAACAACAAACAGAAATATCTACAGTGGATCTCGAATTTAAAGAGTGTATGGAGACTGATGACATGTCTCTCACCAGTGAAAATGTCAAAAAACTTCAAGAAATCGGTAACTTTAAAAATCCAAACCAGCTTTTAAGCCTTTAAACCCACAGAATACTGCTGACATGGAAAACCAGGAAAAGGCCATGATTAAGCTCGCAACGCACTTCTGCAAGAAGATGCAAGATGACAGTTTTTTTTTCATTTAATTTCAGAATTGTTGGAATTCATTCCAGTACTTCAGAAATTCTTGGCGTGTGCAAATAAAACAAGGACGGCCAAACTAATTCGAGTAATGTTGGAAATCTTCGTCGAGTCAAATGTTAACCGCCACGAAACTGTATATTGTGCAATTATTAGATAAAAATATGTCAAGAGTGTGTCGAGTGGGCGCGTGTTGATAAGAAAACGTTTCTGTGTCAGCTTTTTCGAAGTTATTTTTTCCTAAATCAGATCAAACTTGCATTTTTTCTCTTCGAAACAAACCAACTTTCCGAGGCAGTCGAACTTGGTTTGAGTTTTTTCTCATCCAAGGGGAAAGACTCTCGAGCGACCTCAAAAAAATGAGCTATAAAGATGAGCTGATCGAGATATTGATCATCATGTGCAAAATATATTTTGTGATGGGGAATTTCCAGAAATGCAGAGCGTTCTTGACTTCTATCAGAACAACCGCCAACACCACTCACCTGTCTCCCAAGATCCAAGCCGAGATTGACCTGCTGACTGGTTCGTCAAACTTATTGATAGGCTCCATCCACTGCAAGGAGGGTGACTATATCACTGCTTATTCTTACTTTTATGAAGCATTCGAAGTATCGTAACAATCACTATGTTCAGTTATTCGACAATATCGAGAACCGTAACGCCTGTAAAGCCCTTAAATATATGCTCTTTTGTAAGATTATGACTGGGAGGTTCGTGAAATTACAATCTCAGACCCGAGGACGTTCCCGTTGTTTTAAGTGGAAAATTATCTCTGAAGTACCGCGGCAGAGACCTCGATGCAATGAAGGCAGTCGCTGTTGTTTTTAAAAACAAAAATTTGAACGAAATGAAGGAACTTTTGCTCGAGTTTGAAACCGAATTGGTCTACGATCCAGTCGTTAAAGTAAATTTATTTCTATGTTAAAGGTTCATAAAGAACCTTCACGATACTCTTTTAGAAAATAATTTGTTGATGGTTATTGAACCATATTCCGTCGTTGAAGTAGTTTAGGAATAACCTCAGATTGACAAGATCGCAACTCTTGTAAAAATAGAAACAGTAAAGTGTTTACTTTATGCCTAGCCAGAAGTTATTAATCGTATAGCTCGCATGATTTTGGATGGAAAACTCTTAGGTTATCTTAAATTTGCGAATTTAGCAATTCTCGATCAGGGTTTTGGCACATTAGAAGTGTTTTCGCATAATATTGACGATGGTCTTTATAAAAAATGCACAGACTGCGTTCAGCGACTTGGCCACATCGTTGAAACTCTAAAGAAGAGAACGATCATAATTTAGAGTTATATACGCATTTTCCACTATTTTGTTAATTTTCTGGCTTTTTCTCATTTTTAGTTCTTTTTAACACATAAAATATTACTGACTACGCTTCCTCGCGCATTGCACCATTTTTCACACACCCACGAAAATTTTCCATTTCAAGTTCCATATGTTGTGTTTTTTTATCAATATTATTCTTAAATATCTTAGCTTAACATGGCTTATTAGAATAATTTTAAATTTCAACATTAAGACGTGATTCGTGGAACTGGTAGTTTCTTTTTATTTTTTCTCTATCGACCACATTTTTCCAAAATTTGTGAAAAATTGTTTCTGCGAAAGTATAAAAGCATATATATGTCGGGAACGTTGATTATTACTGCCGCTGCGCATAAAGGAATATATTTTTGATGTAATATTTGATTATCTCGAACAAGTACTTCTGAAATTTACAATTCTAAATCAATGACTATAAAAATTATTTTTATAATCTTGTAAAGTATTTAGTTTTACAAAAATAATTATAAATATTTCCATAAGGTTTATATTATCTTATTTTTGAAATTATAATATTATTGAAACCGGAAAACCAACAACAACATCATATTTGAAAAATAAAAAATGAGTTAAGGTCGATTCACTATTTCACAGGGTATGAATGAATATTCCAGTAATTTGGCGGCACATTTGAAAATCCAACGACATGAAAAGGATTCTGCTCTAGATTAATCCGTGTAAGTTAAATGAATTTATAAATTTATTAAATACACTCGAGCGTCTAAATTTAAATATCGATCGTGACATTCAAAATCGATTATGATGCATAAATTAGGACACATAAATATGAGGATGAGTCAAAGCAGCTGGGACGTCTTTCACGGAGGGTTCATTTTATGTACTATTCAGTAAGACTTTGATAAAGATCGTTCTTTCGCCGATAAACGTGATCTTAAAGATTATTCTTGTCTCTAGTTGTGTAGCTGGCACTCACTAAAACTCATATTTTCATTAACACTTTGAGCAGCCTTAAATCTTCTGAATTGGACCTTACGGAAGAATCCGACCATTCAATTTTATTAATTTTGGCGAAAGTAAATACATTTCAGGTTGATAAAATTATTACGTAACACTGAAATTTTAATCTTTACGAACAAAACTAAATAATAGTATTCGACTTAAAAGGCTACAAAACAAGTAATCTGTTTAACTAACGACCTTATCGAGTATGGAGCTAATGAAAATAATTATTTGCGATTTAACACTGAAATATTCAAAAATACGCCAAGATTTCTAGTTCGGACAAACTGAATTAGTATTTTGTAAATCTGTGAAGGGGTATGTGTTCATAAAATTAATTTAGATACTTATTGTTTATCAGCCGGAAATGCGGTCTTTCAATAAATAAACTCATCTCTCAATTATATTAACTTCAACGAATTTAACAGAACTGAATAAGATTTGGCCTTGGGAGCATGTGTATTTATCCTGTTAGGAATAACTAGGTACATTGGCATACCATTTTCAGACTTAACATCTGTTAAAGAGATACACTGTATATATCTCTTGTGTGTAAGTAACGTAAAAAAATCAAACCAGCATGACAATGAAAGAGATAATTTTTGAAAAATGTGAAAAAATTTTGGAGGGTTTGCGAAATGAGGCATATTACCTCCTATACTGAGTCTCATGTTTGGTCGAGCTTTCCATTGTAACCCTACAATAGTTCTTTACATTGTAAGAATTTGGTTTTCTTGAGTATCCCGATTAATGAAATGCATTATTTTCAGCTTAAAGATACATGATGAGGGCAATCTTTACGTTCTTACCTTCTTCTTGCAAACGGTTAAATTCCCCAGAAATTGAGACAATTAAAGTCAAACATATTTTTGTTGAGCTACTTTTTTATTTCATCAAACGCTGTATGAAAGCCCATAAAAGTAAATATTTTTGCAGTGATATTATAGACTGGAAATTTATCTTTTCTATACGCTTCAAGTTGTAGATTTTAAAACAAGTGTAGAATTCGAGAAGCTTTGGAGGAATCAAGCAAATTCTAACAATAAAATGAAAAGGCTATTTTATGGGGATTTCGATGATAACCGGGCCAAAAGAATATTTTTATGTATATTGATGGGTATTTTTAACTCAGAACCGTATTAAAGTTTTTAATGGCTAAATTTCGAAAATGCAAAAAGTCGTAACTTAAAGGTGGAATCATTTTAACTCCAAGATCGAGGTGAAGAAAAGAGATTCAGAAAGGAAATTCTTATAAATTCAAAAAAACTCTTGCCAATTTAGAAAATCATTCAAATTGACAATTGGGAAATTAATCAATATGATAACTGAGTTTTTCATTCTTTGTTTCCAAAAACAGATGCGCCCCAGATGGAGGGCGGGAGTGTTTATCAGAGGAAAAATGGAACAATAGTCTTGGATAATTCACCATACAAACTGCGCAAAATCGTTGATGTTTACCCAGTTGCTAGGTGGCGAATTTTTACAAAATTTCCTGTTTTCTTTTGTGTCTAAAATGTTTCTAGTTTATGGCGAGTTTTTACGGCGATGCGACCAGAACGTGACCAGTTGTTGTAAACCCACTTTCTGGCGAAGACAGCATCTTGGGCAACGTGTGAACGCATAGTTTCGATAAATTATAACCAAAACAGTCGTGCGTTTTTTGGGTTGATCTTTGCGAGCCCACGAAGCACAAAAGGCCATCGCTATTGTTAGAGGTAAGGAAACTCTTTCAGGTATATTGAAGATAATTTGATGCATGAAATGGCGGGAAACAGATTCTTAAAAAACATCTCTTCAACGGTTTTGATTAAATCTAATGTCGGTTACCGAAATACGCTTCGACTTAAAGCTATCGTGAGCCCATCCTCCAGATAGACACAAGATTGAATCGATTGTTCGAGGCTGAGTGCTGCTCGTAAGCTTAGTAAGCACGAAGTCAAACTCGTCAACAGTATTCATACCCGTAGGTATAACTATGGATTCGTGGGCTTCTAAGCTTTCATGATGGCTCACTGAAACAACATGCTTAATTCCATATAAAATGATACCCAGCCATTTGAGGAAAATAGCTTGCAACAAGCCTTTCCCAAATTTCCTGTTCCACCATATATTAGGACCTTAAATATGTGACTCATGGATACTCTAGTTTATACGCATGCCCAAAATTTTAATTTCACTTTATTTATGCCCAGTAGGTTTTAACAGATGAATAAATGCCACTTTTCCTTGGCTATTCAAATCATGAAATAAATAGGATTTCATCAACAAATATAACAGTTAATAACTGTGTATCTGAACTTTGACATAATATATAAAACCATATCTTCAATTTTTCTACATTTCGAAAATGACTTTTATCATAGAATTTTATAATACAAGTCTTTACTAAGGGTGTGCTGTAAGTTAGAGATTGCGCGATAGGTTGTTTTTATTACTAAAATGCAATCAGCCCTGTAGAGACGAACTATTCCTTAATTAACTTGTCGGTATAAAAATTTAATTAAACTATATTTAAATAACAACAAAAATTTTAAGGTAACCTTTGAATTTAAACTTAAATCTAAAGGTAGCTCAATTTACCTGATTCTAAACATATTTTAAATTGAAAAAAATTTTTCAATAGTATTTGTATGTAAATTTTATGAAAATGATTAAAACCTTAATTTGGTTTATTGATTTTAAGAATTCTGATTTTGCCTATTTATCACCTTTTTATATTCATATTTAACAACGATATTTCAATTAATGAGCAGGTAATTTGGTTAACACAATTTTCTAATCTGGGAAACACTGGAGAAGAACAATATTTTATGTCTCATGTTGGTTGTGAAATTGAAGATACCAAAATCTGATAAAGTTACATTCATTTGAAATTGATTAAGGTTAATTAATTTACAGGTTTCATGTAAATGAAGATCTTAAACAAATACCATGTTTAGAAAACGCTTTTAAAATTATCTTGTTTGAAGTACAGAAAATATGAAAGCCAATTTTTTAGAATCAAGCTAGTTTTACAGCTTTTTCAAAATCTCAAAGTTTTAAATTAAAAAGTTTATACGCAAGCGCGACCTTCATTACTTAAGTGTAAATTAAACAAAATGTTCTGTTTGATAACGAAATAAAATTCAGTACTCTTGAGTTTTAAGCCTTTTTTTAATTAGATTTGTCGTTTTCAACAGTTGTCTAGCATATGAACGTTTAAATGAATTTAACCTGTTAAATAAAGAGACTTATGATTTTCTCAAAATTTACTTGGAATCTGATTCCAAGAATCGATTCAAATGTTATTTTTATCATCTAAAGTTAAAAAGATAAATATCTCTCAAAAATAATTTTTTTATAACTTGGATTGACTATACCAATGTGGATATGGTAGGACGTTAGAATGATCTAAAATTTGAGAAAAATTCATCGTATGAAAATATATAACATATTTGTAAATATACTTCCAAAACAGAGAAATTAGAGGGCTCTTCACGATGAAGAGACCGATTCTTCAAATAAATCTACACGCGAATTTTAGGTCTTGACTGAATGAAAAGTGCTGAAACTATCATTTATAGACTTTAAATGAAAGCTAAATAACATCAGAGGTCAGAATTTTAAATTTTCATAACCCGAAAATGATTCTTCTAAAACATTACTCAAATGGAGATTGCAAAGTGAAAATAGGATAAAAAAAGAAAGATATTGACCGAAAAAATAATTTTTGAGGAAAATGACATAAAATTGTTGTATCCTAACTAGTAAGCCTGAATTCGTTTTCCTTATTGATTAAAGTTGAAACAGATTCAATGTTAGAAAACAACTCTTGAATTTTATTCAGATAATTGTTCAGAATTTGAGATGAACTGAGCACAGGTTTGAAAACAACGAGTTGTTTCGGTCTGTTTATTCGTGCAAAAACGACTTTTTCATAAACAGCGTGACATAAAACGGTCTCTGTTTCCTAAAGTCAACCAACATCGAACATCAATATCAAGATGGAGAAGTTGCGATAGACGAACCATGGTAATTTGTCCATAGCATTTTTGAACAACCTTAAGATTCTCAGATTAAAAGATGTCAAACGTGCTCGTTTACGCGGTTTCTGAATAACTTTAAAAATGATTCAGACTCTTCGGGAGTGTTTATCAATGGCAAATCTGAGGAAATCATTAGTTCTTTAAATTTATCCCCGTATTTCGTCTCGATCTCCAACCAGCTGATCAATTCATTGGCCATGAACATCTCAAGGGCTACCCTAGGAAAGCCAGGAATTAAAACTTCAAAAAATCCATTTCGATAAAATTTCTGTGGGCAGAAACACGCACGGATAACTCCTGTCTGCTAGGGTCAAGAGGGCACACTAATAAACATATAATTATTGTTTTGAGCATCTATGATTCATAAAACAGAAAAACGGGATAAAAAACAGAAAGGTCGTCGTTAACGACGGAAAGACCCAATGCGGATAAACCAACTGAGGCTACGTCGAGGAAGTTCTTTTGCAGAAACCTTATATTGATCATAGTTTGGTAGTATTTGAATTTCAAGCCCTATGTAATGTTTTTGAAAAATACGGGGTGAGTTTCGTCTTTAATAGTGTTTGGGAAAATCCTGGTAGAAATGATTTGAGCCCGAATCAGGTCCTTTTTGGCAAGGCATAGTCTAATTTGCTCGAGCATGAACTGGTTCTTTTCCTCTATTGGCATTTCGGCGTAAGACTCGACTTGAAGATCCTTGATGAAACCAAAAGCCTCTGAAATAAGCCCTTTGTTAAACCTTCAACGCTTCCTCGTTCTTCGGCTTCTTTTGACAATATCATGAGAAGTCTGGCACGTTCGTTTTCAACGTATATCTTATCATTAAAATTTAAAACTTTATTTTCGCTTATTTGGCATAGGGTTTTGATGAATCTGAGGCGGATTTCGATACTAGGGAGGTAGTCAAGGTATGTCACACAGCGTTGAACTATTTCGACAATCGCCTGCTTAAACTGACCACGCCTCTTGCTCAATTGAACAACAATATCGATCAATTTTTCCCAGTTTTCATACTTTACCAACATATCGAGCATGTGAAGAACGACTCTAGAATACGACAAAAGGTCAGCAGCCAAAAGTGATAAAAGATATTACATTTCTGGCTTCTTTTTCAAATATTAAAAACATGCAGAAAGCCTCGTCCATTTTCCCCTCCTATTTTATAATTTAAGTCTGTTACTAAAGCAAGATTGTTTGTTACATTTATAATTCTTTCGGATTCTTCGTTCAGGTTTTTGTCACGTTTGATGACATTTCCTTTAACATCAAGAATGTATGCAAAATCTGTATCGGACATTAAATTAACTTTTGCGGTTTAAACCGAGAGGTCGCGATAATTTCATAACATATAAAAATATTAAGACGCCATTTTGAAAATATATTTATCCACTTTATAAGAAAGGAAAAAACGTATGCCTTATGCTTCAGTGTATAGAATTTTCTATGTCGGCAATTATATAATTTAAAATCATTTTATCTCAGAAGAAGGCTTACATTCAAGAATTCACACATAACCAATTAAAAACTCGTAAGAATAAGGAAATCTAATTCATTATAGAGTTAACTATTGATAGTACCATATTAATCCTGTCTGTGCAGTCTTAATTTAACAAACTAAAAAAGGATAAATACCAATACGTCTTCAGAATTTAATCAAAATTAAACCAAAATTTTCCTTCACAGAATTTAAACGAATTTTTATCAAGCCAGTAAGCTGATATTAAGAGGAATTGCGCATAAATTAACAAGAGACCTTACATGGATGAATAGCTTCAAAAGTATAATATGCGCAGAATTAACCAAACATTATTTTCCGGAAAGCATTAGATTTTTTGAATCTTTCGGGATGTAAGGATTTAAAAAAATTTCATATATTTTGTTTTTTATTGAAGTGTTTGTCGGGATGTATGCTAGTGAGTTAAATATGATTTTTTTGATCCACATGAATTACTGCTAAAATTATGTAACGGTTAAAATTCGAAAATTCTTCTCGTATCTTAATTGAAAATCTGTAAGTGACTAACGAAGGCTAAAACTTCCATACCTGTTGTGGTTAAGTATTAATTGACTATTTTTGTAGTTTTCTCAAAGACAATAAAAAGTGTTTTGACATATTTAAGCCATGAGAGATATAAATTTATATCTTTTATACTGTACATTTTTAAACGTGTTATTAAGAATATAAATTTTTCGATTTAAATAATTTTTGTTCCCATTCTTGCAAACCTTTGAAATTAACAATGGCGCATTAAATACATGGAACATCCACTTATATTCACGGCTCATGTTGATAACCCCTAACATTACACAAGTTATTATTTTTTGCATTGGTAAATATTATATCCCTCTAGATTTTAAAATGCATAATTATTTAGAAATTCAAAAAAAGAATATTTAGAAATTGTAAAACTATGCTAAGAAAATAGCGATCAAACATAAAAATTAGATAATTTTACGCCCACATTATAAATAAGTGTTTTAAAACTTAAGCTGCATTTATATGGTCAATAATAATTTATGATATAGGCTTACTTCCATGTGAAGATAAATAAAAATAGGAGCTAAAATTTTATTTAAAATCTATTTGGTTGCGTCTGAAACATAAAATGATCATCAGTAACTTCTCTATAGATACTAATTGCAGTTAGTGGGCCTAAATGAAATCATTGATAATAATGTTGAAACATTTTATGGTGGTCACAAATTTTAATTCAAATTTAATTTTTGGAAACGAAACCCTTTTATTTTTATCGATTTCAAAAGACTTTAGACTTACCAAACAACAAAATATTTAGAATTATAAATTGTTAACAGCCATGAAAATCAACATTCTTCTGACCTTAAATTAAGCAGGTAAATATCTCCAATACCTTGAAATATAGATTGAATTTACATTCCAAATATCAATATAACCGTGAATGGGAAATCAGATTCATTTTGAAAATATTAATTTGCATATATCTATGTAAAGATGAAAAAATCATTAAAAAATAGAATGGTTATGCCTTTAAGTAGCTATAGATAAAAAGCAGCCGCATCGCGCACGCGTGGTTATCTATATATGGAAAAATTTACGATAAAATCAAACATAAAATACATTCATAAAATTTTTTCTGTTTTATATGATTTTAGATTTAATCTGAGCGATTAAGAGACCGAAAATAGCCGATATTATTTATTTTTATCCAGGAATTCGAACAAGTTCTTATCTTCAATTTAAAAATAAAACAAAATTTGTGAATTTCTGATTTCAAGCTCTTCATTTTCATCTTTTAATATTAAACTAACACTGGCTCAAAACTAGAATTAAGTCAATGACATTTTACGAAATGGGGCGAATCGGCGATTTTTGAACAATGGTGCAGTTAATTATAAATCTTAATGTGATCATAAAACGGATAACCTTGCAGGTGAACTGCGATCTATTCAAGATAACTCACCGTAATAAAAAACTTTTGGGTGTAGTTTAATGTCACAACTTCTAAAAATAAGTTAAAAATTTATTTAAGATGGTTATTTGTTTGTATTGTTTTGAAGGACGATTAAATGTTTTAACTCGATGAACTTTTGTGAGGAGAAGTACTTAAGTTTAAGGCGAACAGTAAATAATCGTTTGTTTAAACGAAACTAATTTAATTTTCTCTTCTTTCCTTATTCTTAAGTGTTAGAATTATTATGTTATTTCATTATATTACTCATAAATCGAAGATGTAAGCAAGTTTGAAGAATAAAGAACTACCAATAGTTTTTAATGGTTAAGTGTTTATGGTAGATTCAACCGTTTTTAGATTAAATAATTTTATGAAATAAATTTCTAATTCGACCAAGTTGTAAATTTACGCTTATTTGTTGTGAAAATAAGCTAATCGATGACGAACTGATTTTTTTAATTTTAACTTTAGAAATATTATCGAAATTAAAAACTATCAACTAAGCTCAGCTTATTGTTTCGTTACCGACCAAGAACACTGAGCTTTTGCCAATTATGGGTAGCAAACATAGATTTTCGTTTTAATCTTATAAAAAAGACTGAAAGAGAAATTTTGTTTTAAAATACAGTTGTAATCATTCTGAGTTTGATTATCGTTAAATACAATTATTACGGTTGCGCATTAGCCGTTACGAGCAATAATTATCATATTTTCTAATTATTAAGGAAACAAATAAAATTTTCTGTCTTGCGCTGTAAGCTATAATCCACCATAGCAAATTCTGACCATTTCGGGACTGGATGTTACAGTTAGCCGATGTGAAGGCGTTTCTATTGAGTTCTCCTTCGTCGCGATATTTCAAATATTGGGGTGAAGTCCTGATTGATTTCTTGCTAATTGGGTTATTCATGCTCGTCATACTGTCATGGCAGAGTATTTTTTATTCAGAGTCTGCCGGGCTTACCTGTGTTTTCACAGAACAGGATAATCTGGATCTTGCTCTCTCCGAAGGACGATATATTACTTCACGTTGTCTTTTAGAATCGCCAGCCCGCCTCTCGTTATTTTATCCATACTTTGAATTTTTACAATTTATTTTGCTCTTGCTCTGTCAGGTGATGTGGCTCAACATTCCCAAAGTCAAATCAAAAATAGACCTATATTTCGACCTTTTGAATAAAATACACGAAATAGAACCAAAATTCGAGCAAAGTAACGTTAACATGGTGGCCTCGCTAATCATTGAACCTAAGAATGAAGAAATTATCAATTTAATTCATGATAAGCTAGTGTTTTTAATATTTGATAAGAGCTGTATTGCACAGTATTACAAGGCGAAAAATGTGGTTAATTTAGGATTATCTATCATTTTTTTATGCGCCAACAGCTTTTGGATTTATTCGGTTCTTATCGTAGGAGTTGATTTTCCATGTACTCTTAATGCCGGGTAAATAAATTTTATGATTTAAGCGTTGACCAGAGAAAATATAAAGGGATTTCATGTAATATTTCTCCGTTCTACTTTTTCGTTGGTTACTTGTTCCTTTTCCAGTTTATTCTATTTCTCGTGATGCTTTTAACGATGACAAGTTTGATGTATTTTTGGGATATAACCAAATTCCAATCAAACGCACACGATTTGTTTGGATCCGGTTGTGAACGATTGTGCGGTCTTCCAGGATTTTACGATTTCGCTCTTTATATAAAATTGTTATGTATGAATGTGAAAGACGGCGGGTTTCATCTGCAGGTTGGGCTTCCCTAATGGTTAGATGATTAAGTTTGTCATTAACACTCATGCATCAAAACAAGAAAGTATTGACTCCTTGGCGCATACCCTCCCCATAGAGCCGAAGAAAATTCAAAACTTTTCGCTCGAACTGAACATTATCCGAAATGTTGCAGAAAAGCTTGATATGGAGGTTCTGCTTAAACCGTTCGAAATCGATCATTTGTACGAGTGCATTGGGGAGTTAGTTAAACAGGAAAAAAGTTGTGATTTCTATGTATACCCAAAAATAAAAAGCGAATCCTTGAGGAAATAAAATCAAATTCTCTTTACTACGCGTATGTAACATTTCTTTCCTTAGATATATCTACAGCGGGCTCGAAGATAATGATGTTAATAAAGTGAGGTGCGTACTGAAGGAATTTGACAAATTTGTCAGAGAACTCGAAGCCGGACAGATATGGCCAAACAATCTCGTTTTAGCTGCGGCCTCAAACGTATTCTCAACAAAAATTGTCCTCGTCAAGACATTTTTTAAGATAGAGAAATTTATAGACAGAATCACCATATTTGAACCTCATTCACTGACCAAAACTACCAAAGTAGCTGTTTTTTCGATGATTTCGCCATTTTATTACAATATACTTTTGCCCATGCCCACAAATGATTTAGAAGTTATTCAGCGCCAACAGAAATTCGTATCTTCTGCTGAGTTCAGACAAAAACTCATTGACCAGGCCCAACAAAGCGCAATCAAACGTCTCGGTTCTGAAGATGTAAAACGTATGAAAATTAATTTATAGTAGAGCATCACAAAACAAGATCTAATCTCATGATTGAGAAACAGGAAGCGGCTCAACGTGTCTACCAAGACCATTTTTTAAGCTCATTTTACCCAACATCAAAACTGGCAGCTTCTCGTTTCAGAATCATAAAATACAATCCTACCGACCAGAAGATTACTATTGATGAAGGTAGGTAAATTTATCATCAATCCAACAAGTTAAATTATCTGAAATATTGTACATATAAGATGTTTTATTTTTATATTTGTTACTTTTATCTATACAAATGTCGACATTTTGTTGGAAGGAAAGTGAAGTTTCGTTTATGATGATAGTTTTCATATTTCACATTAATGTTCACATGTCTATCAACGACCTCACTTTTTCCTTTTGTCGGACGAATGCCGATTCAACTAAAATAAACCAACAACTTGAGTTCTCTAATTTTAAGTAATTTTTGAAGAGGAGGTATTTATTCCTCAATTATGCCAGTCAATATTGATATAACTCATTTCAAGTTATTTTTACCCTTACAAATGTTAAATTTCAATAAGTCATAAATCCATAGAAGAATCATAAAATATAATTTAAAAATTTACTCCTGAACACGAGAAATGTAAAGATTAAAATAGTAACAAGATCAAACATAGCTCATGTACATGTTAAAAATAATGTCTATATTTAGCCAATTACATTGAATAAAATTTAACGCTCCTTAAGATAACTGTTTAAAATTTCACTCTTTTATCGACAATAGTTAAGTCGTTAAAAAGCGTATATTTTGAGACTTTTAGTTACCTTATATTATTACCACGAGATAATAATACGTAGCTTATGTTTATAATAAATAATTTCTTTTCCATATTCCTCAACCATACCTAATTTTATGCCTTTTAAAACACTGGATACAATCTGTTTTAACATATAAAAATAAACAATTACAATGTTAAGTTGTTTCTGAGTGGTTTTTTATTCAGTGTTTCAATCTTAATATGTATCCAAAATTAAAATAGATGGTATAAATTCAAAAATAAAAGCCAAAATTTGGACTAAATAAATGCTTACATATGTGAATGAGTTTTAATTTGATTAATTTTTTCAGATAGAAATGAATAAGTATTAGAGATGATTAAACCGCTGTTGACGGAGCGCAGCATTATAATAAGTGTTACAAGCCGAAAAAGTATTTAAAGAAGAGTTTGCGCATTACAAACACAATAAAAGCTCTCTATTATTGTTCTGACCCGTCAAACGATACAGCTCAAAAATAAAACAACTAGATTTATTAAAATCAACTTCTGAGTAAATAAAAATTGTCCCTACATCATACCTTAAGAATACAAGTCCGTAAACAGGTCAAAATCATGGGTCTTGTGACAATTAAGGGAACCATATCCTGATTTTATGAGATGAGTTAAGTAATTTATCGCAAAATGATAAAAGAGCAAACTGAAACGAGCGAAAAAGTCAATGAAGAATATCAGGATGATGGGTTGGCTAACTAGTATTCATATTTTATTCCAACTACACAAAAAATAAAAGAAATTGAGAAATTTTGAAAGTTTGAAAGTTTATATTTTAAAACAAAAATCGAAAGATAGTGACATTAATGAAAACGTGAAAAATCTTGTCCTTAAACGTTCGAACTAAGAAAGGCAGCCTTTAGGAAGAAATAACAAACCTCCATAAAATGATGGATAATAAAGAATATTCAAAAGTGATATGAAAAACTTATTCCATAAGAGTTTAATTTTCACAAATTTTGAAAAAAAATAAATTTATATACAGATAAATTATCTTTAATGAGGAGAGCTTCCTAAATGTCCAGATTTCATTTCCGTTTCTAGAGGGTAAGGACGCCGTAAGTCATCTAGTTAAAAAAGTTGGAAAACTCTGAGTCCAATTGGAAGGAGCTTCTACGGAATAACAGCAGGCCAGACGATGTGACATGTAGAGCAAATCTTTGATGTTAGTTTTTCCTGAAATAGAAAGTCAAATTTATACGTGCATCCGTTTGTATTTTGTTTTCGATGATTGAATCCTATTTATAAGCAAGAGAATATACCAAGGATTGCTGATTTTCGTTTATATCGTGGTACAATTTAAGTAACTGATCAATCATCTCGCTTTTAAGTTCACTGTTAGCATTCTTCAAAATTTCAGAATCTTCGATAAGCTCAGATAACTACATAAAAATATCACAAAACCGTATTAAACTCTGATGAACTTATTATCGATAATCTTTAAATCGGATTAACTTACCTTGAAAATACATTTTGGGTTCCTGCCTCTGAATTATCCGGCTTCGATTCCATCATTATTCAGCGATTGCGCGTTCGAGTAAAGAATTCACGTGATGTTTACCTAATTTTTCTATTCCCAATTTTTCTCAATCTTGTTGATAAATTAAAAGAGAAGCGGAGCATTTTTCTAACGCATAAGTCTTTTCTATTAATCATAGTGAAACTAACGTTACAGTGGTCTATCATACCCAAACATGTCTTTGGACTTTAGAATTACAAGATTATTGGAACGTATGGGTTTCGAATAATTATAAAATATTATGATAATTCGGATGTGAAGATTATGTATTTTGTCTAACATATCCCATTCTGCAGAATATATTCGATAAACTCACACGATTCAAAGTAATTTTTCATGCTTTTATGTAAAAATAGGCCATTAATAATAATTTACATAAAATAGATATTTGGTATTTCTTGTATCAAGAAGTTTTATGAACGTAAAAATATTTTACGACTTATAACGTAATGTTTCGAATTGTGATATTTGGATAAGCCTTAAGATTTTTATCAGAAATAACTTTTTTATAAATGTGTCACAATGTGTATTCGTTATGAGTAAATAAAGCTGATAAATTTCCAGGAAGATTTTTAATATTTAATTCCACTGCGGTAAATTTGAGAATTTATCAAACTGCAGGACGTATGATATACCTCAGCATAGCCACGCGCGTTAAAATATTAAGGCGCTTACGGTCACAAAATTGCAAATCACCATCAAGGTTTTAAGTTCAATATCTTTGAATTATCTAATCTTTATAACCTTTATTAATTTGAAATTCATTATAATTTAACTGGAAACTTAAGCTTTCTTCATATTTTAGAAAAAAGACATATCCGGTGAGTTGAATTTTGCCTTTAGCTTAAATTTTATCCACAAAAATGGATAATTTAATTTTTATAAAATAAAAACTGTTTGCAAAAATCGAAATTACATTCTAAACTCTGATTTATAAAGGTTTAGAAAACTACCGTATAAAAGCCACTCCACTTTATTGTCAGAATAATATAGGATATAATCGTCAATAATTAACAATTTTTTCCAATTTTTAAATAACATATATGATAAAAAATGAAACGACGTGTGTGTATTGTGAGTTTCACAGCTAAAAAAGGTGTTGGCATGCGTAGAAAAACTCAAAAGGTTTAACGGTCAATTTTTAACCGCACACCATTGTGTTAAAATGTGTGGAAATTTTATTTGTGAAATTCAAATGGATGGAATTCCCAAATTTTTAAGTTTTTAATCAGTAAGCGTTCTGTTGTTAATTTCGTCCGCCGTATAAGTCACTTTAATACGACGCTATTTATTTAGAAAACGTGGGTTATGTTTAATGGGAGAAAACATTAAAATTAACTTGATTTGGGTTTCTAATTTTAAATATCAAAAATGTTTTTGAACAATCAAGTGTGTGCTATTTCTTCCGAGTTTTCCTCTTTTGGGTATAACCAGCAAGATTTTTAACATAAATCAGTAAAATGTTTGAAACATAATCATTCATGATTTTTATTTATTTCTGCTATCTTTGATATCCTATTTTATTTCATTAAAGTGTTAAAAAATTCAAAATCTTATTTAAGTTATTTTTCCTTATATTCACGGTTTTTGAGTTCTTTGTATTAAAATTTAAATGTATTAATTTTCTTTATAGGGATTTATGATGGGATGACGAATAAACTAACTGCGCAGGCGGAAATATGATATTTTTGGAATATCAAAATTATTCTCTGATGCATTTTTTATATTTTTTGAAGTTTTTCTTTCTTTCTCTTTCATTTTGTTTTCTAGATAACTGGTGGTTATCTGTAAATCTCTTTATGGTTTGTCAAGGGATTTTTTTGGATCTGCATTTTGCGAGAAAAATTAACTTGAAGTATTTTCAAAAAAAGTTACTTTTTATTTTCTTGATAGCCAAGGGGGAGGAACGCATTCCTCTCAATGAATGTTAGTTTGGTTCGTTAATTTTTGATCAGAACTTGAATTAATTTCAATAGCTCTGATTTTATACGAAAAATAAAACTTTTTGATTTTGGTTGAAAATTAGAATTAAACCTCCAATGAGCAAAGTTACGATAATCCGGTTGATCAAATATACATATAGAAGTTTAGAAACGTTACAATTTATCTGCTTTAAAGATATTAAAACTTGAATATAACTGAAAATCTGTTTAAGATGAATATCGTTTTGTGATGAAATTTTGAAAAGTTACAAAAAGTCATCTTCACAAACGCTGTTGTAAATGATCAGATAAGAGGTGTTAAATTTATAAAATTGTCTGGATATACATCTTAAACGTTGTCACCATCGTAAAATTAGCTGATGGTATTTGAACTCTAATTTCAAATTTTATGTTATTTCTCAGGTATATTTATACCAAGACAACGTTATGTAGTTATTACCAACAAAGATTTTTTAATTTGGCGATTTTCATCAATGCTAAAAACTATAAATTATAGGATATATAAGAAACTTAGACAATTTACACAGTTTGATAAAATGTGAACAAAACCATTTTTGAACATTTTCTAAAAATACCATTTTTCAAAACAAGAAAAAGTTCCAATCGCTCGCAACCAACAAAACATGAAAATTTCAAACAACTTAAAAGTCCGATTTTTATAATATTTCATAAAATTGTTTTTTTAGAACTTGAATTGAAAAAATAACCAACAATTTAAGAATATCTATTTTTGGATAATATCTGATATTTTCAATAATACATGATATAGTTAAATTTTTAACCATCAAGTAGCTTAAAAGTCAAAATAAACTATTTTAGTCATCAAGTCGGATTATAAAAGCGAAAGGTGTTGTTCTAATTTTACCTATAAAAGAAAGCGTGCTGCACGAGGCGGGTGGAAATATATTTTATTGGTCTGTGTATATTTTCGAAATTTTACAAAAAATATTTTTGTTTTAACTGTTTGATATAATTTTTTATGTGAACAATTCCTGGTTTTAAGCATATTTTTATAAATCCAAGAGTGGGGGAAATCATGCAGATCTCGAATTATGCCATCGAAAATACCAGTTAATTGCGATAGGCCAAACACATTTAGTGATTGTTTTAGTTTATCAATTTAACCATCCATCGTAACTTGAAAAAACTCTAAATCTCATGATAATACCTGTGGTTCTAGTTAATTTTCACATTTTTAAATGGTATAAAACTATAACCTGAATGTTAAGTTGAGTAGACGATCGAAGATAATGCATAAAATCACCGTTTTGTGCAATTTGTCATTCGCAAATACTTTATGTTATTTTCTCATTTTCATGTCTAAAAATTCCAGAAAATATTTCATAACCATTAAATTTAAAATATATTCAAAAATTAGTTTAAATATTTGGTGATTTACTCCACGAAAGTTAAATAATGAAAATTAAACACTCAAGAGAATGGACAGACATTAAAATCTTCAAATATAAAAATTCAACCGTTTTGCGGTTTCAAGTAAATCTTTGTTATTGGTTAACTTCAAAAAGTTTATCAAAGTAGAGTCATAAATGAAAGATTTTGGAAAGATTCAAAAGGTGTAAATTCCGCCATTTTCTCAAATTGTTGAAATTTTTTATTTTAAAGATAATATTTTAATAAGTGTTTCGTAATCCCTATATCCTATTGAAAAACATTATTTCACATATAACACGTAATAAATTCATAATTTTTAAGAATCTTAAAATGGTATTTTAAGTGTGTTATTTCAATCCAAGAATAAAATAATTTGAATTAACCGAAAAAATTGCACGTTTTTTATTGTTCTGTCATTTTATTTTTTATAACCGTTGGAGTCTTTGTTTACCCCTTTGTGTTTACGAAAATCATAAAATATCAATCAGCAGAACAGTGATTTGTTTTACTTTTTGAGATATTTTATACTCAATCACAATATTTGTTTTCTAACTGAAATTCATGTTTAACACGTATAAATTTTCAAAAGAAGCTCAGTAATTGATGTTTTCAGAATTAAATAAACTAATTATCATGAATATAGCCAGGTTGAATAAGAAACTCTAAAGACAAGAATCACTCATTGTTTGCCTTTATAATATTTTGTACGACTGTAAATTCTTAATATTTGAATTATTAAGTCAATCTGACTGGAATTTTTTTGAATTTAACGCTGCCAAATATAATAAGGGAAAAAATTTAATAAGTATTACATGAAGATAAAAACAACAAAACATAAAAATCTACCTGCTCTTAAACCCCGAATTTAAAATTTTTGTTCTTCACATAACTCTATGACCACCAGATAGATCGCAGCCAGAAACTCACAACCTTAATCATCCTAAATATTTCCCAGTAAAGATCATGAATCAAAATTACTCACTTCGCCGTGAGCGTTATACAATGAATTTAATTTTTTTCTGCTGATCCAGCTCCGGGTTCAGTATTATTTGGAATAGATCTAGTTTTAAATAGTCAAAGTTATCACAGAATTTATGGTTGCAGAAAATAACATTTATCTGAAATATTTCAAGAATTATTGGCAAACCCACCTTAATAGTTTTAATCTGAGATGTGAGCTATTTTTCAACAGTTAATTTTTTGAAACTCAAGCTGATAAAAAATTTCGTTGAATATTTATTTTAAAATATTCCGCATCAGCATTTGCAATTTCGTGTGAATTTATTTTACCTAATAAGCGAAATTTGGATTTTATTAATCTTTTAATTTAAATCAGGTAAATTTTAGTAATTAAGTTTTGTCATATTTTAAAAACAGATGAACTTTTTAGTTGTTATAGGGGTAACAAAAATTAAAGAATATTCACCTGCGCAGGATTTCAAAAGGTAAAAGTAACTTAACAATTAAAATGGCAGATGCTTAAAAATTGCTAAATTAATTCCTTCATATGAGTTAATAATACAAATTTTATGGTTGAAAAATGTCAAAAGATGTAAGAAGAATTATATCCTAAAATACAAAACTTTTCATCGACAATATATTTTATAATGTAATTACGAAATGAATTATATATTAATATGTTGTTGCAAATCAGGCTTTGGCTTCGATGTGTTGAAATTTTAAATAGCACACAAAAAACATTGGTGTTTAAAGCACAGTTACCTTCACAAAATTTTTACATGATATCAAATAGGAAGGGAGAACATAAATAACACACTAACTTATTCAGACTGCGCAAGTGCATAATTTATGAAAATAGAATAAATAACTGATAGTCACTTAATTAAAAACGTTATTTGAAATCATGAAATTTTAGTTTATATTCAATTAATGTAAAATTTATTCGTCGGATATCTCCGTTTGTCTCCGAGAAAATGTTCCATATGTTGTCAAGATTCCTGACGAAAAAAAGATTTTTGAACGAATCGATTATTAAGGAAAAGGTTTTCGCATATATGGAAGACAAAGTGGAATTGCCCAGTCTTCCATATGGATACAGAGACTTGGAACCGGTCATATCAGAAGAGATCATGCGACTTCATCATTTAAAACATCACCAAGGCTACATAAACAAATATCTTGATGTGATGAAATTTTACGACGCTGAGCGTAATTGAATTATTTTAATAGATTCAATTCACACATTTGAGCAGCTTCTTCGCAAGGCGAATTTCAACGGGGGTGGGCATATTAACCATGGGTTGTTTTGGAAATCTCTTGTTCCTCCCGGGCAATCACACGAACCTCCAAAAGAGCTTATGGAGACTATAATCCGGGATTTCGGAGGATACGAGAAAATGATCCACAGCATAAAAGCGTTATCTAACGATTTTCAAGGATCTGGGTGGATTTGGCTGGTTTTTTGTTTTTTGACGTAAGGGGTACGATATGACGACAAATACCATTGTTTTAGCCACAACCGACAACCAGGAAATTCTTCAGATGAAGACCGGATTAATCCCTCTGCTCGGAATCGACCTGTGGGAGCACGCCTATTACCTTCAATACAAAAATGATCGCGCAAGCTACGTTGATCAAATTCTCACAATAATGAATTGGAATGGCGCTGAATGCAAAATGAAGGAGAAGCAGGGGATTTCGAAAAAATTGGAAGGGTTAAAAGCATGAGTATAACAGTTAATTTTACCAAATAAACTATATAAATAAGTGAATTGGCCAATACGATGTTCCTTCTTCATTAATATCCATCCATACGATTCCTTCTCCCAACAAAAAGTTCTTAAAGTTAAAGTTGAACAAAATCTATTTAAATGCGAATTAAAAATATTCGGCTGATTTAAATTTAAGTTATCGAAGCTAACGTCTTCAAAGTTACTTCTTAGCACAATCAAATTTATAATGGATCCATGAAATAAAACAATTTATTCCAACTTTGGGTGAGGTTTGATAAATTTTGTATTCAAAATAGAAATCTATTTTTATGCATTATTGTTGAGGCGTATTGTTAATTTTCAAAGTATTTTTATATCCTTTATTCGTATTTCTTAAACAATGATTTTAGATGACTCTAAGACAAACTATTCCTTGAATCTGGAGATTTTTAGTTGAAAGAAACCAAAGGCTTTTGTGGTGTCATAACGACGAAAAAGATGTTATTCAGCGTGGGGCAATATGTTTACAATTATAATACTCGAAAAATGAACAAAGTATGCTTAAAATTTGTGAGTAAGTTGTGATAAAATGGGCCATGCTTTAAAAAAATGTTATTTAACCGAATAAGTTGAAGAAATTCCCACGGCTTGGAAAATAAAATGCTAGAAGAAATGAGAAATGTTCAGTACAGAAATTTTAACAGTATAACAAAAAATATCGATTGAACAATTCGTGAAATGGGGAGTTTAAGACTAAAATTTGTCATGATTTAGTTTTCGTTGAATAATCCTGAACACAAAATTTTAATTGTAAAGTAGAGAAGGAATGTTGAATCTTGCGTTGATGAGATTTGAAATTTTTTTCTGAAATTTTCAATGTCAAATAAACTTCACTGTTTTATGGATAAAAATGTCTGATGTTTACAAAAAATAACCACAATTGTGAAGGACATATTTCAACGTTATTGAAAACACAAAAATAAATTGTTTTGAATTCTCGAAAGAAGAAGACACAAACTCATATGAAAATGTATGCTCCCGTAGCTATTGAACGCTGACGAAATAGACCGAAATATGATTTAAATGATATTAGATCATTTTAAAACCAAATTATCATCATTTTTGAGTTTTATCAGAAGATACAGATGATGAAATTTAAAAATTCTGAGATTCAAGAATATGCAACTGCTAACAAAAAATATTAAAATCTTCTGAAGATTTTTCTGGACAAGTAACAACAGTTGAGAGAGTATTGAGTGCATGTTAGATGGGTAAAATTTAAGAGAGATTTAAAGCTCACGTTCGTAGTGTACATAATTATTTGAAATAGGTAAATTTTGTTCATAAATATGAGATTCCCGTCTAATTTTAAGTATCAATACTATTCAAAACGTTTTACAGTTGATATATATTTTAAGAGTTAAAAAGACGAGATTAAATTTATTTTAAATTAGAAACATATTACAAAAAGGACAGAAATCTTGGGACTATTGACTTTCGTATCAACGAGAATTCAAAAAACCTGTCATAAAATGCGTTATTTTGATAAATTTTGCAAATTCAGACCACAGAATATGAAGAATTAAACATAATCAATCGTCTTTAAATGATATGAAAACATAAATTATTCTTGAAATGTGAAAAATACAAATATTTATAACACTTTAAAGTGATACAATCATCAAATAAAAATCAAATTCGACGAAAAAGATTTAATAATTAGAAAATAATCTAGGAACACATAATCTTTTTAAAATAACACCCATTTATATATATTTAAAAAAATTGTATTTTTGAATGCTATATTGAAATAAAATTTTCTGCGATCTAATTTTTGAGCAAAAATATATCGCCTATTCTCAATTCGAGACTTGTGTGAAATAACAACATTTTAAATTTAATTTATTGCAAAAATTATGAATAAAAACTGCTTGCTTACCGTTATGTGTTGGGCTCGTGCTTCATCCCATCCGATTTTTTCGACTACCTCCTTGATAGTGTAACATTTGGTGTCCTAAAATTATGCAATCTTGCACCTGACACAACTCGAGCAACTGAATTTGATCGCCGCTCATTTGGAATGGATCAGTTGAAACATATGACTTATTTTTAATTTTGAATAGTTTAAAACCACACCCAAAGACCTCAAGTTGGGATAAACCTTTCACGACATCGCTCCTTAATTCTTATTGTGAATATAACTCAGATATTCGTTGCGATTTATTAACTCTGTGTTTGTTCAAGGCTGTGAGAATTCTATCAAGTTCGATCAGACCCCCAGTTGAGGACCGAAACGCCATGGAAACCTCACACACGCGCATTGCTACCTAAATAAAGCTATGAAGGTTAACTTCGTAATAAAAATCGCCGACTCCCAACATTTTCCCTAGCAGCCCACGCGAGTCTATCGTGAACTAAATCAATACTTGAGAGTGGATCTACTCCTATTTTCGAACAGATCTGCAGAAAATGTTTTCGAAATTCAGGATTATTTTTAACTTCCTGGATATGGTTTGTTACGAATTTTTCCAAATGGTTCTTAAAAATGTCATATTGATTCATTAACTGCTTGTAAAATTTTTTACTCTTGCGATTTCCTCGCTAGCTAAGCTTTGCCCTTTTGCTTGAAAGCGTTCCTTTTGTTAAAAAAACTGTACCTTTTCCTGCTTTTTGGCGAGAATTCCACTGATTCCAACTCGTCTATTCATCTCGGCGATACCCGCCTATATTCGATATTTTTAATGTTTAGGCAATTAATTAAAAACAAATTGAATTTTGTGAAACCTAAATATTCTTACTTGCCGGATCGCTTCCTTTCAAGCATCTCGAAAGATGTTGAAATTTTCATAAATGACACAAAAATTGCTGTAAAGCCAGGGACAACTATTATGCAGGCCGCGTTGATGCTGGGCATCGAGATTCCAAAATTTTGTTACCACAACAAACTTTCAATTGCTGGTAACTGCCGCATGTGCCTGGTTGAAGTGGAAAAGATCCCTAAACCGATAGCATCGTGTGCAATGCCAGTTGTGAATGGATGGAAGATATACACAAACTCTGAAATGGCAAAAAAGGCTCGCGAGAGCGTAATGGAGTTTCTCCTTATAAATCACCCTCTAGATTGCCCAATATGTGATCAAGGTGGGGAGTGCGACCTCCAAGATCAATCGATGGCTCACGGCAGCGATCGCTCACGCTTTATTGAGGCATTATATTCTGGTAAGCGTGCAGTTGAAGATAAAAACATTGGCCCACTCGTTAAAACAGTTATGACCAGATGTATCCATTGTACTCGCTGCATCAGATTCATGACGGAAATCGCCGGAGTCGAAGATTTGGGAAGTACTGGTCGAGGAAACGATATGCAAATCGGCACATATCTAGAGAAGATGCTAAAATCCGAATTGTCTGGAAACATCATTGACGTATGCCCTGTCGGTGCTCTGACATCAAAGCCTAACCAGTTTGCCCACCGTCCCTGGGAAATGAAAAAAATCGAATCAATCGACGTTTCTGATGGGGTGGGTTCAAATATTATTGTGGGGGTCCGCACAAGCGATGTTATGCGAATCCTTCCATCTCCAAACGATGAAATAAACGAGGATTGGATATCTGATAAGGCTAGGTTCATGTACGACGGTCTTAAATACCAACGACTCATGGTCCCTCTCCAGTTCCAGTTTGATCGATACCAACCCATAAGCTGGATGTCAGCATTAAAAATCGTCTCCTCGAAATTTCTCAAGTGCAATAAATCTCACGCATTTGCAGTGGTGGGCCAGTTAAACGAAGCAGAGTCGTTGACAGCACTTAAAGACTTTTTCAATCTTCATGGCTGTGAAAACCTCTTCACCGAAGATGAGGACCACCCAAGACTGCCCACTGGGTAGCATTCCCATTCACATTCAGGATTGACTTTCGATCGGCGTATCTTATGAACAATTCGATCAAAAATATCGAGGTTTATATTTTATAACGCTTAAGAATGCTGACGTTGTTTTACTCGTCGGTATATGTCCTCGGTACGAGGCTGCACTGATCAATGCCCGACTGAGAAAGAGGTATCATTCTTTTGTTCTCAGCTTTCTTCACAATAATCTCAAAATTTTTCTGATCGGTGATGATGCTGAGTTAACGTACCCCTACGAGGTACCCGCTTTTCTTCACGATAGCACATTGGGAGTGACTCGGAATCATTGGCCAAACTATTTGACGGAACTCATATTCACAGTAGAGTATTGTGAAAAATTACCCATAGGCTTTGAAAATGGCAAAGCACCCCCTTATAATCATTGGAACAGACTCTGCTCATCGATCATACGGATCGGAATTGTTGCAGAGATGTTATGAATTTTCGGAATTCCTGTCTTCTAAGTTGGTGGATAAAGAATGGAAGGTTTTTAACGTTGTTCACAGGGTGAGGGTTGTCCTTAACCCAGAGCGCAGGGTATGTTAACGCCCTCGATCTTGGCTACAAACCACATCTTCCCTCTCTGGTCAATGCTGATTTCGTTTATCTTCTTGGAGCAGTTTTGCGAACTGAGTAAAATTAGGACGGCGGTGTGCTAAAATCACTTGAGATAAACCCAAAAGCCTTTGTCGTTTACCAAGGTATGCGCATGTTTTGTATGATGGCCATCACGGCGATTTTGGCGCTGAGCTGGCAGATGTAATTCTCCCCGGCTCTGCCTTCACAGAGAAGGATGGTACTTATGTTAACACCGAGGGGCGAGTTCAACAAGCCTTGTTTGTTCTTAATTTATAAAAGTCGGTGCGTAACTTCTCCAGGAGAGGCAAGAGAGGATTGGAAAATTATAAAAGCCCTTTCTGAGGTTATACAAAATAACATTACCCCAGATAATGTCAACTCCTCTTAGTTACGAAACGATAGAACAATTACGTAGTCGGATGGTGGAAATAGCTCCTCATTTTGGTCAACCAGATGTGCTCCATCCAGTCATTTTTCAAGGACTCATTTCAAAAGTTCACTTTTTAAAGTTATTTAGATGATGGAAACTGACAAGAAGCCAATCTTTAAAAGTCTGAAGTCACGAATCACAAATTTGGCTGATTTCTATATGACTGATTCAATTTCCCGCCATTCGAAGACCATGGCCAGGTGTGTTAGTGATGTCAAGAACATGGCTTAATCTAAATTCTTAGTTAGTATTCAGTTCGATCGCATTTTCAATTTTTCGACTATTTTCACGCCCAAAAAATAGCGAATGGTTGATATTTCTGAAATAGAACACGAACACGTTAAATTTCGTGACAAAATTAATTTTTGATTTTTAGTAAATTAATAAACGACAATTTCTCCTTCACCCCTTACTGTTTGCAATTATATAAACATTTGACTTCTCGTCTAAAAACGTGAATTTGTTTTTATTTCATGAATAAAGCTGCCTGATTAAAATTTTTGACGCATGAGCTTTTTCACCTCATATAATTCAGAAATATCTTTCTTCAATTGATGATACTGTGAGAAGATTTCAACCAATAATTATGGGACACATAAATGTCCAATAATAATTCTCACAATAAAAGCGGTTTATGTCGGTTGCATTCGAATGAATATTACAAAACGAAACTTCGAAATACTTAATCACGTTTTTATATTAAATATATCTATAAATAACTTTCATTGAACCATCTTGAGCGTAAAGATATTAAACGCAATCCTATTGACCTTCTGGTTCTGTAGAAAAGAAAGAATTTTAAATTTAAATCAATTAAATTCGAAATAAATCAGTAATATCCTAGTTGTGCATGGCGGTAGTTTGATAACCTGTCATAACATAAGGCTTGTATTTTAAATATAAGAAACATAACATTTACAAAGAACATATTTTAGCTTGTTTAACAATTTTTGAGCGTATCGAAAATTCACATAGAGACATGTCCCTCGTTGAACCTAGTGCCGTTGTTGTTGACTTTTGATAGTTTATACATTTCCCAGAGCCGACATACATTTTGAAGATGAAATTTATTGTGTGGAAACTGCGTCAATAATAATTTCATTGATTTCTGTCAAAATTAAATATGTTTAAATCATTAAAATAATCCTTAGCACAACTGAATAGTTTCCTCAAGATCAAATGCTGTTAACTCGAGAGAAAGATTGGACAATGAATGAAGAAATTTTCAACGTGATTTTAAAAGATAAATGTATTTACAAAAATAAGGAAATGAGATAGAGAACGTCTTGAGTCATTTTCGATATAGAATGGATTTCCTAGATATCGAGAAAAATATTGAGGAGAAGTTTCACCGTTCGATTCAAACACGCAAATCCATTCGTTTGGGTTTATTTCTCAATCAAAAAACCTTTTACCTTTGTGACAACTAACAGAACCATTCACAGATATCGAAGAAATAAGGGTTCCCAGGGCGTTCCAAGATACGTGGGAAACCTGAGATATATGGTTTTTATAATTGAGAATTTCGTGAATAATAAGAGAACTGGTGGTTCCGTCTTTTGTTGGTTGTACTTTGAACAGCCTAAGTGTGTTTGTGGCAACGGCCAAGAGGTGGAAGTCACTGTTATAATACATTCTCTTACTTGGTATAATTTGGCGAAAATGCCACATCCTGAACGGGATAGATGCACTTAATTCTATGGCCAATGTCGTAGTTTATCCATTTAGTTAAAGTGGAATCAAGTTCAATAATTTCAAGATATTTGGTGAATTTGTTCATTAGACTGGCGTTCTCTTTGTTGTAGTTGATGTGGATCACTTCATCGAATCCAACTGCAAGCCGAGCGCCAAGGGATCTAAAGTAATAAAAGTTAATCACGAAGAAAACCCCCACGCCACAGCCGCCAATCCTCTGGTTAACTTTATTTCCGCCTTAAATAAAAAACGATAAAAACCTTTAATGACCATGAAGATAGATCAATGATACTTTTTGGAACATAAAGTCGAATGAATCCTTCTCGGTAACAAACCACCTATGAAAAGAGCAGCGTCAAATCGTATTGAAAAGTTAATTTGAAAAACATTTCAAGAATATGTAAATGTTGCGAGTTAAGCCTTAAACACGATTGTACAAAAGAGCAAAAAAATAACATAGACATTCAACTGTAAATATATTAAAAGCATAAATGAGAAAATATAGCACAATTCCTCGAAAAGTTGGTTAAAATCCGTGTTCTTGGTTTAATTTTAATTTAAACAAAAGGTTTTCTTTAATGTTATAAAAAATGAGGCTGGCGCAAAAATACATGTAAATTAATTAAAAGAGCCGCTAAAACGTAAATATCAAAATAAAATTTGAATTTTATGATGATTAATTTTAAAATCTCAGTCATAAAAAATCCTAATTAAAATGTTTCCTTTTATGGATTCTCATTTTATCCACTCTATTCTCCTATTTTCGAATATATAGCATTTCTGGTACAATGAAATGTAATGCATTTTAATTTGAAAATGATAGGAATCAGCTCGAAATCTTCTCATATTTGAATTTTCACGTACACATTAAAATCTGATCTGGGGTAAGAAGTTAAAGACCTAGTGATGACTCATCATTAACGAGAAAGACATTTAAAAAAGTTACGAGAATGAAAGAGCTATAATTTTGAATAAACTAGTCATAAAATATAAATTTGAGTCAATGAAGCAAATCCAACTTTAACCTTAAATATACTCTTTAAAAATTGGGGTGTTGGTTTTTTCAAAAAAATACAAAAATCCTGCATATTCGACTTGAGAGCCAATTAATGATTGAAAAATTTTTCTTAATGGGATTTAAATTAAATTTATGAAGAGATAATTCAGAATAAAATTTTTTTTGAACCTACTTAAAATTAAATTGGTGGTTTGGCGAGATATTTAAAAGTTTTGGAACATAGAACGAAATTTTATTTTATGGATCGTAAACAAAGATTTCCTTTTAATTCTCAATACATTGGTTTATTTTTGTTTTTATATTTTTAAACGAACTTTAACGTCGAGAAATTCTAATGGGCGGCCTTTTTAAGTTGGACTATTTTCATTCTAAGTCATTGCGAATTTTCATGGATAAAAATCATGAATAAAAATGAAAATAGCCAAATGAATACTCGCTTATGTTACAAATGAGGGTGGTAAAAATATTTTAAAATTTCTATTGCTAGGATTTGATAAAAATTAAAAATTCAGGTGGGTAAAAGTATGAACACAACAATAACCTGTCAAGTAACTTTAATGAATAAAGTTATTTGTTTATTGTGATTATGAAAGGTTGGAACTCCCATCAAACAAAATTTTAGTTTTTTTTTTATTGATTATCTTTGGTTATATTAAATAAAAGCGTGAAATAGAAAAATATTTAAAATTTATTTCAATAGTTAACATGATAAAAAATGAAAAATATTGTTAAACTGGGAGCCGGCTGTTTTAAAAATTATTAGAAAAATCATGTGGGAATAGAGTCAAAATTTAGTGAGAAAGAAACTATTTTTTTGAATTTAAATAGTTTCATTTAAGCGTCTGTAAAGATGATTTATGTTAAACGATTAAAATTTTATATCTTAATGTAAGTTTTCAAGGAGAAATTTATCATTAAATAGTTGAGATTCAATCTTAAGTTAGTTAAAATTTTTGTTGTGGATAATATTACAAGTAATAAACCATGCATCTTGGGCGCGAAAAACATCTTTTTGATAGGAAATTCGGAATCGTAAATTGTTTCAATTTTATTCTGATATTATACAAGAACTACCCAAAATATTTCATTTTTAGAGTATTCTAATTAAATAATTATGAAAAACCTTTTTTCCAGATATGCGAATGATGGTCCTTCGAACAAGTTGCTACAATATCTCCAAAACATGAGTTTGCCCAAGAAGCCATTGTTACACCAGTCTCATGGGCCTTAAATGGTTTAATTTGAGATTTAACTGTAAATTTTATCGAAGGTCAGCAAAAAAACATCTTAATGGAAAATTAAACAAGAATGCTGATAATAAATAGAAAGAACAATTTGAAGATGATTTCTAATTATAGAACCGAAAATGTAACTTTTTATAATACGCATCATTTGAATGATTTTCTTCACTATTTTGATCTACGATTTTCAAGTTATCTTTATTCAGAACGACCGAAACATAGATTTTTTGAAATTTTAAATCAAACCTAGTTATCAGAAGGAACTATGAACATAACATAAAGTTGGCCAATTTAAATGCAGCTAAATTTAGCTTTTCAAAATTACAAAAAAAGACGTTTTCATTGGATTGATACAAAGTTATCACAAAACTTTTTCAAAAACAAAGATATTATCATCCAATTCAGCAAAATAGATTGAATATATCAATGTAGATGAGAAAAAATCTTTAAGATACAGTTTTTTGTTGTCATATTTGATTGTAAGCCTCGCTATTCGATTTAAAGATTAATAAAAGGTTTGAATGATTTTTCCACAATAGAAGGTATTTCAATTAATGCTTAAAATTCACTTAATCCAAAGAAATTGAAAATTGGAAGAACGATTTGAACATAGGATAACTATATTTCGACAAAATCGCTACAATCTCAAAATCAGTGGAAGAAGTTTCTCATGAAACATATGAAGTTCTTTGAAACATTAAGAACGTCAAAAAACAAATGTTTGAGCTGAACCGGATTCTGATTTTAATAAATAACTAAGACGATTTGAAAGTGTTATTTTCATTCCTTTGGAACCCAATTTGAAATGAATACAAATTTAAAAATTAATTTTGGACAAATTATAAAATTTAGAATGAGCAAGCGATGAGGTATTTATTTTGAAAATATTTGAACAATCAAAAAAATAATATTAAGTAAACTGTGTAACATTTGAACCATGGAAAATTATAATTTTTCAGAAAATCTTTGCTTATATAAACGCATTTAAAACATATATTCAAAATCAAATGATGTAAAATAAAAAAATATGACTATTCTCAAGTTAAAATTTAATAATTTCATATATAGTAACGCCTGAGTGAATTGTCGGCAATTAAAATAAAATTCTTAAAAGATAAGGCGAAAAATGTATTTCTTGAAATAGTTTCATTATATAGACTTATCTAAATACATTATTGCGTATAATTATGATTAAAAAAAATAAGGAATGATTTCGTAACTTAAAATTATCAATAAAATTGGAAATACAGAAACAGTAAACATACTTGAAAGCAAAAAAGAAAACCTTATTCGAAAGTTAAAAATTAAGGTTAAAATGTTTATAGAAATATCAAAACTTTTGTAAAATTTACGATGTTTAACACGAAGGAGGATCCTCCAAGAGTTTCGATAAAAATTTAATTAAAATGGCTGAGCTTTCAAAATGAAACGATAAGAAGATAAAATGACGTTGCGTACCAATAATAAATGAATTATTGTTGTTTAAGATTGAATTTAAATTTCTTTAAATTCTCAAAGACAAATTTTAGAATTACTTCCAAATTGACATGAACAAATGCCGAAAATATATATTTATGTGAGATGATAAATTAGTTCCAGGAATTTCTAATTTCCATTAAGGTATTAGAAAAGATATTTGATTTCGAAAACATCGAATAAGGTCGGAGATTCATGTTTTTTTATTTAATACCAAGTAAAAATGGTGGGGCTATTCCTTTCTATGTGATAAATGTACTGAGAGGCGATTACAATAAACTATCATTTAAATCGAACTTAAAAAACAATCCTATTAAATTTATAAAAATCTAAAATTGTAGCAAGAAAAGTTTCAAGTTGTGGGGGTACTTATGCTTGTAAATAGAAGAAAACAAGAAGCTAGATTTTAATCTAACAATTAGAAATATTCATCAGAGAATATGAACATGAGTAAGATTAATTGAGTGGCGAGCGTGCGCATTTTTGTTTGAAGCGTTCACAAGTTATAGCATTCAAAGACTTACTTAGTTGGGATTAAGAGGAAGACATTTCAATTTGTTTCACAAATAAAAAATATAAGAAACGTTATGATTAAAACTAGCGCTATTTCGTACAAAATCTATTCAAAGATTATATTATAAAAAAATTTCAAATTATATTTATTAATATTACCTTCCATGTGTAAGAAAGAATAATCTCGTCATCGGCGCCAATTCTCCATATCTATATTTAGAGAAAAATAACTTTTACAGTTCCCTCATCGTCGGTGCTCATAAAGCAATCCTCTTGGTCGTTCACAGCAATATATGTTATTTTTGATTCATGCTTCAAAGTTAGATCAATTTTCATTTTGGTTTAATTAAAAAGCGCACGCTCGAAAATTATTCATATCACACGTCAAATAATCGAGTAACCAATCATTAAATGTTCCTTGAATTTTATCAAAATTATGTTTGTGAATTTTTAAGCTTAATTTTCAAACATAACTAGTCATGTTAAATTTGACAATCAACGAAGAGAATTATATGAAGTAAATTACGAAATAGAATAAACTTAATTTTTATGCTATCACTTCAAGATTGAAAATTACTCATCGTTCCACTCAATAAACAGAATAAAAGTTAAACTATACCTTGGTAGTTTCAAATTATCTAAAATTATAATATGCATTATTTATGACTCCTCTGAGTCAAATAATAAACTGCGCTTGGCAAATTTGGCGAAATTCCTCAATCTATGTTTGATATACAAAAAATGGAAGAAAATTCGAAAGTTGCGCATGCTTAGTTTTTTCGTTTATGAAGAATTACAAAATTAAAATATTTTATCGACATTGTGCTAGTCAACACTCTAATGGTTGGTTTAATTTGTAGATTTATAAGTTATGCCAACCGGGTGTTATTTTTTTATTTTATGGTAAAAAATTATCATAACTTGCCCGTATATTTTAGATCTGACAAGAAAATTATTCGCTCACAATTACACTTGTTTAGTACACTCAAGTAAAATTTTTCATTAATTTATCGTTCTCTCAGATTTCAGCTCGTTTTTCATTTTGAGTTGATCACCATGTAAATTTTACATAACCGAGAAAATAAGTTAATTCTTAACAGGCTCAAATGATACTTGGCTATGCTTCTCAAAAAGAAAATCAAAAGAATAAACTATGCTTGGTAATAGAAGCAAAAACATTGGAATTAAAACAGAGATGTTATTTTTTCATAAATTAAATTATAAACCCATTTTTTAAACAAAAATCAATTTCGTCAGGTTTCGAGATAGTTCGAGCAATGGGGTTCCGTATCTTTTACCGAATAAAGTAAAATAAAATATCTTTTTAATTTAATTATAATATTTATACCAGTTTTATTATTTAGTCTGCAGGCTTTTAAGGGAAATTTAAGCAAAGTTTTCTCAACGGAGGTATTGTACTACTTGTGAAGATTAATTTAATACTTGATCTGAGTTTCTCGGGTTCTTTAAAATCCAAATCTTTCTTTTATTAATGTCGGTGAGATTTTGAACACGATATCTTGATTGATACAGAGAATTAGTGTCATTCTTAGGTCTTCGTCTGGTTGATTTATAATTTAATAACAATGTGATAAAATTTTGACCGTAATATTCGGCTTACCATCATACCGAAACCTTTGTGCGAACATAAAATTTTAAATATTTTGAATTTTAAGAAAGATTTTCGGTTAATATCGCTTTCCTACGATTATTTGCGAACGGTCTTAATTACATACTACCGATTTATAATTGAACAATTTTATCATTTAAGAAAATAAAAATATCGGATGTGAATTTATTCCCTTTAAATTCAAAAAACAAGTTGTGGAACTTGTATGTTAAGGTAGATAAAGAATTTTAAATGTTCTTTAAGGCCTAAATTTCAAAAGTATAAATAAAATAAAATTCTTCCCACGTACAAATTACCAGGTTTTTACGCTGAACACTCGTTGAGTATATATTTATTGGAGGTTCATAACTTTCGATTGATGATCAATGAACATTCATTTTTATCTCAAACAGTGAAAATCTTGTGTATCTAATGACCGTTGGGAAAATACAGCAGTATTAAACTATTTTTATTGTAAAGTGTAGATTTAAACTATATTTTGGAAAACTAATAGGGCAGATACTCAAAAAAGTTTAATTTAACACCTAAAATTCATCAAATAGAGTTTTTTGAATTTTTTATTTTTCTAACATGATAAATCGCAAAGGAGCAAAGATGAACCAAAAGAATTTTTTTTATAATTCTTAAACCGTGTTTAGTTTAGACAAATGTCTTCATGATGAGCTCAAAATTTAGAAATATTATCGTCGCATAAAAACGTAACGATTCGTTGGATTTTTCAATAATGGCGTCCTTTTATTTACTTATCTACTTCTAAAATTTAAGAATCAATGGTTTAATTTGACGTTTTATTTTTCTAATTTATAAAAATACTATTATAAAGTTTTCATTTTTCGATTGTCTAGATTCTTGAATTTTATAAATTTTTGTACGATTTAAATTGCAATCCATAGTTTTTGATATTTACTTGGATTTGACAATGTCCAGAGTTTCTATCCTTTTACATAAGACAATCCAACCATTTTTAATTCTTTAACGATAATATGAAAACAATGAAATATCCCTTTTAGCCTTGGCATATATTTTAAAAGATGTGAAATTCTAATGTATTTAATTTTGTTACATTTTGAAAATATGAATGGTGAAAATTTGAAATGGTTAATATTTATTTATATTCAAGATATTAAAAATTGTCCTTTCTCAATTTAGGGTTATGTTTTATTTTTCCTGATACGGGAATACGAAAAATCTATAACATTATAATCCATGCCAACAAAATATTATTGGTAGTGTAAGCAATTTTATGATTAAACGATATCTAAATTGATCGAAAATGACAGGTATCCATGCATTCTGAGATGAATATTCATTAAAGACATCTGGTGTGCGAGTATCTGCGAGGTTTTGCGATTCAATTAAGCCAATAAAAACGTAGTTTATCAAAATTTGTTTGAATAGAACAATTTTAACAGTTCAAATATTTAGTTTGAGTTCATAGAGCGGCTATATTCTTCACGTTATTTTAAAGTGATCTTACAGTGGTTTCAAATATAAACACTAGAGTTAATTAATTTCAATAAATTGAAATCAAAAGTTGGTAATTTTTTAAATTTAAGCAAATATCATAAGTATGTTTGATCATAATCCATCCAACGCAAATGAGATTTCAATAAATTAACATAACCATTTCAAAAAATACATGTAAAATATAGTTATGCTTCATTTATACGTGCTAGAAATAAAAATAAAGATTATAATTAAGCAAAAACCAAAGAAGTCTTATTTCGTTTGAGAATGCGCACACAAATAAATTACACCAGTTTGCTTAGCCTTTATTCTCCATCATATAATTAATACTGTTTGATCATAAATTTATTTTTGAGAAACCCTGAGCTATATTTACTTGAGGCAGAGTTAGCATCACCTGGCTCTATACTTTAATCTATTTCATTCTACCTGCAAACTCTCACAAAAACATGAATTTGAGGATGAGATAAATTTTAAACTTTGAATGGAGTTTTATCGAAAATATTATATAAACTGCAGATCTTGAGCTTCCGGTGTTTTCCGATAACTTTTTAATCGCGGTTACTTTGATAAAATTTAGTTAGTCTTAATTTTAAAAAATTATTGAGTGAAGGAAATTTTAAAAATTAGATTTTTCTCATTTCAAAGATTTTTTAATGAATTTTGATATCCCAAAGTCAAAATTGACCGGCATGCCTATGATTGGGCTTGGGTTTATTTTTATTTTGTTTTAGAACGTGGCAAATTCCAAAGCATTCTGTTGAGTTGGTCATCGACGCCGCACTTAAGGCCGGTTACAAACATTTTGATTGCGCTCATTTTTATCACAACGAATTGGAAATTGGAAAATGCTTGGAAAAAGTAAAAGAGCGTGAAAATTTTTACATCGTGTCGAAACTATGGTATTAACACATATATCATAGGTCTACCGACCATGAACCTCAAAGAGTACTGCCAGCCTTCAACTTAACACTCACAAATTTAAAAATGAAATACCTAGACGCTTATCTTGTACTCGGTCAAATCATAACTAGATACACAATCCCGTGAGACGAAATCTAAAGAACGAACCACTTTGGTTTAAAAAGGAATGGATCATCGAAACATGGCGGGAAATGGTAAAGCTGAAAGAGGCAGAAAAAACAAAGAGGATTGGAGTATGTAACTTCACCACGTCTAAACTACAATGGCTTATTGAGGAGGATGAAAAACCCTCCATTAACCAGGGTAGCTTTCATCTTAATGTAAAGTCGAACTTCATCCATATTTACCCCAAATTCGCTTGCGCCAATTTTGTAAAGAAAACAGAATTGAAGTGACGGGGTATGCTCCTTTGGGTTCTCCAGGCTACTCAACTTATAGAACAGAAATAATATCTCGCGGTGACCCAGTTTTGTTGCACGATCCCCTCATTAAAGAAATTTCTGAGAAACATTCGGCGACGCCTGCACAAATTTTGTTAAAATGGGGCATGCAAAATGGATATCCTGTGATCGTTAAATCATCAAATGAGTCGAGAATCATTGAGAACATCAACTCATTGAACATAGAGCTTACAGAAATAGAAATGGATTCAATTCGAAAAATTGGAATAAAATGTCGCTATTTCGATTTTAAAAGCGCTTGCTCAAATAATCACACGTGTGAAGAGTTTTTCGATGGCGAGTTTTTTAACTAGTTTTTCGAATTTATTTTAGTTATAAGGCAAACTTGAATAATCTAAATTTAAGTTTTTTCAAGATTATTTTATAAAACGTGACAGTTTTTTATCTTGGCTGGTCTTCTATGACTCTTCTTATCCTCAATTTATTTACTTTATTATTAAGATTATTTCCGAAGATATCCATTCGAATAATTTTTAAAATTCTGAAATCTAAAATATTTGTTCGGTTGTTTCCGCGTCGTCGATATTTATTTTAATGTCTCGAAGTGTCGTTAATTCACAAATGTGTTTTTTATTACTGTTCTAAAATTTTATGATTTTCGATATCAAAGTTTCTTAATTCGTAGGTAATTATGAAAACACTTTATTGGGGCTTATGATCTCACTGCTCTCCTTCGTTTTGTAATTTCAACGTTTAATTTCTAAAATTTTTCATCTCAGAATGGTTTTGATCAGAATTTTATAGAAATAACTTATTGATTTATATAATATGATATTTAACATGATTTTTAACCCATCATGATTTCCTCCCTCCATTGATTTTGTTCAAACATTAAGAAAGCCTATTTCTTTCACCAAAAAGATAAAATTTCCGCGTTCAGGAGTGGTTTTGGTTGATCAGTGCCAGGCTTTAGACCATTTGAATGTTACAGATGTAATAATTAGTTTTGATATTAAATACTCCAATTAAATCATGTTGAGGGAGTACCTTGTGTTGTTCATTGCCATCTTTCTACGAAAAATTAAATTATACCTCAACTTGATAACATGCAAATTTGTATTTTGAAAATTACCGCTGCATTCTTTCTGTGTACTTACACACACCTCAGATTCAATATAAAATATGGTTATGAATGATTTTTTAATGAAAAATTTACATATATAACAAGGTTTATTGTTTTGAACACTATCTGTTGGCATCGTGCACTGTGAACGCCTTTTGGGTGGACTCTAACAGCAAAAATCATAACATCTCAATTCAGTAAATCTAGATGTATAATATCCATTGATACTACAGGAGTGTTCGATGATTGAATGAGAGATAATTATCTGATTAAACATTGAATGTCAAACTAAAAAGATGGTGTTTAACTTCACATCTTGTAACTCCCTCATATTTTCATGAAATGCTAACGTAGAGTTCGAGGAAAAAATAGGAAAAGTATTTTTTCCTGCTTGAGTTTTATGATCTATTTTATTCATTGCATTGCATGCGTGCGCAAATGAGACATGGCGTACTTTTTAGGGAAAAGATCAAAAATAAGTTTCAAATAATTTTGATTATTTTTTTAATTTTATAAAACCAAAAATCGATAAAACTTATGAAATTTTTGACATATCCAATTAAGATTTCAATAAACCAGAGTATCAAACTTATTAAAATTATCAAAAGACAGCCATCAAGCGCGCATAACTCAAATTTAATTCCTATCATAATCTGAGTCAAACCAAAAAATATCACGAAATAACATTTTCCAGAGAGATTAAACCAGCAATCAAGAAGGCATTACCCGGAGGGCCACAATTTGAATGAATATTATTGTTTAATAAAGCCCAAATATATACTTAGAGTTTTAAGAATAATAAAAATCAACGCATTAACGTCGAAAACACAGTTTGACAACTTAAAAAATAAAAACGTGCAAAGCGCACAGATGTGGCACTAAATAGATTATGCGCATTCTATTTATCATCGCTATTTAATTTTTTTAACATAAAAAATACGTCTGAAGTGTAAAAAATCTATAAATACGAAAACTGTTCTTAATGCTGTTCAATTTTGATGTTAAATAAAAGTTTCCAATAAGAAAATGTTTTATTAATTGGGTCTGTCGACTGAGTTGGCTGATTCAATAATGTGTAAGAAATTGATCTTATTTCATTGAACATGACAGAAGGAAATGTTATTCATAAAATACCATGATTTCCTTTGAGAGGATCAAGGTAATACGATATCGTTCGTGGAAAATTATATTTCGTAGATAACTAATGGCGGTGGTTTCTTGGTTTTACAACGAAGATTGATACGGAAAGTGACTATTAGACGAAAGTACGCATACACGTGTACATAGACAGTGGGTTCTAGCATCGTAGCATCTTTAGAAATCATTCACGCTTACAGCTGTATAGAACTCGAAGGAAAAATTTTGACCATAGTAGGATCGATAATTATAAGGTTGGGAAAATATCTGTAATTTATCTTTGAATTTAAGACATGCGCCGAATTTACAATCATGCCGGAATGATTTGATAATTAAGTGTTTATTCATATAAATATGTGATAAAATTATGGAAATTCCAAATTTCTTTAATTTATATGGAGTTCAATAAATTTTAACTTCTACCGATGATAAAATATTGATAGATCTCTACCCATGTTGTTAACTTCTCTTTACGATTTTGAAACCGTGTGATATTTGACTGCATGATTTTCGTTTTTAGATATTTATGTAAAAAGTTAGGGGTAATAATAAATTTATCAAAATCTACTCCAAAGAAGCCAATGCAGTGGAGCTATGGCTATCTAAGCGGCAGAGTACAGGGTAATAGCTTTGTGATTGAGAACCTGAAAATAACCTACATAAGAGAAATATAAATGAAAGTTATTATCTGGAGTGAAGAGCCAAAGGTAGAGCTCTACTGGAAAAAACATTTATATTTAATTCGTATATGCAAAATTTCTGAGAGTATCGTTAATCCTCATCCATAAAAAGCAATATATACTATAGATATTTGTTAAACTTAAATAAAACTGATTTTCTAATAAATTGAAAATTTCTTACATTTTGAATTCCTGTGGTAATTATATATGATTCAGATTATTTAACATTCACACAATTATATTGTACCATCGAAGGAGAATATAAGCCGTTTAACCTCAAAATATTTTAATTTCATAACCTTTATTGAAAAAAATCGCTTTGTGTATATTTTCGAGGTTAAAAATTGCTGTTAAGTTTATCTAAGATTTTAACTTAACGAGAATTACCGAGGTTATAAATTTATACATAATATCACAATAAAAATCAATGAATATTTTTTCAATTCGACAAAAAGTGATAAAATACTTAACGTTATTCGTTTTTATTCTTGATAATTTTGCCAAAACTATATGATCGTAATGGATACTATAAATCGAATATATCTGCCATACCATAACACCCCAGAACGGGTGCTTATTCCTACCAGATTAAAATTGTTAAAGCTATATAGTTTTGAATATATGATATGTTTTTTAGGGGCTTCAACGCAAAGATATGGCAGCAGTTGATTCATAATAATGACAGAGAACCCTTATCAACTGAGGGAACAAAATTCTATTTCTGTTAAATTCAACTAAAATTCAAATTTACTTCACATTCAGTCACCTATCTTTTTTATTTGATTTTAATTATTTGTCATAATAGCTCCTAAAAGTAGTTTTTGAAAATGACAAAATATACTATGTGGATGAGCATTACCACTAAAATAAATTAAAAAGCCGAACACTAAGATTCTCAATAGTGAGATTTTTCTCTTATTAAGATAATCAAAATGTTTCTTATTTTATTAAAACTAAATAAAAGCACTATATAACGACCCTATTCATACGGATCGATCAGTGTGTGGAAAATACAATTGGCTTAATTTAAATTATATGGTAAACCAAAGATTCACATAATTTAAAGTATATAGCCACGTGAAGTCTGAGAACAAGATTTTGATATTTTGTTTTTGCCAAATCGCGAAAGTTCTCACAACTATTGTTATGTTCATAATGGACTAATTAGTGCGCATGCAAAAACTATTATTAATGATTAACCGTTTCTTCGTGAAGCCATCTTAACACTCATACAATTACACAAATAATTTCATGTATAAAACGAAAGTAACTGAAACATAAAATGTTGAGTATAATATGTTTTATTCAAACATTCATGCGCCGTAACAGAAATGTTGTTTATCCTTAAAGATTTAGACTTCATGACCTTGAAAATATATAAAGTTGGTTATTATTAATGTCAGTTTATTTAACTTTTAACATAATTTTTTTGTCAAGCTCTTATATTTTGGCTTGTTTGTATTTTCGCTTAAATTTGTTCAAGATAACACGATTTTATTTTGATATCAAATGTCTTAAGGGAAAAAATTAATTGGGATATTATTTGAACAAAAAACCTAAGAGGTTGATTACCCTGTTGTGATTTTGTGCATTTTTATAAAAAGGTCAAAATTTTTGAACATTCATCAAATAGTTCAAAAACAATTCACGAATTAAAAACTAGTTTTATTTTAAAATTTCGCAAGTTTAATTTTTAGGTATTAGATTATAAAATGATCGCATGTGGCTGTTTTCTAAGTTTGCGCACTTAAGTTAACTGCTATTTTCATACCGCATATGTTTTTTGAGAGATTCTTTGATGGAATCCTCTTAAAGTGAAATTTGGTTCAATTAATTAAAAGTACATTCTACAATGTTAGATTTTTAACCTACAAGTTTAATGTTATTTTCGTCACTTTTGGAGTTGACTTGTCTCATATTATTTTGAATACAAATAAATCTAATTCTGAAATAAAATCATTGGTATATTTGGTCAAAAGTAAAGGTGCACATATTTGACGTTTAATAATTAATTTTAGTCGGTTTAAATGAGAATACCTTGATAATAACAAATATTTACTTTTCTAAAATATGAAAATATATGAATTATTCATGAATAAAAAGCAAATTAGAAGAGGATCCTAAATTATTGAAAATATATTAATAATGGCGAAAAAATCACATAAACATGCGTGTTTAAAGAGTGACGGGATTCACCGTAAAGTTGCAAACAATTTTCTTGAAATATTTTTTCTACTTTAACTAAATAGTTGCAATTTTTTGGTGATAGTCTTTATCATATGTATTATGTTTGAGAATTTATTCCCAAATCGCTAAGGAAGTTGCGAATATATGTCGTCGTTTTTTAAGCTTTTGAATCGATCCTATTTGCGTATTTATAAATTACATTTCCTTCAAAATTACGTTATTTTCTATGTGTTTGGCTTAAATTATTTTAAAATTTGATAGCTTTGTGATGCATGATATTCTCAGAGATTTCATACCCTTAATTTTTGAAATAGCTTTAATCCAGCATTTGTTGAGCATATTGTCGCTTCACTCGGAGGTAAATTGTGTATTTACAACCTCGGCATTTGAGATAATAGTAAAAATCTCTTGTAAAAACCGAACCCTCTTGCACATATATAATATATTAAAAAGATAGCCTTTATTCACCACAGTCGAGTCAAAGGTTCTTGCTTTAATTTTTATATATCCGTACCATGAAGAGTTAATATATTATTTTAATGTTGAAAATTCGATTATCACATTATAACGAACAAACTGAAAAAGGATTATAACACGTTGAATTTCCCCTCATATAAATGACATGACATAAATGAAACTTGATACATATACTATTTATGTCAATTCTTGATAAGTATATACAAAAGACATGCGCATATCCATTATGATATCGACGGTTAGAACGTAAATTTATTGTTTTAATTAATTAAACTTAAAACTATCAAATATTCCATGCATCACAAAGGACGAGATGTATGGAAAAGCTTTAAAGAAGCACACATTCACAGATTCTTCAACTTTTTTCACTTTGACGTCAGAAAAGTAAAAAGTAACAAAACTAATATCTCAAAACGAAGTGGTTTCAGCTTTTTAAATTCATGTATGGATAGATTTACAATACTTGACCAAATTTGATTCATGAAAATATAAACTTATTTTAAAAGAAATGTATTTAAGTCGTTTTAGGTACCAAACTTATTTTTCATGATCATAACAAAGGTAATGTTTTCTTAAGCATCGTATAAATTGAGCATGCGTAGTCGTGATAACTAATTATTTTCCTCTTATGAAGCAATATAATTGCACCGAGAAAGTAATAATAAAGTAAATGTGATGTAAGACCCAAAAATGTTATTCTCTTCTGAATACAATAAACCAAGAAATAGATTTATTTATTTAACCCTGCACCGAAACAGAAATATACTATAAAATTATTCACTTCCTATAAAATTGGTTTATTATGGAATATACAAGTTTAGAAGGAGAAAGATTAAAAAAATCCTAAAAATAAAAAATGAACTAGTACATGTAAGGTAATCAAATCTGGTATTCATTGATGTGCTCGGATGATAAAAAGCTTGACTTCAGCTAATAACTGTATTATTGGGAACAAAATAAGTTCATTAAATATCGCACCTTTACCTTGATCCAAAAATAAACCCCATGTTTTTTAAAATATTTCATTTTTGACAATTTCATCGTTGATGCAAAATTTATAAATCATATTTGGCAATGATTGAAAAAGAAAAAATTCTTATAAGGATAAAATCAAAAATTTAACATTAAGAAACTCATTACATATTATACGATATGACACCTTAAAGGTACTCAATAATTTAATCAAAACTAATATTATGGCAAAATTAGTAAATTTCTAGTTTACTTTGATGGTGATTTCATTTTAAGTTACTAAGATCGTAGTTCTTCTTGATATCGAAAATATTTGATATTTGTTAAACTTTATCAAATAATAAATATGAGTCATTGTGAATTGAAAATTTCGCCCCCATAATACATGGTAAATCACAAGTACTTTAGTTTGAGAGAAAAAATTTATGTTAATGCCGTAAAAATCAACATTTTTCAAATTTTTAACATTTAAAACCTTAACGTGAAAAAGGGAAAATTATTTTCTTCAATTTCTGAAAAAATTTTTATTTTAAATTTGATTGCTTTTAAAGCATACATAAATATTCTACAGCAATAATTTATGATGAAATAAATTTCGCTCCTGATCTAGAAAAAAGTTGAACGTGGGCACGATTTTAATTGTTGGCTTCCAAAATATCCAAAAGATATTTTATTATGTTAAGCGAGTAAAACATATTGGAATTTAATAAAGATTATTTTTTTTAGGAACCCTTTAATCAATTAAAAACATGTCGGGAACAAATTATCAACTTATATATTTACGTTTATATCAGAATATAAATTTGACAGATTTATGATAAAAATTTATTCTAAGTTAAACTTTAAAAATTATATTAATTTAAAATTTTGATAATTCTTAGAGTTCCTTGATGTACTCCTCTGTATCTTTGTTAAGCCTGAGTGCTGGCTCTCCTGATTTGCAAAATGCTGTACCTTACATCACTATTATATAATAATTAAAAATAATTCTTCAAATATTTTATTTTTTATCTTATTATTTGAAAATGTAGAAAATTAAAAATATAATTTCAAGATACGTGAATCGCTTTTCATTTAGAATCTGGAAAGTCTACATATCAAACATCAAAATGTACACTTCTCGAACCCTTGCTTGTTATCATCTCTAAATTTCCGAATATAAATTTTATTGTGAACAAAAACTTTTCCGTTCACTCACTTCCTTCTGGTTCATATTATAAACTGGCATTTTTACCACATATGATGACTTATTTTTATGTATTATTTTTGATCTAAACCTTTAAATATTTGATATTTAAGATACTGAAATCTGTATTTTGTGCTCTTCATACTTTTTCATAAATTTTCTTACACTTATTGTAAGGCCGTTGGAAATTCTCCACATGATAAGTTTGAGGTAATCAATTTTATCATTTTTAAGACTGAAGCCTGACATATTACCACTATGAGCGTAATATTTAAAAATCAAAATTTTTAGCTTTTATGTTTTTCAATAACCTCCACAGCAAATTGAATAAACTCAAAAATAATTATTTTTATCTTTTTAAATAATTAAAATTTTATAAATTGAAAAGGAAAATTTGATACTCTACTAGTTCCATTGAATACATTAATATCAATATAATTCAAATTAACTTTTCTAACGTGAAAAAATTAAAAGCTAACTTTAGTTTTGGAAAAAGATGACGCATCTCTCAAAAGTAAATTTATGTGTTTATTAATTTTCTCGTAGTTACCACATTTGATCAAGTAGAGGTCAAAACCAGCTCAGATGAGCTCTAACTTTAAACTCATTTTGTTTTTAATAATTTTGTTTGATTGAATAAAAATCTGTTTCTTCATAGATTTTTCGCAGTTGATTATAAAATTGATCTATGTGCTAAGTTTAAAAATATCATATTTTTTGGTTTTATATTCAAATCCTTGAAAATAATAAGTTGTGCTCATTTATGGCCTTTGATTTTTTATATTTTGGCAAAATTTACTTCAATGCTTAATTTTAGGTTATCAAAAACGCCTTTGGAGGAAACGACGAGGTTATACTTTCTTAATTTTCAAGGCTGACACCAGGCATCAAACATCACTCCAAGTTGTATATGCCAGTGATTTATATATTTTCAAGCATTTTAAAAGAAAGCTATTGCATTCAATCAATCATATTGTTTCAATATTTTAAAATGTATTTGATGAAAATATAAAATCTTCTTTTCGACTCAAGAAATATTTCCGCCTTCGATAAATTAAAATTATTTTTCATCTTCATAAAATTGATAATTTGACGATATAGGCTGAATAATAGTCGAATCTTAAGATTGTAAAAATATATTTTTTTGATTTTTGATGTTAAACCAGCTATTTAATTTAAAATAATATTCTGGTCGTTTATCTAGTTGTCGTCGATTTAAGAACGTTTCGGCCTAAATAATAGGATTTATTATTGTTCACTGATCCTTTATACATCGCGGGAAATATTAACCCGAAGTATTATCTCAAGTTAAATGGTTTGCTAAATTTGGATCTGAATTTCCAGTTTTACAACTTATGCTCCTCATTACAGACTAACTTATTGAAAACTTATTTTTGTGCTTATTTAAGGCTTTTAAGGACGTTTCACACGATGTCCATAAGGTAACTGTTCCATTAACTTTTGAACGTCGGGTCTCTCAAGTCTTCAGTGGATATGGTAAAATGTCAAAACTAAAAAATTTTACAACTTTTAATTTGTAAATTTCATAATTATGATTTTCGGTGGAAAATATGTTTATTTTCAGAAAAATTAGTTTCCGCCTTTTCTTTCCGTAGAGGAAATCGTAATAAACTCACCATACGTAAACATTATTCTATTAAATTTTATTGAACTAAAAATGATCAGAATATTTTATATGCAAAACTTGTTTGAATTTCCCAATTTTTGCGTGGAAATTACTTTTTTAGCATTCTCCACTGGTTGAATCTTCTTTACTCGTTTCTATTTTGAAAAAGATCCATTTTGTAAGATTCATTATGTGTTTAGAATACTGAGGACAAAGTTAAAAAAATATAGGAACTAGTTTTTTTTATCGACTGTTAATTTTATTATTTTCTAATTTCGTCAGATGATAACTTGCGTTTTCTTTAAATTTCTCACTGTTATTTTCAGAAGGTGTTAAAAATTTTCGAGTTTTATAATTTAAAAACCTGAAGTTTGAAATTCATCTAAATTTGAAATGGATTTATGATTATATATTGATTAAAAAATGTGATATTGTACATCATAAATTTCAATTTTGGGGCTGACAATCACCTTTCAAAAAATTATTTCTAATAATTATCCCTCTTATTTTTAAATTTTTTAATGATTAGGTACGTTTATCGCAGAGCTGTATAAACTGGGGTTTCAGTTTATCATAAAATTCCGGAAGTTTTAAGAAATTTGAAATATTAATTTAATTATTTGGATCGAACTCGTTTTATTTGTTTTCAATACAGCGAAAAAGCAGTTTATTTTTTATTACTCACATTTGTCACTTCGCATTTGTGTTTTTAACACGTGATGTTGAATTTGTAAATTTGTAAATTTTAAGAGAGTTTTTTGTGTGGATACCCACGTTTTTAGCTTTTTGGCGAGGTTTGCGCAACCTTTGAAAAGTTTTCTCTCATGGCAAAAATATTTCTTCATTGAGGATTGACAAAACAGACTTTTCTGCTAAAAGTGAAATTTCGAAATCTGAGGCAAATTTACAACTTAAAATTATGAGATAATTTGTACTTAACATTTTAACTGGTCGCATATTTTATTTTTACCTGATAATTGCTCGAGAAATGAAGTTGAAAAATGTTCTCCGTTTTTCGAATTTTTATTGATTTTACAAAAAATTTACTGTCAATAAGGAATCTTGACATTATTTAATGTCCCGGATTTTCTTGATTTAAATAAAAGAACACTTAAAAGATTGAAATGTTGATTTAAAGTTGTTCATCTCACTCCATGGTGTGAATAGCTTTTGGTTGATTTCGATCAATTAAATCGGTACTTGTATGCCTCATAATTCGATATTGGAAACATACTAACTCCAGCAAAATATTGTCTGGCTGGATTCTCGGCCGTTTTGGGCCTTCCTTCTTCGATACTAATCTGATTTTTTATCGTGTATGTGTTCTTTTTAAAGCTACCCTCGCTATCTACCAGTGAGGTAGATCTTACCTTTACGAAATTGGCTAATCAGGTTTTAATTTAATATGCGAGTGATATTTTTAACATAAACAAAAATAAACCACATCCATAGAATATGAATGTAATTTTTAGTTCCTTTGTGATTTATTTCATTGTAAATCAAAAACCAAATTCCCAGTACTTTTTCCTCAACCCTTATCACACGATATTCAAAACGAAACTGTGAAGTAATGTCATACATTTTTGCAATGCTTAATTCGCATAATAGTGTTTTAACATGTGTGTTATGAGTTTTAGTTCGAGGTTTTGGCTTTATTCAAAACAAAAGTAAAATTTTGTTATGGCGTATAAAGAAAAACTAAAAATTGAATCCACGCCTTTATCTTAACGATTACCATTTAAAGATGCTTAGAACTGAACATTTTTGATGACATCTAAAGGTTTTAGGTACAAAGTCGATTCAGTATTTGATAAAGCTTTTACTGCTATCATTTGATTAAATTTTAAGTAGATTAAAAAATATACTTGAGGGGATTACTTGCAACATAAATCTCCTTCAACATGGTCATCCACACATAAATCTCGTTTTTAATCATTTGAAACACTAAATTAAATTTCAGATAATCTCATTCGTCATACCAAGTAAATTCATTGGAATAAGGAAAAAAAAAGCTTATGTTCGCTCATCTCCTATAAATTTATAAGTTTTAAAACTTTCGATTTTTTGGTTGGTACAGAAATGAAACACATGAAGGCGAAATTTGAAATTTCTAAAAAATGACCCACCGGGGTTTATATATTAGGAAAATCTCACATTGGTTCTATTTAACATTATATTTTGACTTCTGTAAGATCTATTTAAAATTTTGAATAACGATTACACAATTCACATCGATTAGGCTTAAAAAATTAAGCATTAAGACATTAAATAGCATATAAATGGGGATGCCTCAATATATTTTTTAAAAGTACGATCAGGACTCTAATTTTGCACTTATTCCATTAAGGTTTCGATTTCGACAAATTAAAACTTTCTGTTTTGCAAATTTTCTGAGAGAAGAACATCTTCTGAATGCGTGTTCCATTCAAGAAGGAAAATAACTTAAATCTTATTTTTAAATGATAAAATGATGTTATTATTTGAAATTATGGTTTATACCTTAATCGCGTTAATGCTCATCAATAATTTTAAGAAAATTTTGAATCAAATTGATATAAAATAGAGGATTTACTGCCATTACGCTGAAAAATACTGCTTAACTAATAATTAAAGTCGAATTAATTAAGATTTCAAAATTTTTAAGGGTAAAACTCTTTGATTTTATAGATTCTAAACCTATAAATATTCATTTTCACAGTTAAAATGGCTTCAATCATCACAAAGTAAATTTTTTAACATGTTTCGATTTGCCGAGCATAGCATACAATTTTACATAGATCGCATGTATAATTGTGTTGTTTGGGAAAACCCTCAAATAGACCTGTAAGGTTTCAAAAATTCTTATTTTTATACTAATCAAAAATATCTCGGAACAATTCACCGAAAAAGAACTCCACATCTAAACATTTTAGGAATGCCTTTAACCTCCCACGGCGCATGATTTCTTTAAATCAAAGAGATTCTAGGTAACTATGCTCAATATTATTCAGCTACATAATCAATTCGGAAAATGTGAATATCATTTCTACCTTAAACTTAAAATATGTAAATGATATAATCCATAGTTATTTTTATGAATCTACTCGACTTTGGTAAATGTTTTGATGTTAGTTTGAATATGTTTATCGAAATGATTTCTCTTTAACTTCATAAAAATCTTTTAATTTAAGATGATTTGTGTATATATTTTTGCGGAAGTGTGATGATGAATGATTTGATAGAAAAATACTATATAACCTGTTTATCATCATAAAATATCTTCCGAGGCAATTATTTTTATCGAGCAAGGATGAGGTAAACCTATCAAAGCTTTTTCAAAGAAATTTCGCTTATTAATACTTACTTTCGTAAATCTCTTTTCCGCGCCTTTTCGGAGCGCCAAAACATAAGTATGGGAAATTGAGATTTTCCCTGACTTAAACCCTCACTCGCTCCTCGACCCATAAGAACAACCTTACCTCTGCCGAATTTATTCGTTGTCTTCCACATTGATGATCTTTCAGAGATTCATTCTTACATGAATTCATACAGTGTTAGAATAAAGTCAAGAAAAGATATTGTCAAAATAAGGGCTTAGTTTAAATTCAGCTGATTTGAGTCCTTGCCAATCAATTTGCTCTGAATCAATAATTTTCAAGTCGAATAACATATAGTTAAACAAATAATAATAATTTTCACATATTTTATTGATCAATGTTTCAAGCATAAGTTTTTTAATTGACAGTAACTCACAAAACCAGAACTATATCCTTTAAGCCAAAAGAAAAAAAAGATTCAAAAATAACTTAAATTTACATGCATATCGGAAGGATCTGACTGAGTTTAAATTATTTTTTTGTAGGGTGGGCTAATTTATTGGAAAAACTACGTTTCTGATTAAATTGTGCTGAAAGATACAATTTTATAGTTAATGGTGGTATTTTGAATGTCAATCAAATTTAGCCTGGGTTGAAACACATGAGCCCTCTACGGGTGATTAAAAATGATCAACTAAAAATCAAGATAAAATTTAGAACGAATTCTGGTCTGAAAGCCAGGATATCGTCCTTTGTTATTATGATATGACTGATAGAAAAGTTCAGTATAATTTTAGTAAGTAATCAGAATTAAGGATAAAAATCAGTTAATCGCCTGACCTTTGAGTAAAGAACGAACATCCGTTTTTTGATAATTTGATTCATAGAACTTTTAGTATAAATCTAAACGAGTAGATAAACCTTTTATAAGTCAATATATATGAATTTAAAGGTTAAAATGACAGATATCCCATTCAAAGAATCACAAAAATGTGAAAATTATTCATAAAAGACACATTAGTTAAAAAAGGGTTTAATATTGAAAGGTAACGATAAAGAAATAGAACATAATCGATCAATATATTCTTTCATTTCAAGCCAGTAATTACAAGAAGTTATTCTGAGATTGGAAATTCATACTTCAGGTGTAAAGAACAGAAACTTGCCTCTATATATAAAAAATTATATAAAAGGCCTTTTAAGAATAACATATATCGTGACTTTTTGAAACAAAAGATTTTATCAAAAAGGTGAGGAAAACTTACACTTTCAAGTGAATAAATACCATAACGGCGTTGATTTATACTTAATTTGAAGCGAATAAACTAACTGGTAAAGTGGAATGGATTTCTAATAATCCGATAGCTTAAAGGTAAGGCTTTCATAAACCGAGGAAGAGAATGGGATAATTGAGTTCAGTGATAATCCAAAGCTATCAGTTCACGAATTTGTTCGGATGAAGGAGTCTAACAGAATTTAAGGGTAAAACAACAAAAAAAGTATGCGGGAATATTATAACTTGAGAAAATACTAAAACTTCCCATTCCAGGAAAATTTGTCGATTGCAGATTCAAATTATTCTTCTTAAAAAGGTTAGGGGACACTCAATTGATATAACGTCGAAAAAATAATCATGACTAATATGAATAAAAAGACAAAGAATCTTTGCTTATTTGACAGCACACTTTAAAATTAAATAATCAGACGAGTAATTTCTAAAAGAAATATAAATTTTATTTAAAATTTGAGTGTTGAGTATTTCAGAGAAACTGTTATTTCACATTTCAATAGTGGTTCCTTACGAATGAAAAAGGTACGAAAAATAGGGGTATTCTTTTTGATTTTCTGATAAATTCAGTACTTGAAAACGAAAAAGAATGATAAATGATTGAGAGGAAAACTTGGGTAATGCATATTCATTCATTTTTTATGCCAGTTTTTGACTCAGTTAAAATATATTTTTACATTTTAAACAACAACCATAAATAAAGTTAGACAGATCTTTGAGATTAAAATAAATATAAAAAAGTGTGTAAAAGGGAAAGTCGTGCGAGAATTTTTAGAGAAATGTATTTTTTCATTAAACGTGCCAAATTATCGTAAAAACGAAACGAAAATTATATATAATTATAAAAACCATATCAGTGAATCAATGAAAACTACATAAAAAATTGACAATGTTTAAAACGAAATTTAAAAATTTTAAAAGATTTATATCAAGGATAAATTTTACAGTTAACCCATTTAAGCTTTTTTTTATTTTCATATATAAAACGAAGTTTTGCCAAACATTTAATATGAAAAATTGGATCCGTGTAACTGAATATAAATTAAAACTCCAATTTGTTTTTTCGATCTTAAAATCGAAAACTATCGTAATATGAAGATTTTTGGAGACATATCAAGGTTCATGTTCCAAAGCTCTTGACAATTAATGAACCATTCGTTTTCTATTTTCCTCGAAATGTGGTATTTGGCTTCGAAAATAGGTTTTAATACGATGGTAGAATCCTTTTTAAACAATTCATGAACATACATGAAGGAACATAAAAGCTAACCGCATTCCTGTTTTATAAATATGCTAATTTCGGAGAATAGTTTTATTGAATGGAAGTTTTATTTATTTGTCATTCGTGCTAATAAAAATACACCAGGTAGTTATACTTGTGATTGGCGTGTTTCAAAATATATTTTATCCGTTCAGATACAAAAAAAGAGCATGACCAAAAATATATTCTTTTATTTTCAAAATATCTCTGAAAGACAACAAATGATATGTAAGGAATATAAACTAACTGCTGAGAGAGAGTGGACCACGTTTAGTGAAGAAAATAAAGTCGATGGGGCCTTTTAAATATGTTAGAATTTTCTCGAGTCTACGTTTTAAACTGAAGTTTAAAACGTAAATAAATACTTTGAGGATGTTGATGAATGCAAATACCCAAACTTAATCTCAGAAAGTTCAGGTAGATTTTAAAAACGCCCAATAAATCTGAAAAACTCGTGAAATATTTCGACTAACCTACGGTTAAAATCAACTATTTTATGCTAAAGACAGCCACATCTTTCAGCATGGGTTGCCTAAATCAACACGTATCAGTCTGTTAAACTAAAATTTAGAGGGAAAGGGCAAAAAAATTGTATTAAAAACTAAAATATATTTGTTCTTTACGCCATATGATCACTCAACTGTCTGATAAATCACCTGTCAAATATGACCAGGAGAAATATTGATGATGAAAATTCAATAGAGTTGTGCTAATATGTAAATATGTGATGCTATGCTAGAGTACGGATATAAAAGCGTGCCATACATACCTAAGGTTGTTCAATTTGTAAAGCACAACAGAAGTTCACCAAATGAACCAGTTATATCAGGAAATAAATGTGTTATTTTATGAATGTTTTATGGTTTTTACATGTAAATTAATTCAATATTTTGTGAAATTATTTTTTCACGATTTCAATTCAAGTTATGTTTACATTAAGACGTGTTTTATAAACGGTTAAAACCTTAAAAGTAATATTGGACGTTTCCTCATTACTTTGTTACCATGAATAAAATTAGCTATCAAGAAAAGTTTTTGTTTTTGAATTTAGCCAAAAATACAACTCCTTTAACAAAAAATGTATCATAAGAATAAATCATATATACCATTATTTTTATGAATCAAAGAAGATCAACCAATAAAATAATCTGTAATCCCCTATTTTCACAAATAAAAGAAGTCAAAGATAGGTTATAGTTTGATATTTTAAGCGTATGTTTTGATTTTTCAAAATACAAAAGAAAACATTTAAGAATTACGCACTTGTTTCGTCTAAGATTTTCCCCCCATTTATCCAAAAAATGTTTGTGCTTGAATTTTAGCTATAATGTGAACCCGATTGGGTCTCCATTATTCAAGCTGTAAATAAAACAATGAAATGCTAGTTCATTCCTGTGTCGATCACCACGAGGCTTTAGGTTGTCATTCCTTGAAAATTTATTTTCACATCGTTAAATTTGATTGAAAAGTTGATAATTAGCACATAGTCGTCATATTATATTTTCATTATCCGATTTTTTTTATTTTCTCAGTTATGTTACAAAGTCTTAAACAGAAAACAGTGTGATTCTTACGTCTTAGGAAAATTGATTCAGTTCAGACATTTGATAAATTTTGTCACTAAGTCTGCATCAAGTTTTTCATTGATAAAATTACAAAACAAGAAGATCCTTACGTCTTTTCAAACTATCGATTCATAATGTTAACCTTTATTTATGTTAAAATTGTTAGATTTTATGGTATAAGTCATGTTTCGAGAACTAGATGGAGAAGATAAGGAGCTTAACACCATTAAATTGTGTAAATATCAAAACTGAGAAAAAGGTTTTAATCTATAATCTTTATGAAATCATCGGATCCTGTAAATTTAATAAAATATCTCTGTGATGTTATAGGAGAGATATATGGTGAAAAAAAAGTCGAAGAGATTAAAGAATCTATTATTAACCTCGATAGCTTAAGGAATGAGGTTGTGTCGATAAATTCTTCAACGAACGGGAAGAGTAAAGAAAAGGCAATTGAGTATGGTTTTAATAATAAATTTTGATACTATTTTACTCTCGAAGTGTTGGAAATATTACTAAAATACCATAATCGAGTCAGTAATATTTTAATGACTCAGGATTTCGTCAAAACCACCTGGAAAGATACTTATTCAGCAGCATCAGCATCATCATTTGAATGGAGTAAAAATTTTATCTTTAAAAGGCGACAACACAATTTTTTTTGAGAAGGGGAATGTTATATGTCGAATCGGTGACCTCTTCATGGAAAAAGCTAAAAATCTTTCGGTTACTGAAGAAAAAAGCATTGATATAGGAATTATGTATCGTCAGCTGGCTGCAGGAGCATATACAGATCTTAAAAAAATGTATGTTGACAAAACTTTGTCAAATTTAAATGCCGAAGTTACTGTGGCGTATTCAGAAATCATAGTCCAGATTGCTTTAATTACCGCCAATTTAATTTTAATAGCACGATGCAAAATTAGTTTTTCATTGTGTAATCTTTAGCTCACTCAAATCTTGGATATAGAATTCAGTTAAGCTATCATAACTATTTATGTGGAAAACGCTTGATGAAAGACATTGAAAAATATTCTCATTTGAAGAAAAATAAATTTAACACGTTAAAATACTTTCAGGATTTTTTTTTAACTTGCCAAAAATATGAGAAGGTAACAACCATGTGTCTCATGTATTATCTCAGCCAACAGGACTATTTGAATAACAATTACGGTTCGAGTGTTGCTCGTCTTAAAGTTTGAGTGATTTTAAATCAGATATGCGTCAAAAATGCAGTGGAAAATAAAAAATTAAACCCTAGTACAGAAACAATTCATTTACTTGAAAAATATTCAAGATTATACGAAGAAGCTAAACACGAAAATGATTTGATACATCACAAAGTGGTTCCAGAATATGTAACAGATGAACCTATTGAACCTCTTCAAGTATTATACCCAAATAGCATATCAGATGAGTATCTGAATTTAAAATCAACTCCAATAGTTAAAAGTCTTAAAATGTTGATTCCTGGTACTGTGAGGGATGCACTTTCCATTTATATTTTACGGCTATCACAACTTACATCTGAGCTTAAATCAGAGTGTGAAAATACCGATACTTTAATTTTTACGTAAATATATTAGCATAATCGAGGAATTGTGCTGAATTAAATATTCCTGCATGCTTTGAAGACTCTAGTCTTGAAAGACTCCCAACTTCGATATGTCACAAAAGAAATATAGTTGCAAACGAAGGCGGATTTATATCAGCAGTCAAACACTTTGGATTACAAAATGAAATCAGTACAAAATGTCGTTCATCTCTTTCTCAGGTAAATCTCTTCATTTTTATAGGCGTTTGAATTATTGACCCAAGAGAAGAAGGAGGATGAGACAAATAGGGAAAGGTACGGCAAACGCTGGTCGCTCCCTACTTCAACTGAGGTTAACAAACCATGGCAGGATATCCTTTCAAAAATCGATTATTATCTTACTAATTATCCAAAAACTGTCTTTAAAATGGCTACCACCTTGAGCAAGTTAGAACCTTCATTAAATATACTCGCATTGCATGAACCAACACTGCTAAGACTGTTAAGAACAAAAAAATCTTCAATTTCTAAACTAGGGGCCAAATATATATTAGATTTCAAGAATATTTACACAACAATTTCAGAGATAAAAGACAAGAGAGATAATATGTTGAAGAATATTCATGTTGATAAGAGCTTTTTTTATGACAATTTGTTTAAAAAAAAATCTCTCAATATGACATTAAATATTGATGAAACATGGGAAACTATAATAAAGTCTCTTGAAAAGAATATAAATTTTATTCGCAAGTCGAATGAAGAACTCGGTTCTTGCACCTATAAACTAATTGTATTTTCATTCAAATATAAAGAAATGTAATGACAGATACAAAGGATTCCAGGATGAACCTAATAAACTTGATCAAATTTTAAAAGATTACTACTCATTTATATTTATCAAAAATGATATAGAAAACGGAAATCAGGTAATTTACTTCTAAATCAACTAGTTTTATAAAAAAATGACAACTATTCTGTCATCCGTTACTTCTGACATTCAACAATTCGTACGCTATCGCTCACAACAATCGCTTAGCATGATCGAGTAGCGATGATCGTAAATTAGACTTCTCGAAAATCCAGAACTCTCCAATTCATTTCCACGACAAGATCTATCAAATTCTTCAGAAATAAATAAACTGGTTGATGACTGTGGTTTTACGAGTATCTTAAACATAGATCATTGTGAATTAATCTGGCATTTTAATGAAAATTATGATCCAGAAAAATTCAAAATATAAATCATTTACAACATTGGCTTGGAAATAACTTTAGCTTACTTAATAGGTTGCTATTTTTTGAAGAATTCATGTTTTTGCAAAATTAAATCAATTGATATATTTTTATGGGTTTTGATACATTTCTCAACTCGTTCAAATAAAATACTCATCCTGTTTATCTTCGATGTAAGAGGAAGTTCTGTTTCAAAGAACAGACAACAATTTTACATCTTCAACAAACTTTTCAGCCATAAAAAGATGAATCGAATAATATTTTGTAAAAATATTTGAAATAAGTCCCATCGTATAAATTTAATAGCTATTAAAGCTTATATATTGATATCGATTTTTAATAAAGAGTTAAGTTCGATTTGTACTATTCATCAATAAGTTTATAAAATATAGCGTATTAAGGAAAATAAATTTCATTATTTTACACATTTTAATGCACCAAAGCTATATTTCACCCTTAATTTGTAAAATTTTGTTTCCTTATTGATTTTATTTTTGGTTAAAATCTGGTTCGAATTAATCCCTCTTTACACCCTTAATCTTAAAGAAAATTCAATTTCACAAATTTTTAAATTTCGAAGATAAACCATCATATTTCTTAAACGCAATGAAATGAATTTTTCTGGTTTATAATAGATGACGAGTTTATGAATATAAGGTAAAAATTTCAAAACACACGATTTCGCGTTTGACCATAATTTCAATTTTTATTAACCTTGTTCTGTCTAACTTATAAACGTTAAATGATGAATATCAAAAATTATTACAACTTCCTTTCATACACTGAAATAAAGGCTGTGTGTCAATACTGGTAGAGTTACATTTAATTGAAGGTATATCTACATGAGAATGTTTCAGGCGATTTCACAAATAGTTAAAGTTCATAAATTCCACATTCCTGTATTTATCACAAAAAACTGTACTTATACATAAAAAAGGGCCAAATATTGTCTTGAAGAAAAATCGATAAAATGGAATAAACTATGTCAATAAAAATGTTACGCCCTGAAAATAGTTGTTTTTGAAAAATATCATGTCCCATACTGACAAATTAAATACAATTCACATTAAATAATGCAATCTCAGCCTAAAGGTTTTTTTTCACATATCATATTATTGATTTTATTTTTCAAACAAGGAGTCCAAGTTCAAAAAAATGTGCCTATGATAAAAGTGGAAAGTATTATAATTTATCCAATGAGATTGATCGATTATTTATACAATCAAATTCACATAGTTTAATATCCTATATGCGTTTTATAACAAAAATGTATGACAATGTGGTGTTTTGTGTATTTTTTCTTATCGACGAATCAATTTAAAAATTAATAAGTATTTAAAAAATATTAAGTATGATCGCGTTGTGGATGTGCTCCAGGCGGAGGAAGGGAGAACGGCCACGTGAGATTATTAATACGTGACATAGGGGACCCTGTTTAAATAAATAAAATATAAAAATGTTAATAGATCGAGTGGAAATTAAACTCTCTACATTCTGGGCCGCGCAACCATTCGTTTAGTTTGCCTAGGCCGAGGCACAATTTGGTAACTCTGGAGTATCATGCGAAGAGACGAAATATTACAATGTGGTGGCTCAATTGATCAAGAAAGAGCCAACCGGCTAATTGAAGTCTTTCAGAAGCCACCTCCCTTAAATAAATATGAATATAAAGAGCGTCAACTTGTCTTGACTTTCTTTCAAAAACTCGACGTGATCGAGATGCAAGAATTCTTGAAATTTCAGGTATGAAAAATGATAAACTATCTGATCTCCTTTTGGATATTCCTTTATTCCCCGATGAACATACGTCATGTATGTTATTCGAGGGGATATTTTTACGTCAAATATCGGATATAATTAGAATTCAACTTACGGAGGAAGATTTTAGTTATCTTAAATTGGTAGGAGAACGCGGTGACGCTCTTTGGTAGACTATCAACGCTTGTCACAACACTGTGAGAATTAACAAAACTGACAAAAATGAGAACGCTTCAAGGCAATTTAATTTACCAACCATTGTCAATTCAGCAACACCGCATATTTTGTGTTTCTATCATACAAAGTTCGTAAACATGGCTAAGAAATACCGCCAACCCTGCTCTTTCCATTACCCAGTCCACTGGTTTCCAAGGTATCTTCCATTTCGACAATGGTTCTTAACTTCTACTTCACGCGTGGGATCGAAAATCGGAAAGCAGCCTCTTAGTTGACACATGGTGCTGAAGTCAGTATCCTACCTGCCACCAGCAGGGATCGGAGAATTGGTAACAAAGTACCACCCCTAATTGCTGCTAATGTTACCCCAATACACATTTGAAGAATTACAATTCTGCTGAAATTTAATTCACGACATTTCTGGTTATCTTTCACGACCGCAGATGGTCCCCAAGCACTTATATGGGTAGATTTTCTATGCTTTAATAACCTTCCGTTGGATGTAAAAGGAGGAAGGCTCGTAGACGGCGTCAATTAGTCATCAATGGATTGCGTGTAGACAACAGGACGAGCGTCGAAGTTGTCATCCCTTTCAAAACCAAGAGACGAGTTTAACTCACTGTAAAATGAATTTCCTTGTCTCCCGATACAATCATCCTCACAGACTAAAACGAAACATACCCTTCCACATTACATTACTACAAGAGGCCTTTCACTTAATGGGCACTCGAGAAGTCTTTCCTCTGAAAATCTTTCTTTTGCAAATTCGATTTTCAAAAAAATGAAAGATATGGGAGTTATCAGTCGTTTTTTATTGTCCTTGGGCCTCACCCAAACACATTGTTTCTAAAAATTCCTAGAAATGGCTACCTTTTTGGAATTACAGGGGACTGAAAGGTTAAACTGTCTCCGACCGTTCCTGAATTCTACACACACACACGATTTTTCTTCACCTTTAGCTGGATGTACCATCTTTTCAAAAATCGATTTAATTCGTGGCTAACATCAGATCCCAATTGTCTAAGAAGGTTTTTCCAAAACAACAGAAATAACACCAATCGACCTTTTGGAATTTCTACGGATGCCTTTCGGCCTTAGGAATGCAGCACAGACGTTTTAGAGGTTGATGGACACAGTTTTACAAGGACTTAATTTGATTTTTATAAACTTTGACGACATGCTTGCTTTCAGCAGATCTGGCACAGAACATCTAGGTTATTTAAAGACGTTATTTAAACGTTTGCCACAATATGCCTTGCTATAAACATTGAAAAATGTTCCTTCGGACAATCTTCCATTGATTTTTTGCGATATGAAATCTCATAAAGAGAAATTCTTCCTCATCGAGAAAGGGTCGAAACTATTTAGCACTTCCCAAGACTTTCTTCTCTCAAAGGCTAGATGGAATTTGATGTGATGGTTAATGTCAATCGCACCTTCATTCCAGATTTGGCTAGTATCATGCCCCCACTTTATAAAAGCCTTGAGGTTGCCAAGATCTTGGCGGTTAGAAGGGCAATCAGAAATTTTAGAAGAGTTTGACGAGGCAAATAGAGCACCTGCAGATGTAACCGTGCTAAACTTCTAAAAACTAAACATTTCGATAGCATTAACGAGAGGTGCTTCTTAAACAGCCGTCGGAGCGGTTTTAGAGCAATCAATCGACGGAATTTGACAACGACTTGCATTCTATAGCACGATATCTAAGGCATGTGAAAGTAAATATTACACATTCTATAGGGAACTGTTCGCCTTGTATCTGGCCGTTAGACATTTACGATATTATCTTGAAGGTCGTCATTTTACTGCATTTACAGATCATAAATCGTTAACCTTTTGAGTTCAAACGGCTTCTTAACAGTGGTAAGTACGTCAGCATAGGTATTTAACCACGGTCTCTGGATACAAAACCTCCATTGAACATTTATCAGTAAAGATAAACGTTGTGGCCGACGCCCTCTCTAGTAATAGTATTGACTCACTTCACACAATCATGCCAGGATCGACTATGAAGATTTTGCAAACCCTCTGGGGGCGAAACTGATAAAACTGGTATGAAACTTAATTCTACTAGTTTGATTTTAAGAGATATATCATTCGGAGATTGTACTTCAAGCCTTATAAAAGACATTTCCAGCGAAAATTGTCACCAAGTCGTGCCTGTCTATTTTCGCCGTTGTGTGTTTAATACCATTCTCCAAAAGAACCGTCATTAGACTCATTTTCAGTCAGGTCTTATTGCACGGGGGACAGAAAGTTGTTTCAAATTTGGTGCGTACATGTATTCGTTGTCAGACTTCAAATGTTAAGAGACATACGAAAGCATCATTTGAATGATTTTAAGCTACACTAAAAACTGGTGTATCGTATACTAGTTGACATCGTTGGACCATTACCGACGTACAATGGTCGCACTCAAATATTCACAATAATCGGCTGATAAATACGTTTGCCTGAAAACGTACCACTCAGGGACACCTAGAAAATTTCATGTGTACTATCTTTAATTTCAAACTTGGTTTCGAGATTTTGTATCCCTTCTGATATCTCTTCAGACCGAGGACCTCAGTTCACATCCGATATTTGTAAATTCACGGCTCAACGATTCATAATACCACAGCCTACCACTTACAAGCTAATGGTTTAGTTGAGGGTTTTCGACGTCGTCTTAAGTCTTCTCTGATCACACCTTTTACAGGTCCAAATTGGTTAGACGAACTACCATGGGATTATCTTGGGATTCGTATCGTCCCGAATGAAGATTTGAAGACATCATGTGCAGAACTCGATTATTGTTGCCTATTTATCTTCCCAGGCGATTTCATCAGCAACAGTAAAGATTCTCTAAATGCAGAGTAGCTCCATTTTAAGATACGATTGTAGTTTCGTATAATTTCTTCAATTCAAAAAAGTCGGCAGGAAACAGATGAACTTCTTAATAACACAAGAAGCACAAGAAATGTCAATATATTTTAATACTAGACGAAAAAAGCCACCCTACGCTAAAACAATGTTACGATGATCCGTTTAAGGTTTTTAAGGACGGAATAAAGAATTTATGGTGGAGATAGGAGGACACCCTCAAATTATATCCATTGATTGATTGAAACCGGCATACCTGGATATCTAAAAACAGATTAAAGCTACCGAACACCCACATGGAGGGCGTCTACCAAGATATCAAATAAAACATCAAAAAAAGGCCTTAGGAACTATATAGTGGAAATGCGACAGGTGGTGACGGTTAAAATGGTAACGTGAGATTATTTATTCACTACAACCGCATATTTGTGAATATTTTTGGCATATAAATGGAACTTTATTTGAGACGAGTAATAACATTACCTTATAGTATATACAAGATAATTCCATAATGTATATTTGACAGCATAAATATAAAAATGTAATATTCATTCTATCAAGAAAAATATCAAAACATACATAAAATTGTCATCGAGGAAGGAGGGCCGAAATGCACGAGAAGATTTATAGTAAAGACATACAATATAATAAACCAGAAAAGCTTGTTCAAATTACGATATATTACATTCTATACATATAAAACAGATAGCAAACCAAATCCAAAATACTTTGATAAGAGGAATTGTTTGATCTACCCTCAGTAGAATTGTCATCTTGTAAAAAACATCAAAATTATATAATTGTCTACTAAATCTAGGCAAAAATTAGCAGCACCATGCCTTCCCAGGGAGTCGCCTACCCAAGTACTCACACAGCCGACAGTTGCTTAACTTCGGTGATCTGACGGGAACCGGTGTTTCCAACTACGTATGGCCGCTACAATAATTGGTTTTATAAAGTATATATAATATGTAAAATTATTGAGTTAAATTCTTAAGAAAATTAAAATAAGCATGATTTACAGCGCTCAAAAGACAAATCCAGAATTTCCTTACTCAATATTTTTACAAAAATTATATAATTTTTTAATTCCTTTTGACACAAAAATAACCACTGCTTCTACAGATCTGAATGGATTAGAGATATACTTCAGAAAGTTTCACTCTTGTTCTCAGCTTTTTATGATAGATTGTAGATATCACAAAATTTTTACCATATAAATTATAAAAAAGCATAAAATTTATACGCATGATCATTGTTTGTTCCAACTGTATTTTAATAAAAAAATGAAAATTTAAAATTAGACACTATATTTTGCCATAACTGTCCGTAAAGAGTCGGTAGGTCCTTGTTTTATTTTATTCTCAGAATTTATTTTTTTGTCTACTAAATCGGATTTTGAACTTACAAAGTTAACATTTTCCACGTTTGTTAAAACTAAGGCTCTGTCATTTTTTCATAAAAATTTTTCACACACATTGCCTTTGATAACATTAATTTAAAAACATAATTTTATCAAAGTTTACCAACTCTCTTGCTTTTTATTTAATTATTTATGAAAATATTATGATTGAAATTTTAAGCCATCTGTGTTGTTTTATTTTTTACTTTGTTTATGGTAAATGGGACACTTTTGTTTCGTATTTCTCAGTTTTTTATAAAATACACTTCTAGGCCTAAAATATTTTTCAAGACGGTAGTTTTACACTAAATTTCATGTTTTTGAAAAAGTATTTATCGATTCGGATATGCTAGATTTAAATTTAAAAATACAAAATAGTTTCTTAGTATTAAAACTATAAAGGTTTAAATTTTTAGAGGGCATAATTTGACCGGTTACATTGTACTAATCACTTAAGCCATTGATCTGATAATTATAACGAGTATATAGAATATCAATAAGATTAAACAAGAGATTATTTAAGACATTAACAAAGGATGAAGAAATTTTAATTGAAATGTTCTGTCATTAGCAAAATAATAGAAGTAGTTTGTCAACTCTATCATTGATGTCAAAAATAAAATTATATTTTTATTCTAAATGAAAAAATATTATTTGTAGTTTTCAAGCAGTAGCTTTGAAAATACCACTGATATTCAACAATTCTGTATGTATACTCAATCATCAAAATCAAACTGTTTTGAGAGTGCGCAAATCTTGTTTTATGTCTGAAGTAACATAATGAGAATTTTAAATTTAAGGGGACTAAAAATCTTACCGCCTAACCTCATCGCTATTTCAAAAGTTAATCATTTTAAACGGGTTTAGTCTGATACTTGATATTGACCAATTTTGATCTTGTTGAAAATTCAATCTATATGACGTAAATTTAATAAACAAATACATAACCTTTAAAACACTTTATCCATATTCATGTCTAATATTGAGGCATGTCTGATTTTATTCAGTTGAAAAGTTACAATATACTTTGATGGCTGAATTTGAACAAAATTTTTCAAAAGTTTTAAGATAATATAAAGTCAGATTATAAATGTAACTTTTAAAAATGTTTTTAAAATTATAAAAACTATATTTGTTGACGTAACATTTAGTCTTCGTTTTGGAAAAATATACTTTGATTAACAAACGAATTCAACGAAGATGTAGATTAAACATGATATTATGTACGATCTTAAAAGATGTTAAAGAAATTAAATAAGTGTTAAAAAATCCACAATATTTCAAATATATTATTTTGTGTAACATCTTTGAATTCATAGGTTTGCTTAACGTATAAATCAAAGTGGTTACGAATATCCATTGTAGGAAATCTGAAATTATTGTTAAAAGTTCACAGAATATGATTAATCAAGTTTTGTTTCTAAATTTAAACTCATACTTTTTACTTCAAAATTTAACAAGCGGATTCTAAATTTAATTGAAAAATAACTGTTGAGAACTTAAATTTTAAATCATCAAAGATACATCAGATTAATTTTTTAAATGAATGAAATAAATATCTAATTATTCATGGAATTGAACATGTACTAAAGAGCGGTTTAATGTATGAAATATAAATTTTTTATTTCAAATAAAATTAAGTCTTAATTGGGTTGTGTAGTTCATTGCTTCTTCGACGATGTAAAAGTATGAAAGCCTAATTGATTTTATAATATTAAAATACTCCAGCCTTACAAAAAGGATCAACAAACAGGGTTCAAAAGGCATGTAAAAACCAACAGTACAAAATACTTCTGAAAACACTTAGAAAAAACTGTCAGATTAAAAAAAATCACATTTTGATAAAGATAATACGAGAGCAAGATTCAAAGAATTCACCATTAAATTAAAGAGCCATTTTGAATGCTGTCAACCACGAATTAAAACAATACGCGATCGAGCGTACGATTTACAGAACTCGTGTTTCCCAGGCGTAAAATAAAAACATCGAGCGAACACCCAAACTATAGGCGTAGGAAAAAATAAAACTAATAAGATAGAATAAAACATTTCAAATCAGAGATTTTGATTAAGATCATCTTAGATCATCATTGGAACGATTCATCATTGAAGAATGCTAACATGAATACCACAGTACTCAATAAAACTAAATAGAGCACGCTTGCGCAACTATGGATTATTTCCGAGTAAACGCTTATTTTTCTAAATTGTGTTTAAGGCCTAGAATACTCTAAAAGTTAAAATAATATATCATATAAGTTGGTAAGATAATTCAAACTTTCTCTATTTCTGCAAAATTATTTTAAAATACACTTGTTTGTTGTGTTGATTGTCCCTATTATGCGAATTTTAATTTTGACGATTTATCAGTTTTTTTCTAACGCGCAATGTCGAGATTTAAAATTTAGTAATGTTTAAACAATAAATAAGAAATTATTGTTTTATTCAAAGTTAAAATTACACAATTTGTGGCAGGATTTACAAAATAATTTTGAGAAATGAAAGACGTTTTGAAACACGCATGCTTATAGAATTTAATGTTTTCAATTAACATCTAACAATCAAGAATAGTGTAGCTCATTGGAATCCCTTTTTGTATCCCACACTTTTAGTAGTTATTATAATTTAACATATCCTAAAGAGTGGACCTCAAGCAAGGTGATGGAATTCCCCTATAGAGTATAATTTGATAAATTTAACCCAGGTTAGATTATAGCTTAACTACGTTTATTTGTTTATCATAGAGCGTGGTTATATTTAAGTGTCTTGTAAGTGGTAACAAATAATTTTACGTCTTGTCACTGTTTAGCCTAATGGATAAGATTTACAAAAAATTTTACTTTTCAGTCCATACAAAAACTAACTTTCTTCAATATAAAATCGATGTAATGCATGGTCAATGAAATAATGTGAGATAACCTGTCTTTGAATTTGCTGTCAAGACAGGCTATAAATATTTTTCTCATTTTTTATCTTTGAAATTTTACAATATTTAAGTTCTTCAAAGAATTGAGACGTTTATTCGCTTGCAAAGAACGAAAATCTTCGTGGACTCGATTTCAAACCATTTATAGGCTCGAATAAGGGGCAAAGTTAATGTTATACCACACTAAAAATATTTATAAAATGGACTTTTAATGCATTTATATTTTAAAACTTTTATCAAGCGTATAATTCAATTTAATACAAATAATTGTATAATAAGTCAATGTTGATATCATTAAGAGGCCCTACTATTTCACCTTCTTGAATTATGTCAAGAATAAAAAATGACGTTAAAATAGTGGAAATCATTTAAATTTTGATTTTAAAATAATTCAGTTTAAAAAGAGCGCTTTCGAATGAATCAAAATTTTCATCAGTTCGAAAAGTATAACAGTTTACATCATTCATATTCATGTTCAAATCTTGGTATTAAAATTTATCTTGATAAAATATTTAATATCAACAAATAAACACTTCCTATGCATCGTTTATGATTCTATGACAGCCTTAATGAGACAATTAGACAACTCGGTATATGGCGTATTTTTTCATAAATGTAAAGAATACTTGTTGAAGGAAAATTAATTTCCAACTTTGTTACTTATCCAAAAAACTCAGATCAATCGATTAAAAATAAAGCTTAAATTCTTGTGAGTTATAATTATTTATTCTCTCGGGTGAATTTTTATAAATAGTACTCCTAATCTATGCGAAATTTAATTTTTCGTTAGATTTTCTTTTCGTTGCGCAGTTAAATATCCCTGGGGATTCGGATTTAAATTTTATTGAAAATATTACTCAACAAACGAATGAAAGATCGCGCCGGTATGCGGCAAATTTATTAATCTTCCTATCTCTATATTAGCTAAACAGGGGCATTTTTTATTCGACAGAGTAACGATTTATAATGTTATAAAATTGATTATTCCGAAATATTCATAATATTATGCCTCTTGGGATATACAATTTATCGTATACTCTGGAACCAATCTGATAATTTCTTTTAAACACAGGTATACTTTGTTTAAAAAATAAATTTTTATCGTTTACAATATTATAAATGAGAAAAACAAAGATCTCAATTGACAAACCCAATAGTGATGGCGAAGGCTTCCAGAATATCTTAGTTTTCTCCAACGTTTTCTTCTAATCTGTTGGTCTTGCAAAGAATCAGAAAATAAACTGACAACGTATGAGTATAAATCAGATTTTTATCTATCTCGATACATTTAGTGAGTTTACCTATTCAAAGTCAATCGATTCTTAATGCCTTCTCGTTAAAAAAATTGTTTAGATATCTGATGATGCCAATATTGATATATTTACATAATTTAAGATGTTATATGTTTACTAAAGTCTAAATGTATGAATTTGTTGAATTCTTACCAAATGAAACTGGCTGGTACATAGACACTTTAACTATATGAATTTGTCCAATGTAATCTCTTAAATTTTGATGTACGATAGCTTTATACTGGAACAGTATCATTTTAAAAATTTATCAAAGTAACCGTAAATGATCGACTTCACTATATGTTAATATCTGCCGAGGTTTCGCTTTCAAAGTGTAACAACGACAGGATAAACCTTCACCGTAATCAAGGTGATGAGTGGCTTCATCCAGCTGTCTATTTGAGAGTAAAAATATTATTTCAAAAATTGCTGCCCGATGGCATGTTTCCACTTTCCTCGGCGTTGCCATGTTTGGTTTATAAACCCTGATAAACAAAAAATAGGGCACTTTCTCCAATTTTAAATGGATATGTGGAAGAAATTCTGAGTAACTTTTTGGAATATTTTTGACGATAGAGAAATAACCCAACGTTTCTTTGACAAAATTGAGAAATTAACAGTCAACTGTGAGCAAAACCCAAACATGGTGAATTTTTTTCATATCTCACCCATATCATTAGAAATTCAAAAAAGTGATACACAATAATACTTCACTTATACGCGTTCAACTCTAAATCAACAAATTTAAGATTTGAAATAAATGACAACAAATTATTCGAAATTGTAACTTTGTTCTTTAAGCACAGCCGTTATCAATGCATTCACATGAAAGAACCATATTGACTTATTTGTGTTTTTAGAGGAAGCGTTAATGTATAATTGCATTCAAACTACTTCCAAAAAACCTAACAATTGTGCAATCACACTTGTAGCGCAATTCTTATCTTCTGATACAAGTACACTTTTCTTTTGAAGTAAAGTCGTCTGTGGCTTAAATTTTTTGTTACAACTATAATCAACAATAAAAGAAAGCAATACCTTTGGGGATGAAATGAAACGCGACTCAGCCATTTAGGTTGATGTTGGATAATTGTGAAAATTTTAAAACTTTAAACTACAAATTATATGAATAAAAGGTTTTATAAAACAACACAGAGTACTGGAATTCGTGATTTATGAAAGACGTAGCTTGACACTGTCCCAAAAATTCTTCTGGCGATATCATGCTTTTTACAGCCAAGAACAATCAAGGAAGCATGAAGCTCCTGCGAGAGTTTTATAAGCCCTTCAGTTGGTTCATCGCATGATGTATAAACCTCGTACTTGACCTAAATATGAATAAATTATATATACACCACGATGGTCGCAAATAGCTTGGAACTCTTTTAAACACTCATGAGAACGTTTCCTGCTTTCTTGAAGAGCGAGAGACCAATCTTCCCAAGGAATATTAAATGGACCTTTTAAGCTTCTACAACCATACTTTTGAGTGAAACGATAGGTAATTTAGGCTGTTCGTAAAAGTGACACAGATAAATAATATCCTTATCTTTGTTGAAAGCTTTATCCAAATAAACTATCAATTAAAGTAGTGTAAACATTCTAAAGCGTGTTGGGACTGCCTTTCTAGATTGACTCCAACGATAATTACTCGCTTTTCCTGTGTCTTCATAAAAATGATACTAGATAGCACTACGCGTGCGTGTGCTTTGAAAATGTGCGCGTGTCTATTATAAAATTCATAACCCGAAATATTGAAAATTGTTTTTGATACAATTTAAATAATTTTTTTTAATTTACCCTTCACAATGAACCTTCATACATAGAATGAATAATATTTAAAATCAAACTAATTTTCTTAGCCCTTCACAAACTATCAATATTTTTGTTGTAAATAAAGAATATTAACTTATTTATGAATGAAAATTCAGACTCTAAGAAATTGTTAGTTGTAGAATTTTTGATGAAAACCCGAATGATACAATAATTCAATGAATAATCACATCTTCGTTGGAGCAGACTAAATTAATAATCGGTTGTGAACAAAAAACAATGTCAACTTAAAATCTCAAAGTATAAGTTAATTGTAATAATACACATAAATCTATCATATTTTTTAATTTTAAGAATAGTACTAATTCAAAACTAAGATATCGGATTTGATAAAAATTGGTGTAAACTAGCTTATGTCTTCTTTTAAAAAACATCGCGTCAATAAATTTATCAACTTCGTAGATCTTCCTCACCTTTTGATAAATCTGTACGAGCCAAACATGTAAATATTTTTTTTCAAAGGGAGTACCATCTATACTTTCTCCGGCGTTGATCTCCTCTTAGGAATTCTGCTTGAGATAGGTACGATTGTCTAATATGCTCTAACGTTGAGTGATGCGAAGTTAGACTTACTACGACTCTCACCTTGTTTTCAACCTATCTAAGACGGTCTTATATTTGAGTGTTTGACTTACTGGGAGAAAACTAGTTTGTATTCTATCTCCTTGAGCTCAAACAAGCAAGTCTTCTCACGTTTTAAAAATAGTTCAAGGACGTCTGTAAACGTCTACCGCCATCAGACGATCAATGACCCTCACAAGAGAAAGGATAACTCTCCATCGTACCATTGAAAGTATTCCCCTCATCAACATGCTTCCATCGATCGAACTTTTGATCTTGTCATGGTGGTACCTTTGACATCAAAGTTAATTACCTTCCAATTCGTTGAGAATAATAATTTATTTCGATGGTTTTACTTTATTAATGAATTAGTGAACTGGTTTTAGTTCTCTAATAGGGCTTTTTGGGTTTTAATGTATTTCTAATTGATTAAAAATCCAACGTTATGCCCTGACATCTATTAAAATAACCAAAACAATAACTGTTAAATTTGGTGATTTATTAGTATTTTTGAGAATTAAAGTCTTCATATAATGTGAGTAACATGGAACTTAACCGTTCGAATAAGCCGCCAAACAAAGAATGTATATAATAAAACAATTAATATTTTTCTCCATTAAAATAAGGTTGAACAAAACTTAAAAATAATTAAAATTTTTAAAGTAAATATCAATTTTTTCATGTTTACCTTTATCATATTCCAGACTCATTATATTACTATTGAGTATGTGTTTGCTTATTTTTACGGAGTGAAGCAACTTTAGAGAATCTCATTTGACACGTTTGACTCTGTATATTATTTTTATATTTATTTATCAAAGATGAAGATTAAATTAATTTTACCTTAAAGGGTGAATGTGTTCAATCATGTAAAAATGTTGAGAAAATTAAATTGGAACGATTAAATTGCTCATTTGCCTATTAGCTATGCAGCTGATTCACAAAAATAGGCATAAATGACAGTAGAACTTTTCCCAGGCTTGAGAAATTTTGAATATGAAAAAGTAACTCTTAATGTCTCAAAATATTTATCAATTTTACTCACACAGCAAAATTTTATAAAGAATTTTAAATCTACAAGACATTTGGCTTCATTGACAGTTTTTATTGATGCGATAATTGGATAAGGAAATATCATTGTTTTGTAATATTATGGCTTCTCATATTTTTTGAGAATCAAATACCGACGTTGTCTCGTTGTCATTTTCATTGTTGTTCCCGATAAAATTTACAAACAATTTCATGTTTTTGGAATTAAGAAAGAATATTCTGCAAAAATTTACAAAATAGTTAAATTTTACTCGTATCATTTTTGTAAAATTATACTGTCCAGTCTTTGGACAATGAAATTAAAAGATGAAAACCACAGCTTTATTACTTTGAGGCTAGAATAATACTACTTTTTGATTACTTGAATTAATTTTTGAAACTACTAAAACCATTTTCACAAAATTCTCTAAATGTACCGTGTCTTTTCGGAACACGATTCAACCGTCTGAACGTGTTTGACCGATGATTTAGAAACAATCACGTAATCTCATTCTTACACCTTTAAAGTTCAACCCCTTCTCGTTTCTCATCTCAGTTGACAATTTAAAAAAGCTCAATAATTGTTGTATGTTTTGTTAAAATTTTATTATAGTGAGAAATCAAAATCTAATCTTTTTATATGATGAAAACTTACTCCCGCTTTCTCAGAGGCCTATTTTCTCTGGATCTTTTTTGATTTGAAGATTGAAAAAATATTTAAATAAACTTGGACGAGTCATACTCGAGCATAAATTTTCCAAATTAAACTTGGGTGTATGAAGGCCATCATGAGAGGTTCTTTTTATTTGAATTTTATGGCCGATTGGTTCTTAACTTCCAAAAGACCTCATGGTTTAGACATGCGTGTTTCGAGCAGTGAGCGAGTCTGGTTTACTGACGCCTTCTCAACCTCATTCTTTTATTATGGGAGTTTTACCATTCTCGGTATCTGTTATTCGTGAAGAAGCATGGGTACTTTCAACTGTTTCCATGCTTAAGAACATTAATATACGCCTGCCTCGCAGAGACACCCCATACTCAAACAATATAACAATCTTGTGCCTCTTTTAAACTATTTGAAAGACATGGACGTTGATCAGAAGGATAGAAAGCTTTACAGGGAATAAAAAATAAGATAATATCAAAACAGTATAAAATTCCTAAATTTGTTAATGTAATGTATGGCCTCACGATATGAATATCGTGTTGTTGGTTTTTAGGCACGCCTTCAGTTTAATTTAACTCATTATAGTTAATTAAACTTTTGTATCTTGATCAAATCAATTGTATCATTGTTAAAATTATTCTCGTGACACTTGAATGCATGACTCAGAACAAAGGCCATACAAATGATTTTCATAATAGTTATGAATGAAATTAACATTACAGATGATAATTATGCACAACAACATAGATAACACTTATTTCTTCACCCAACCTTCTTCGATATTTGGTTTTTTAATTTTGAATTTTTTAAAATATTTTCTTTATTCTTAGGTCAAAAATATGGATTATATATACAAGGAATAGAAAAATTAACACAATAATCGTCTATCTATTCAATAAAATTGATTGAAATTCACTTTTTAAAACATTTCTGAAATTATTTTTTCTGAATCAATCGGGGTTTTATGTTTTATAAATATTTCATGGAAAAAAACGGGCGAATAAATTTTTTTTGCGCGAAAACCTTATGCAAAAATATTTAAATTTAATAAAAAATCATGACTTGGTAATTATTATAATATGGGGAAAAATTCAAGAATGAACGTTAAAATGTTTTTTGTGGGGGTCAAACATTTTAATTTTATTGAACCTGTCAAAAAATACTGACACAACATTTGTTCGATAGATGGTTTGAAAATAAAAATTAAATTTTTATAAATAGATTTTATTCATCAAACAATTGCCAAGACTTTTTTCATCTTTATCTATTCACAAGATTTCTTCAAAATAGTCAAAAAATAATATCATACATAACTTTAAAAGACCGAGAGTGACATTTACAAATCCCAGCAAAAACAACTCATATTTTTCATCAAAGTAAATGGAGTCAATCTTTATTTAAAAATCTATCATAGTTTATTTTCCAGTTCACATTTTAAGATGTATCTTTACAGATTATCGTCAACCTCTTATTAAGATTCTTCACAAGTAAATGTTCTTAAAATAATATAATGTTAAAATTAAAACAATAGATAAACATGGAAAAGTATCAAAATAAATTAAGTTAGGGGTAGTTAAATTTTGAACGCGTGCCGATAAATTAAACTAATACACTGTTGTTAAAAATTATTAAATCAGAGATACGCATGAAGCTTTTCAAAAATTTTTTATCTGTTCTAATTCGTGTATATTTTCAACGAAACAAAAAAAGACTATATTAAAATGGCGGCTAAAAAATCGTTTGAAATAGTCATACAAATTTTCAAGATCTTAAGACTAATTTTCATTTTTTCTAGAAAAGGTACTTATGAATTTTAATTTAGAATTAATTTCGATTGATTTTTGTCAAATACATTTTTACAAATGTAAATTCAAATAGAAAGTCATTTATCTCGTTTCAAACATAATTCAAAATATTTGCATTTTTTATATAAGTTACTTTAATGAGCGCGCGCACAAGGTAAAACATTAGTGTTGACTATTCTACAATGGTAGCGGGAGATGTCATAATTGAGCAATTTAAAGAATTTCGAAGACGTTGACTTCTCATAATTGGTGTGAAAATTCGAGAAGTGTATGCTTCCATAAATAAATCCACTGAGAAGAAAATGATATCCCGCCTCCTCGTCTTCTAAGATGGGATTGCTCAGAAATACTTTAGCTCGATGTATAGAGGTGCAATAGTCTTTTCCAAAATCGAAACGCGAAATTATTTTGAGATTCGCTCCCAACTCATAGAAATCTACGAGGGAACTAGAAAATTATCAAAAAGTGGTCCTTTGAGGATTTTTACTCCTTGAGTGAGAAAATTAAGGGTTTGATGGATCTAAGTTAGCCCGCATTTGATCACCCAACAAGAAAATTATCTATTTTGAACATCTCTGAGAAAATTGATCCGGAACTATTCCAGTTAGTAGCTTCCCAAGACACAATCATAAGCATTGATCAAGCCACTGCTGCATCAAAAAGGATCCCCAAGCTCGAGATTCGTTTTCGATTTAATCCTGCAACGATGTGGATGAGACTAAAAGGGCGATGTCAAAACTTTGACTGGTTAACACTCAAAGAAGGAAACTGACTTATGTTTTGTAATCACGGCGGAATTCATCACAAAGGGGAACCATGATATCCGCTGTTATTTTTGTAATGGAATCGGGCACATCAAACGGAACTGCAGAATGTTTCTCCAGAGTATGAACCACTGAAGATATCGAAGTTTGACGTTATTTACTTATTCCAACAGCTATAATTCATTCCCTGTGATGGAATTGTCTTTGAAAGTCATTTTAACAAATGGAATTCAAGACAAAGGATCATCAATGTCTTTTATCATAAAGTCATTTATCTACATTTTAATGATTCAAGAGTATTTTGTGACTCGACGCAGTTGAAATCAGCAGGCTCGAATTATTTAATCATATGCGGTTATATCAAATTCACATTTTGAGGAAAAAAATTATCACTTTATGTTTTATATTTTCCATAACCTGATCAAAAGAATGCATACTTTGTGTCGATTTTATGACTGCTTTAAGTGTCAAATAAGATTTTTTTATGTTAAAAATATCAAATTATTCAGAAACTATTGTTGCTACTATTTCTAATAATAGGAGAACTCATTGGAGACGCAACTTAAATACCTTAACATTGATGATAACTCAGTCCAAATTCCTGAAGTTTCGGATTATCTAAAGGACCTTGTTAATGAATACAAGTCCTTATTAAAACGAAATTCAGACACCACGGATAGAAAATATAACACAATTGACCTTGAATCTCAGAAGGTAATTCGCGAGCCGTCGAGAACTATACCAATTCACGATAAAGGGCAAATAGAAAAAGTTATTGAAGACTTGTAAAAAATGGCACTTTCAAACCAAACAGTCGTCCCAATTGCTCTCTTGTTGTATTCGTACGAAAGAAAAACGGAGAAGTTCGAATTTGTGTGGACTACAAAAAGTTGAATACGATCACAAAGAAAACCGCTTTCCAAATTTCAGATATAAAAGATGTAAAAAACAAACTCAATGACGCTTGTTACTTCTCTACAGTTGATTTATAAGCTAGATACTGATAAGTACCTGTCAAACCTTCTTACATAGAAAATACGGTCATCTCTTGTAGTGCAGAATATGGACTGTTCGAATTTAAAGTGATACTTTTTGGTCTCACTGGGTCTCCAGGTAGATTCCAGAGACACATGAAAACGATGTTTTTGAATATGCAGTTTGTATGTATGTAATTTGATGACATAATCGTATTTTCAAAATCAAAGGAAGAACATAATGATCATATGAAGTTTGTTTTGAGATCTTTATATGATGCTGGTCCTTTGATAAACTCTGGCAAACCCTTTTTATCTCTGCAGGAAATATCAAGCCTGGGGGTAATATTTGATATTAGCCGAACGCATCTCGATCCTATCAAGACACTTGCCGTAATTAATAATCCTACAACCATCACTTGTAAGGATGTTCAAAAATTCTTGGGAATGACCAATTATTATTGGAAGTTTATAAAAAACTTTGCTGATATCGCAAGGCCACTACGTCGTACTTCAAACAAAAAAGACGAGTTGTTTTTTGATTAGAAGTTTTTGGAGTCTATTGATAAACTAAAAATGCGAATGTTTAATCCGCCTATTCTATCCTATTCTGATATACTCGTCGAATTTAGAATTTTCACAGGTGCAAGTAGTCTATCACTTGGATCAGTACTTGAGCAGTCTGTGAAAGTTACTTCATTTATCTCGAGAGGGTTAAATTCAACCTAAGCAAAATATTCCACAAATGAGCTGGAGTACCTTGTAATAGTATATGCCCTAGGGTAATTCAGGCAATTATTACTTTGTAAAAGGTTCAAACTTTATCGCGATCACGAACTATTAAAATAAATACTTAATAACAAATCAAGGAATGGCCGGGTAGGGAAATGGACCAAGTAATTTCAAGAATACGGTTTTGATATTATTTATCGAAAAGGCGAAAACCAAAATGCCGATTTCCTATCAAGAATTTCTTCAGCTACTGAAACAAAATCAATTGTTTTGAAACTAGATAAGTCCCATGTTCAATATCTGACCCAGAATTACGTATTTTTTAGAAGATATCACACAAAATAACCACACAATGATGAAAACGATCAACCTATAATCATACGTTGTAGAAAAATTTATTTTAAGTTCATGTTGGTAAATGGTGTTTTGTATCGTGAATATTCCCAGAGGTTTGGAGTAGAGTTAAGTCTGTTTGTTATTGTACCGAAAGAAGTTCTGAAGATATTTCTCTATCATTCGCATGACATGAAAGCTTCAAGGCATGGATCATATAAAAAAAACTCTTGATCATCTGAGAAATATTAGTTATTGGCCTGGTATGTATGGCGATGCACAAAAATATTGTCATGAATGCGGTAAATGTGCAGAAGTATCTTCAAAATCCTAATGTATTCAAATTTCCTCTTTAGCCGCTAACATTCCATGGGAGGCTGTTGCGATCTATATTTAAGAGCTTTCACGTTCTGGACAATTTCGTTACGGTCTTGGGATTTAGGATTATTTTACAAAATTGTTAGTGGCACTCCCATTACAGAATCAAACGACTGAATTTTTCTTCGAAATGTTGGAAAAGGTTTTTGCAAATTTTTGGCTTCCAAAGATAATTCAGTCAGATCAAGGCAGTAATTTCGAGTATTTTGTCTTCAAACAGCTCTGCCAGACATTCGGCATTGGAAAAAACAGAACTATATCCTACCATCCACAGGCAAACTGTTTCATTGAAAGAGCTAATCGCTCAATAAACAATATTCTTAGAAAGATTGGAAAATATTATGAGTGACTTAAAATGCTACCGCTTGTCACTTATGCGTACAACTGCGCCAAACATTCAACCACAAAAATATCTCAATATGAAGCTCTTTATAGCAGGAAATCGCAAAATTATTTTTGAGAAACTGAAAGCAGGGTGTTTGATTTTTGGCCGAGCATGCACTCTTTAAACTTCACAATATCACAGAGAGTGAAATAAATACCAGTGCAGAGACAACCAAAAGTTATTATGATTATAAAAAAAGTACCAGATTGATGCATTATCAACCACACTCAAGAGTATATCGTAAAATTCAACGCTCGAGCGAAATCAACCCTCGTTAGGAAAAAAGATGGGAGGTCTTAGAGGACAAAGAATACACTGTAAAGATAATGAATTTGCGCAACCAAAAAAATAATTGTACACAAGAACAGTGTTAAACAAGATTCGCTTCGGGATAACGAGCGAGGGGTAGATGTGGAGTGGAAATCCCTGAAACCTTCTATTTACGAAGATAAAAGAAGATATCCATTGAGAGGACGTCAACCACCAAGACGTAACCGGGATCCCCTTATCGATCTTCTTAATCCCAAGTAGAGGAATATTTTAAAAAGTTATTTATATGAAAATACCCATTCAATTTAGAGTAGTTTTGACTGTTCTACACATTCATATCATATTGCATCATAGTTTTTTGTGATTTTTCAAAAAAAATATAATCAAATCGATCACACACCATGTAACTATCTTGAGTAAAATTGATGACTAAACTTAAATATCGTAAAATGCTCCGAGAAATGGAAAATCTCCATTCACAAAATATTTTTAATTTTATCATATATTCTCTGTTTTGCTCTTTTTTACAAGCCATTATCTTAATTTTGAACGTCTACCCACATCTTTAAGACAAAATTTTTCAAATAAAGAAGCATAGTAAATAAGACGTCCATTCGTTTTTTATCCGACGCCATCCAGATAATGTTACAGAAATATATTTAACCTTAAAAACTTAATAACAATTTATTGCCTTAAATCAATAAGACAATTTTATCTTCAACTATATTAAGTAATTCTGAATACCGTCAAACTATTGACCATTGATAATATTGTTGGAAACCTCATTTGAACGAAAAGCCGTCAACGAATACTGCAATCATATTATTAGATTCTTTGATTTAGAAGATGATTTTATATCCACAAGATATCACATTGTCAGGGTTATTTTAATTTTGAAATATTTTAAATCTATTTTTACCTCATATTTGACTAGTTTGTCGAGTTCGTCCGTATTAATTTCAATTTGAGATAAATGTTTGCTGATCATATCATGCTTCAACTTAAGAGTTGCGCAATTGTAAACTTTTATAAATTTTTATGGTTCTCAATCTATGAGGAATTAAAAATGCTTTCACATGACTAATTCAGACTATTTCTTTGAAGAAATTTGAAGTATTTTATTTTTAATCAGTCCTTTATGTGACTACATCTGGAAAAAGAACTAAAATCTCATTGTTCTATGAATGAGAATATTGACTTTTTAATTTTCTTTTATTATGCTCAGGAAAGGATGAATTTTCAACGGTCTGTCATCAAAGTATTTCACTGTTTATTTAAACTTACGGTTCAACACGAGTGTAATGAAAGCTTTTCTCTTGTTCCAATGAGGTTTAATCGTGAGATTTCGAGTTGATTGTATTTTTTCAACTTCCATTTGCTTTACCATGGTTGAAAATATATCGTTTTGATTTATATTTTATAATTTTAATTTTTAGCTACGTGAAATGACTGGGATGGTTCTTTTTGTAACTTATACACGAAGCTAATCTTCTTGCTGCCAGATTCCAGCATGTAAAAATTTCAGTTTCAATAATTTTAAAATTATAAGCAAATTTGAAAATCACTTTGAAATAAATTGATTATTTTATGCTGTGAATATTGCAAAGATTCACTTGTGACAAATTTGATAAATATGAAACATTTTCATGACTATTTAGTCTAATTTTTCATATCATACTTTACGGAATTTTTCATTTATGTATATTTCAACTTATACACGTCAAAATTTGCAAATAATATCAGAAAATTGGATAATAAAAGTTAAAACATTTTTAATAAAATGTGAAAAAATAACATCAAAATTAGCTAGTTAAAAAATTAGGATTTGTTTTTTAAAATAGTCAAAGTTATCTCCACTTAAGTTTTTTACATAAAATGATTACATTTAATTGTATCAAATATTTATCGATTGATATTTTGTAATACTTCAGAAATTTAGGAAAAAATCGATTTACGTTTATCTTTATATTGATATTTGATTTGTAATTTATTTTTAATGATTAAATAAGCCTTTTTCTATCATCATAAACAGTACCAGCGTCGATTGATTTTATTTTATGTAATTTAACAAGTATTTTTCATAAATTTGAGAAGATTTCTGTTGCAAAAAAGGATTAATTAACACATTGACAAATTATTGATTTGAACATTTCTATGCTTATTTAGCTTAGACTTAAACAAATTACCAACTTTTTTATAATATGGTTAAAATTATGCCAAAAAATGTATTATCTCGAAATCAATTAGTTTAAGAAGTGATATTAAAACTTTAATACATTTAACACGTTACATGTTTGTGGTATAACATCCTTTATGGAGATTTTCACCTTTTCTTTAAAAATAAAAGTGTAATAATTTTCGAATATTTATTTAAATCATACAAATTTTAAGTTTAATAATTAAACTAAAGCAATGAAATATTTTAAAAAGTGGTGTAAATTATTTTTCAAAAATTTGGAAAATCGGGATTTCTGTAGAGGAAAGAGATATGGACATGCTATTTATTTCTGTTTGTATCAAATTTTTTTATCTTTAGTTTCTCATATAAATTATTTTTTTCTGATTATTTCGTGCAAATTTTTTCTTATTCTAAATGTTAAAATGATTTCTTTGGTTTTGTATTCACACCACATCAGGAATAATTTATTTTAAAATAAAATTTATTGAAAAATTTCTAAAAAATAAAATTATATTTTTTAAGTTTATTTTACAATTATGTGTAAAAGATACATCATTCATGAACATAAGTTTCAATTGTATTTTTTCAACGATTTAATCAACATGCTTTTAGGATCTCATGGATTAGCTGTCTCACGAGGAGTATGTGATTTATCGAACTATTTTAGCTTGACAATAAGTTTGAACAACTTCACGCTAAATAGGATGGCCCGACATTTCTCTGATTATATCGGTATTAAACAGTTGATGTCGTTAATTTGTAATTTAAATTGTAAATTAAACTACTTAACCAATCAGAATATAATAAAGTTCATTTTTAAAAACATGACATTCATAAATATCATAACTTTGTGATATGTTAATTCATAACTCGTTTCGTCCTTCGATGTGTTGTTTTTGAAAATGATTTTTAAAAATTAAGGTTTATTTGAATCATAAATTTTCTCTAAATATTTGGTCGATAGTTTTTCATTTTAAATTCATACAAGTCTGTTTTTTAACTTTGGGACATGGACTATGGAGGTGAAATCTTATACGTCGATACACTAACTCTAGACAGTCCGAGCGTAGGATCGTCAAATTGGGACTGGTATTTAGTCCTTTTAGCTTTCAAAGAAGTTGCCTCAGACTTTGAAAGAATTTAATTGAAATTTTTATTTGAAAAAGATACAATTTATCAATTGTTTAATACGACTCTAGGCATTTATCGTTAACCTAATTTGATTTACCTGATGGTATAAAATTATTTTAAAATATAAATTTTTTGCTCATTAACTTTTTCACGATAATTTGTAAAATTTACGTTTTGACGAATCGAAATTAAAAAAAATTATGAATTATTCAATCATTAATCAAATAATCGATAAAAATTTATTTTTAGAAATTAAGGCAATTTAATCCAAAGGCCGAGATGCTGAAAGAAAACCTTCGTTTTCGTATTTAGAGAAGCTTATCTCATATGAGGAAATCAACAAAATATCCTTTTTTTTTATTCTTCCCCATTTTGACACCATTTTTTTATATCATCTAAGATAAAAGCTTTGAAAGAATGATTGAAGATAAATTTTTTTATTTTTCAAAAATTTCTCCTTTGAAAGTGTTTTTCGGCTCATAAAATTATTTTAAACGTGAAAATAAAAATATTATATTTTTTGACGATAGACCGTTTAGATTTTATGATCTGATATTGATGTTTTTCTGTTCAAAATTTGTCATATTTTTTTAAATCAAAAATTAGTAATTGAATAAATTTTTATCTTATAAAAGCTCTTTTTTAGATAGATGGCTTGGATAAATACATGTATGAGTAAAAATCAAATGTACAATGTGATTTTTGTTCGCTTATATACTGTAGTTTCTCTTGATCTTTATCATTCAATATAGGTTTTACCACATGTTTACAATTCAAAAAGAACGCATATTTGCATAAACTGAAAAATCTTATCAATCTCGAATTTTTATTTTATTGATATAATAGGAATTCGATTCAATTACACAACCTTTGAAATAGAATTTCCATTGACGTCCTTATTTTATACCATGCTCATTGTACACTATCTGACCACTTCTTATCTTAGTTTTTGTTTTGTAATTCTGATAAGATCTATTCTTTTTCTTACTAAGACCAATTTTTAATTTTTCGGGGAAGTGAATGAATAAGTTTCACCTTGTGAATTTGTTAAAATAGCATACACAATGAGACGAGTGTGATCCAACAGACACGAAGTGATGTCAGATAACCAAACAAAAATTTGCTTATCGAAATCTTATTTCAACATTTTAAGGAAAGCCAAAAAAAAGCTGGAAATTTTTAGTATACCATTTTTTTCAATTGCATCATTCAAAAAACAATAGTTACAAAAAAATAAATTAATAAATTAAAATTTATTGATGATTATAGGGAATTTCTGCCGCACAATTAGTTATATTTCTAATAATATGCCTAAAAACCCGAAATATCTTCACTTGAAATATTCTGACATTCAGAAAGCATTAAATCAGATAACATAATCTCCTCTCAAACTCTTATTCTTGATCTCACACCATTTTTGATTTTCGATTATGCATTTTCAACGGGATTTAACATATATGAGTAAATAGATATAAAGTTATATGAAAATTCATAACATGATGTTATCCTTTCAATATCGACCCTTCTGTGGATCATCGCATTATCCAATATTAAACCTGCACTTCTCATGCTCAGCTCATCTTTTAAAAATATACACAATTTGGTCAGATAAATATTAAATATATCCGCATTGACCGTTGAATTGATTATCACTTTGTTGTAGCACATCCGATTGATGGACATGCTGGAAATCATCGAAACAGAACGACCACGTACTCTAGGTGTTCTTACTTTGGCCGTGGTGCCTTTTTTTGACCTTGTTTGAGATTTTTTTTATTTGAAGGTTCGCTGAAGTTTCATCAACTAAAATAGCGGAAGAAAAATCGTAATAAAAAAAATTATTTAACCAAAGCGAATATTCTTTCGCTGTAATATTTTATCTGGATCATTTACCCTATCCAGTTCATTATGCTTGATTTTAAAAGTGATGCCCAATTCTCTTAAGCATTTATCAATTGTCGAAAGGGAAATTATTAGATTGGGATCCCTTTGCAACAAAATTATTTTGATTTCTTTAAGTGTCAAGTTTGGATTATTAGATATAATCTCTTCGATTGAAGAGATTATACTGTCGTTGATACGGTCTTAATTTTCCCACCTTTTTTTTGCATGTCATTGTTACTAGTCTTTAAATATCTGGTAACAATTGATCTTGCGGACTTGTACTTCATCTGTATTTTTTCAGATGCTTCCTTTATTGTTTTACCTTGTTCGTATAGTCTAACAAGACTTCTTCTTTTTTCATAACTATTTTTCTCATACCGGTTGTTACCAGTATCTGTAGTGTTGGAATTTTATCTTGAGTTCATATTTATTGGAAAAAACAATGCTTATATATTAGAGGCGGGAAAGTGCACGGAAAAACACGTTTACCAATATGAAAATAATAAATTCAATAACTTTGCAATACTATCTACCTTTTAAAAAAATTGAAAAAAAATGACGCAATTGAAAAAAATGGTATAGAACAAAAAACAGAAATGGCGATCACATCAATGTGGGCATTTTTACGACCTGAAACGACATGTGAGTGAAGCATTTATTTTCGAAACGATATGATGTAGATTAGAAAAATTGAATCGATCTGATTATTATCAGGAAAAAATCTTTCTCTGACATTTTTTTACAAATTATGTAATCAATTTAATGGGATCCGTGTTCGACCAGTTTTCACGTCATAACGATTTTTAGGTGCCAAAAGAGATATTTATTGCCTCAGAATTTATTAATTTTGTTAAGAGTGATATCTTAAAGTTTCTAGTTAAACCTGTAAACTTTTTAAGATCCAAGTAACTCGAGCGATGTTTTCTTGAGGCCGTAAAAACACTCACTTCGTTTGAGAATACCAGAAAAAATTTACCTCGTCTAATCTACAAAAATAAATTGGTCAATCTTACTTAAAAAATGTTATAACATCTAAATTTCAAAAAGTATAATTCAAAAGTGCAATCTAGCTGTTTCAGATTTAAAATGTAGTATTATGGCTATTAATTTTCGTATGCGCACGTCATTTAAACCATGTAATTTGCCAAATTCTCTTCTGAGAGACTAGTTGTGAAATATTGCTTTATCTATCGTTTTTTCATTCAAAAAAATAATAAACCCATAAGTCATACTTTTCAGAATGAGTTGTCATGACTGTTGGATAGTTAAAAGTATCCAACTAATATCATAGATTCGACACAATTCGAAATTAAATTCACATTGGCGTGTGATTTGTCGAATTTTATTTTTGTTACATAAAATATTTTCAACATTGATATAAATTTGTGTAAATTATGAAATATTTTTAACTTGATAAAGGAGATAATATTAAAAAAACTAGCAGGATAGAAAGACATTTTATATTCATTTTTTCGATGAATTTGGAGGATTGACAACCTGGAAACAGAGACTGCGCGCAATATGGAAATTACTTCACTATCTACACCAACTAATTCCTTTGTCACACAAGTTATTTTATGACGTTAAGAATAATCTAAACACCAATTTACTCGGGGTAATCTTAACTTTTCGAGAATTTTGTGTATTTTTGCTAATTTTTGTATGTTATGGATTCTTAAAATTGAATTTTATAATGATCTAAAGAGACCAATATTCTGTGATATATCAAGGCCTAAATTTATCTAAAAAACTAAACTTCGAATCTTGAAAAATAAAGGGAATTCTTTTTCTAAGACATAATTTACTTCATGGGGATCTTAATTACAATCTTATATCGCTCATATTTTAAAGTCAATTAAGTGAATTTCAAAACTAGGTAAAATTTACGCCTGATCATAAAGAGAGAAAATATGGGAAATTTCTTCAAGAGATAGATGTAAAGCCACGTTTTATGAATGGACTCAATGATGTAGTGTCAACATAATTTAGTAATAAGAGTGACGCTGATATGATTTTGTTAAAAGAATACGATTTACTGTTAAAGGATGTTAATTAGCCAATCAAGAAATTTTTATTTTTTATTGAGAAAACTTGATATACTGGATGAGCGTGATATTAATCTAAGTTGTAACATCAATAGCTCCCTGCTTTTCAAAATACACATGTTTAGAAGAAAAGTGTAATATGCGATGCTTAATAATTCATATGTCGAAATATTTCAAGTTTAAAACATAATACGATACATGAATATTTCGAGTCCAAAAACATGCTGATGTATTTGTCAAATGCGTTTTTACAAATAATGGTCTTCGATGGTTAAGTTTTTAAGAAAGAACCGGCATGATTTATTCAAGAGCCATTAAAAATCGACTCATGCGCAGGATGTGAAGATAATTCACTTGTGGCTCTGTTAAATTATCAGAGCCCATACACGTTTATGGTTTACAATTAAAGTGTATGCAAGTTATTAGAGCGAGGAGCGAACAAATTTGTGAAATTTCTGCAATCACTAAATTTCACATATTTAAAAGCAATCGATGTTAAAATGTGATCAGCCCACTTTATGATTATTACATTATCTCTCGGGTGACTTCAAGATATTTCAACTTAAAAACGAAATGTGCTTAAATGTCAACTGTTCGTTTCAAAAAGACAATCTATTGTGATGGTTAATATCTATATAATTGTTAATCATGCATAGATATCCGTCCACTGCTGCGAAACTCCGTTTTTGCTTAAATTAATATAACTAGTCGTTCCTAAGAATTCGGCGAAAGATATGAAACTTAAATATTTATAGACATTTTAAAAAATAAGGAAAAAACAATTATCGAGCGGAATAACTATTTTCGAGATTCTATCGTAAAAGAGGCGTGAAAGCGTCATACATCAAGAAGTTTACACAAAAGTACGAATTAATGAAATTTTATTATCTTGCCGGAGACGAAAAATATGGCGGCCGAATGGTTTTCGGCAATTACGAATGGAATTTTTGCAAAAATGATACAAGAGGTTGCGGGAACTTTGTTTTTGTAATGTTTTAGGCGGAAAGAACTTAATTAATGACGCTGAATGTCAAAAATATACTAGAGAAGCATTTATACCAAAATTTTATGCGAATGTTTGTAATACAATACTTGAAATCCTTAAGTGATTAAATCACCACAGATTTGAATTTAACAAATAAATATGGCACTGAATCGAGGATCCGTCATTTTTACACTTGGATGAAGGCTGTCATCCAAAAGAATTCAAGAGAACGTGGTACTAACCGGCTAATAATGCATGATATTTCAGGTTATTAAAAGTAATATTATATTCAAAAGGTTGATATTAAAGGGTGTCCATATTTTATCATATGATATAGAATAATTAATAGAGTAGTATATCTTTAAAATATTATTGGGAGATTTTGAGAATGTTAAAACATAGATAAGATGTTTTAAAAGTATCAAAAATATGGATAATTTGAAAAAATTTTACTGTGAAAGCCGACAATGAGTACTTATCAAATATTTAATTTTCATTAAAATGACTCTCCATTAACATCGGTCGACTACTCTGATTGGCTAAAAATCAGAGTGGTGTAACTCATCTAGAATTGTGCAAATTTATTCGTCCAGCGAGTACCCTCAATCAGAGGTTAATTCTGTCAAAAGACGTAAAAAGAATTTCACCTTTAAAAATATTTAATTGCATGAGCTTCCATCGGGAATCATCAACAGATGATGTTCAAAATGCGACATTTTAATTTAAACCATTTTCTCATCATTAACAGAACTGTAACATAATTGAATTTGACCATTTTCCCTCATAAACTGGATAAAAAATCCTTAAAGATAGGGCGAATTTTGCACTTTCTTGTCTTTATTATACAACCTAAAAGGTCAAAAATAACTAAAGTTCTTAAGATTGCTACTAATATGCTCGTTATAAGAGATGATGAAAAATACCGAAAATTTGATTTTAAATACCAGGTAATCAACTAATTCATTTAAACAAATTCAGTCAATATGCCTCAAATTGAAGAATTTAGAGCTATTGCTTTTCAATAATACGCATTAACCTGTGAATATCATTTTTAGGATTTCGAATAAGGATTATTAATGGAATTAAATCCACTTGTCTATTTTGTTGTTATTTTGTTTCTCCCATTCAAAATAATAAATTTTGACTTTTAAAAATGAATTAGCATGTTCATTATTTTTTAAAATCTCAGGAAATTCGATGAACACCAGTCTAGTTTATGAAAAAATTCTGCGAAATGATCCAGAAATATCGTGAACATGACAAGAATTGTCTTATTTGAGACCTGCTAATTTACGATCAAGATAGGGTCTAATCTAGATGTGTAAAATGAAATTGGAAACATGATAAAAATGCTAGTAATAAACAAATATTAGTTACGCAAGCGTGTTAACCGCTTTCATCTTAAGATTTTCTTGCACTCACGCGCGTAATCGTTGAAAAGATATTATTTCAGTTATCAGGATTTTTTTCTACATTATTTCCTAAAATAATGATATTCAAGCGAAACTCAGAATTTATATATTATTTTCAATTTTTACTCCCATCATAGTTTGTTTTGTATCGTTGCAATCTCTGCTTTAATTCGGCGTTTCTGGGAAATGTTAAAATATTTTTAAAACGAAATGATCCTTTGTGCATTTATGTATAAACTATTGATATTCTTTTTATGAATGTCCTTAAATTACTCAAAAATTTTTATTAACATCGAACTTAAAATTTAACCCTCTCAACGAAAAAGATGTTGAAGTTTTTTTATTTTACGAACTGCACGAGCTCGATTCTTTGATTTAGAAAATGAGTTTTTCTCGAAAACTTATGATAAAGTTGATTTTTTGAAATAATCCGAAAATTTAAAATAAAATTCACACACTAATAAAAATTTCATATCAATCTGGCGTTTATATATATAATCAAGAAAAATCTTCTTTTTAAATAATTTTTAAATTCTAACTTGCCATAAGATGTAATAGGATAAATAATACCTAAAAGTGAATGCTAATTAGTTTAATTATTTTAGACGTATGAAAAATTAAAAAGTGATGGTCGTCATAGAGGCAGAAAGTATACGCGAAAAATTTAATGAGGAAGCCATGTTTATTTTCTCAACGAAAATTGACGAGTTCTAAATTAACCCACATTCACCATGAATCTAGCAATTCGTATGAAACTGCCTGCGGGTCGATTACAATACACACATTTAAAACGATCTTCTTTGACACAAGTATGGCCGTTTTGTTTAATTTCAGCTCGGACTAGATATTAAAAAATTCTCAAATCAATTCAACGAATTAACTAAAGATTATCACGAAGGTACACCAATAAAAATTGCTATTTACTACCAAGTAACTCACTGAGTCAAAAAAGAAACGCGATTTCGAAATTGATGTCATCGGACCTCCTTCATCCTCGTTTCTTCTTAGGGCTGCTGGAGTTAAACGAGGAGCTAAGAAACCAGGTTTTTCTAACAATAAATATTAAGGCCATCTTTATGTCGGAAGTGTGACACCTATCCAAATTTATGAGATTGCAAAATATAAACTTCAAGAACCTCATTTAAAATATATGGAAATTCAAAGTATGGTCCGTTGTCTTGCTTTTCAATGTAAAAGCTTAGGACTTAAAATTAAACCACACAAATTTAGTTCTCTTAACCGATCAACGAATAAGCCAAAATATGTTCCACCAATTGTTCCAATGTCTGCAAGGAGACCCCCATCAAGTATTTTGGTGATAAAGTGAAATTCTGACTTATTAGCTTTTATTTTTATTTCCAATATAAGTTATCAACACTATTCTAAATTTTACAAAAATCACGACAGTAAGTTTTATAAATGACCATTTTCTGAATTTTAAAAGTAAAAAGCTTTGACATCCTCTGTACTTTGATACAAAAATATAGAGGATTTTTAACTGTTTTTTGTTTCACCAGTTTCAATATGGTACATTTTAAACCAAAACTTATCATTTTATGGAACATTTTCACAATATTAAAGTAAACCTTTACCAAAATATTGTTACGTGTTAGCGTTACCAATGATTTTAGAAATTTCCCTTAACTTTGAATACTTTAAAAATTTGCACTTATCCTAAAGCTCGTAATGAACATCCTAAAACTCAAACACTTTACCTACAAAGTAGATCGTATCATCAATTTACCCTGAGAGATTTTACCAAACATGAATTTCCCCTAATTAAGATTTTTTAATTTATTCATCTTCACCTTGTGAAAATGTGGGTGGTGGTGGTTTGGTTGATTTCCTCGCCTTATATTAAAGAATTGATTTTTAGTTTTCCGGAAAGAATATTTTATCTTTTCAGTATTTTCATGTTTTTAAAATTTTATTAGAAACTGATCAGTTTGAAATTTTCTGAAGCAAAATCTAAAAATCTTTCCATAGTTATTGGTATAAATCATTGGTGATTTTAGTTTTTATTTCCATAGGAATTAAATGTCCTGTTTAAAGCGTTTTTCATTAAATCATAAAAATAAATCCGTATGCTTTATTATAAATCACCTCACCGTATTCAAATTCTATCCTGTAAAGAGGCTGGAGATCATTTGTAAGTTTTAAGATTTTTAAACTGAGCGTCGTTTATGATAACAAACGTGTAAAAAGTATTGGGAATTCAGATTATGTTAATTTTCATTCTTGAAAATACGAATAAACCTTCATTGGATAATGTTCTCAAAAATCGCTGTTTAAAATAATTTATATCAGATTTTATAAGATGCCTGTTAAAATTTTGTATTTTTAACACGTGTTTCCGTCTACTCAAAAAGATAATATCTGAGCATCGCTTAAACCAAGATTATTTTGACACAATACATATTCTTTTCATATGTACTCCCTGTTTAGTAGGCCGTGTTGTTTCAAAAAACCCTATATGACGTTCAAGACAATTAATGATCGTGTTTTTAAGAATTTACAACGTTAAAACATTTGAGTACATGTTGAAAAATGCAAAGTTATTTTCAATCACTGTTAGAATAATTTTGAACACAAATATTTGTGAAATTTTTTTATCAGGCAGCATTGTACACATAAAAAAGAAAATTTTAAAAATACATTTATATTAAAGGTATTTAATTTCTAAAATTGAGGTAAAAATGAATAAGTCTTAAACAACACATTTTAAGGTTTTAAATGTCCGGAACAATTGGAAGTCATTACATAGAAAGTGTCCTCTGTCATTCTGCCCATCAATAAAATCAAAGATAGAGTAGTCGTGTAACATCGCACACTTCTGAAAGAAAATGGATAATCGTACTTTAAAAGAAAAGGTATTATTTTTATGAATGTCTCCTAATATATGAAGAAAATGAGAGGACGTAACTTTTATTTTTTTTAATTGAGTTTTAGAGTAAAATTGAAAACCGTCGAAAAAGTGTATGTCTTTAATGTCTTGGATACTGGTATCTAAGGGTAAAAACTGTTTGACTGATAAAATAATTTGGATATCAGATGTCATAAAAACTAAAAAATAACGATATATTTCTCTACCTTTCGGTTAAGAAAGATCGTTTCTAATTAAAGCGCGTGGTAATATTCGACCAATTATTTCCTCAAGATTTCACAACATCCTTAAGAGCAGAGTATATGTAGATTTTCCAAAGGTACGACTTCCTAAGTACTAATTTTACCTTTCTGGTTTTTTGGAGAAAGTTAAGGTTTATACTTAACATTATTTTTAAAATAAGGTTATTTACTAAAAATTCCATCAAACAAAAATCAAATACGTAAGTATCTGACCACAAAATAAATATATGATTATTAACACCATGCTAACAAGAAATATCCCGACTATTGTTAAAAATGATGCATTTGCTGGAGATTATACAGATACATTAACTGAATAATGATTAAACAATTTAAATGCATCAAAATTAGAGTTTTGTTTAAGGAGTCTTAATATCAAAAAGCTAATGAAAGAGTAATTTGTTTCCAATGAGCTATTTAAATAATATTTTGAGAGTTAAATTTTTTCATATAGACTCGAATGAACAAATGTTTTTGTTTTTTTAACTGCGTATTTTAATTTTATTGCTCACCAGTTACAAACATTCTAACAACTTTTAATTTGTAATTTTTATGTTTTATCAAAATTTGTAACTTCTATGGTTGGTTTTGGGGACATCGATGTTTGGTGAAATAGAAGAATAACATTTTTGCTCCAAAGTCATTGGTAAAAATTTTACCCGAGTGATGCAGCATCCATTCAAATCACATTTTTACCTTGAGTCATCATTCTCAAGGCAACTCATTATATCCTGATTGGGTAAAAAGCTTAGATGGTAGCACTCACCGATTATCAAAATATTCCATTAATATTTAATTCATCTAAAGTTCCCTTTGTGTGTCTCTCTTAACGTTTATTATCTACGATTCTAAAAAAGTAGTGCGCGTGTCAGAAAAATTTAGCATAACGAAAAAATAATGATCAAATTTCAAGCTTAAAGTATCATATTTGTCTATATCCTTTCACTTTGGTCCTAGAGAAATGATGTCATATAGGTATGGTTGTCCCAGAGGGTAGAGAGATGGTGAGAGTCACCCACTACAAAAATCTAGTGCCTACACTAGGAAAGGATTCAGAAAGGTGGTAAATAGCTGAACGGTGTAAAACAGATGTAAACTTCCGTCGATTGAAACCCTGGTAGGTTTGACTTGTCCATGATCTACAGAAAAAGAAGATCTTTTCTCAATTTTCATTGGATATATTTTGAGATTAAAATTTGATGTCAGTTTTACAACAGTAAAATTTACCTTTTAGTAACCTTACTAACACTGTATAACGACTCATCTCAAATTTCCCGTAAATTTGGGCGGATAAACAACATACCCTATCATCGGTGTTAGTCAAACAATGTGGAGTTATCGTTCAAAATTAGTCGAGAACCTTTTCAAACGATAGAAATTTAGCAGATTCCAAGATCAAGCATTTAAATTGAAGGTAGGAATTCAGGATCGTTGCGGCGATCTTAACAGAATACAGTGTGTAAATGCACTTCAATCAATATTGCGAACTAATGATATGAGAAATAAGTTAAAACGCCTTTTTGAAAATTGAATTTTCTGAGTATCTCAAAATATATTCCGAAATGTATATCAACGCATAACATTTTTTGAATAATATTTTCGATCAAGAAACTCTTAAAAGAAGATAAAATTTTATTTTACTGCAGTAATAATAAAATATGAAATATCTTGATTTTTGAATAATTCAAATATCTTAACTTTATGTCAATAACTGGTCCTATGATATCTCTTATCAACATGGTTCTGGATGTAATGCCACACGAAAAGTTCCTATTAGGTATTCTCAAACAGTCCTAAAAATATCAGATATATATCACAAAATTTTTGTTACATATCTTCTAGAATTACATACTTTTTACTTACGATGACCTCTTAAGACAGTTTTCATACGCAGCTTAATGGTTACCACACTTTACATGGTAATGAAAATCTCGGCAAAAACTTATTAGAAATAGTTTAATTTATGTAAATTTTAAATTTTGATGAGTCAAATAAAATTTATAATTCTTCCTTAACTAGATGCAAAGGTTAAAAAATAAACATATAAGCTTAATTCCGAAATTAAATGGGAAAAGACTGTGAATCCAAAGATGAGAAATTTATTGAATTCACATAAATTCAAACAAAATTGTTTTTCAATCCGAATTGAATAGAATTTCTGAAAATGGAGTTGTATTTTAAACGAAAACTATCACAACATACATAAATACAAAGTTAAAAACCATCATCATCACCGCCGCCCGCTAATCCACTTAAAAAATCACGAGGCCAATTATTTTGTAAGGATTAAATATTAAACGAAAACACGCTAATTCTTTAACTGAAAAAATTTTATATCGGTAAAGAAGGAAATTAATATTTTTTTTGCGTCTCAATGCACTCTTGAAATATTTTAAGTTTAAAATTGAGAACTTCACATTCACGATCATTTACATTTGATTTGTTCTTAAACAGAATAAATTTATTACAACTGTAATGAATAAGATTGTTTATTTATTGAAATGTTATTTTTACAAATTAATAAAAGTTTATAACATTTATCTTTTTCTTTTAATTCTAGTTTATAAAATATTTTTATTTTAATGTAATCATGAGATAATATTAATCCCATAATTTTAAATAATTTAATATTTCTGTAGTATTTAAAATTTTCATAAAAAGTACCAAGTTTACCTCAGCAGAAAAGAAATAGCAATCTATTGTTTTGCGCAGTCGCATAATGATTAAATTAGTTATCTTATCCTTTGCACTATATTTAAACTGTTTTCTCAATAATTTCGCCTTAATATATACCTTGAAATCTGGCCCGACATAATTTTTTTTAATGTGAAGATGCTCACACGTTTATTTTAAGAATTTTGAACTATTTTATAAGTGTTGGCAAAAATAAAGTTGTCAGATCAACTTGAAGATCATTCAACCAACTCCAAAATATAGGACTTAAATCACAGCAGGCATCATAAACCATTCATTATTAAACATAAAAAATCTTTAAAAATAGCAACAGCGCAAGGCTTAGTAATAAAATGTAAAGCAACAGAAAACATGTCTTGTGAAACCAATGAAAAACAGTCAACTAATTGAACAAGAAATGTTAACAGCTTGCGAAATATACGTAAGATGAACTTTGAGAGCTACCTCTGCAAGTAGAAATTGCATAACGTATATTGATGACCTAAAAATAGTGAAACAGATAAAAAGGCTTTTCTGCCTCTGAACATTTTTTTCAATAATAAAACCATCACTCCATTGTAAATGCTGGAAAATATACTTAAAAACTGGCAATCCACAAAAAAGATAAAAAAACCTATGATAAATCATGATGAAATTGTGTTGAATATCGGACCTGGTACATATACTTCAACGAATAATGGAAGAATTTATTAAATTTCTTCCTGGTTTATTTATGACCATTAAAAATAAAAATTCAATATAAATATCATTCTTCTTACTTTTCTGTTTTTAAAAATTGTTAAAGACGTCAAGTACGGAAAGCAAGGGTAGCACTTGATGTTGAGATCAATGAAGCACATCTGCGCGAATTCAAAGGGGGGAAGTTTGGAGGAAAAACTTCGGATCATTAAAAATCCTTAAAGCTGAACCTTCAAGTGCATTTATATATTTTTCTCATTAAAAGGCATTAAAGATTGAATTTATGACTTTACTAATATTTTATTTTATCGATTTTAGAAATTAAGAAAACAGAATGAATAAAAATAAGATTTTCAATTCAGTATAAAAGAGCAGGATATTTCTATTCTTTCATTAATGTTTTTCGCGCGACTGCGCATAACTTCTCGCACGCCTTTCAAAATGAAAAATTAAACAATATCCTCCTTAAATACCTGATACCGTTTTCAGTATTAACGAAGAATAGTCATTTTACTATACTTATCTGATAATTTTTTAATCTCTTGTGTATTTATAGGAATTTATCGACGTACACCTCTACTCGAAAGTCCTAAAACATGTTATCTTCTAAGAAACAACGTAAAATTCATTAAATATATTTCTAAAATGAACAGAGATTAAGGTTAAATGTATTAAAGTGGTAAATTCTAAATTGATTTGTTTAGGAATTCTTCAAAATTTTTGAATAAGGTTGAAAATTTTTGAAATCTATCGTTAAATCATTTTAATTTATCAAAGTTTCACTTATTTATAAGTTATTCTGAGTTTTTAAAATTGACTAAAAATATGAGAAGGAATTTTTCAAATTAATGATCGAGTTATTGCTATTTTCTTTAAGCGAAGTTGTGCGATTTTATTAATATATAAAATTTATGGATAAATCTTGGCCTATTTGTCGATTAAATATTTTTATTTGCGATACAGAGTATTGCTTTTAACTTTTTTTATGCATATTAAGTTTATATTAGTTTGCGGACGCCTGAATTTAAAAATCGATAAAAATATTTTTGATCTGCATTGGTATGAAACACACACCACGAGTTTTATTGCTGAAAAATACATTAAATTTGTTGTGATTTTACGGCGAATTTAATAGTTATGCTTACACCATATTATTTTTGAAATACTTATTTTAGATTTCAAATTTAAAAAATACTATTATAATTCTCTCATGGCCATAGAATTAGCTTAAATGCCATTTGAAACAAATATCTTTATTGGAAAATTTTTCCATTTTTAAACTAAAAGAGTGCTCATGTGTCACAAAATACTCATACATTTACATTTTTTTATAAATATAAAATTATATTTGATTGCCAAATTTAAAAATTATACTTTTTCAAAATTTTTCTATCACAATCGTCTGTTTATTTTTATTCCAAAACATTATAATGATCTAATTCTGAACAAATATGCTTGTGTACCAGATTATATGTTCATATACCATATAATCAATTGGTAACATCCATTTAAAAATTTATAACCCAAAATGATAAAATATTAAAATATCCATACTTTGGGATCTATCGAAAATAATAAATTTATTAAATTAGCCATTCACAACACTCAGGCGTTTTTTACTTATTTATGGAGAAATAAAAGCCAGAAATGATTTGTCCACGATGTAAATTTAAATATTTACAATATGGAATGTTAGAAAATATTTTATTTTCCCGATACCAGAATTTATTACTTTAAATAGAGATAAATGAATTAAATATGATTGATCTTCATACAATTTTCCCTTTACAGAACTCAAATTTACTCAAGATTTAAAATAATACCACAAGTGCAGATTCTTTTTTTATCACTTACAAACCTCGAAAATCTCCCCCGAATTTAATTTTTTCTCAATGGAAACCTCAAAAAATGGAAGCTGAAGCTGTAAAAATAATTAAGAAGTTAAAAGGGATGATATTAAGTTTTAATTTTTTATTTGTTTATTATTTTAATTCTTAGAAGTTGTGAATAAAATGCACTGAGTTTTCTACTCTAGATGAGAAGTCTAAATTTGCATGTTTATTTTTTCCTTGAGTATCATCAAGCTCACTTAAAATGATGACGACTTTTATGTGAATAAAACTGAATGCTCATTTCTAGCAAATATATGAGACTACAAACACGAATAACTACATTTTGAAATTCTTGAATTTGAATTTTGTAAATGCATCAACAAAATAATTATGATAAACCCAAAATAAGCCTGTATTTAAGAGAGATAAATAAATGTTAACTCAGAAAAGGTTGGATGTTTACAATGGGGCACCATGATTAGGCTTGTTTTTACGTGTAATAATGTCTAAATGTTTAAGGCTTGTCACAAACAAAAGATGGAAATGATGATGTTGATTTATAAATCACGTTCCCTCAAGGAATTTCCACTTTTCAACAGTTTAAAATAATCTATCAGTTCTTATATAATGTTAAAAAATGAAAAATATACAAAGATTTTTAGGGTCGAGTATTTTGTTTACTGACACTCCAAATATTCCTTGCTCTAAAAATTACTCCTTAAACATACTTCTTTTTGACATAAAATAACGTAAGAAAACCAAAAGTTGGGCCAATTTAATTTTAATAAAAAATTATGCAATTTCTTTTAAAAAACAAATTAAAGGTAGATTTTGTCCCAAAAGGGCGTGTTCAAAACAAGTGACTATTTAAAGCCTCGAAAAATTCCTCAAGGAGTGTGAGAGATGAATAATTGGTCTACGAACTGCTTGCGGGCATTTTTGATTATTGGATTAAACTTAAAGGTTTTGGAATGTCAGGTGTGTTATGAAGTATATTTGTTCTTATCTTAGAAATTATTCCATCAAAACGAATATGTATCTTTGAGGTTTAATAACCTACTCCAACCGCCACCAAAAATAATTCAAATGATGATTTGGGAAACGGTTTCAAAGGATGGAGAAGACGAAAAATTCCAAACATCTGATTATTATCTCAGGCACATTGAAACAGGGTGTAATGATAAACTAGACTTGGATGTTTATGATGATAATTCCATTGAAACAGTAAAAAAATACATTTATATTTAAGCATTTTCATGTTGTGTTTTATTATGAGCTCACTAAAATGTTGGTAGACCAGTTCGAACTGCACATTAGGGGTGCTTCAAAACGTTACAATTCATTTAATGTTGCCGGTTTTACTTCAATGATGTTTGTTGACGTAAAATTAACCTTTGTCCCACATAAAGTTATTCTTTTAATGATTTAGGTCTGGAGGGATGAATTTTTCGACGTTCCCAGAGAATGGGATTTATCGAGTTATCCTCAAGAGAGAGTCGAGCTACCAATACACGGGATATGTCTGTGCCTATTAGTAATGTATAAATACATTTTCAGGCTCAAGGTCACCTTCATTCAACTAAGGTTGAACTGATTAACGCTAATATGGCATATTTATTTAAGTACGTAACCTTAATAGAAATCGACACCGGGGTTAAACCTCATATAGATGAACAAAGAAAATTTATTGCACACGTAAAAAGTTGCGAAACAGTTAAAAATTTTGCAAGAGGATTTGCTTTTCAGTTCCCTGGAAATGTGAGTAGTTTTGAATAACGTAGGTTCAAAATTTAAAAATTATTCTACGAGATAGCTATGGAAAACAATTGTTCCATACATCGATGTCATATGTCAGGAATAGACGAAAATATCAATACATGAGTGGAGATATTCGTCTACATGAAGTTTCGAGGTCTTTCCCATTCTGTTAAGTTTCTTTTGACGTGTAGTACGCTTACAAAGGGGAATGCAAAACATTCCACTTTTATTTCAAAGTCAAGATTTCTTCAAATGCCGTGATGTACATATATCTTATTATTCAGGGTGGGAGGTTAACAGTACAATCCTTTGGTTCATTCATTTATGTTTCATCCAGCGAAACTAAACGGAATTATCCAAGCGATATACCTATTACCATACATGAGAGACACCAGCCTAATGAAATTGAAGCATGCCTTCGAAGAAGAGAAATAATCAAGAATTAAAGATATAATTGATCAAAATTAACGCTTTACTTATCTGATAAGCTTTCGAATTGCTTTAAAAAATTTATTCTCTTTTAAAAATCTGAAGATAGGAAATTAATTTTTATCATACCAAACATCAATAAAATTTAAAATTGAGATTCCATTGATTTCATTTAAAAATTTATATTTTGATTGTAATCTGATGTAAAACTTCACAAATCCTTTCATATTTTAGAGATTCTTATCTTTGAAAAATATGACTGATCCTTTTTTTCAATAATCATGAATTATACTTCGTAGATTTAGGATATTTATGTTAACTCTTACGCGATCGTATAACTTTATGATTCGATGAAATTTTTGTAGTTATTCTTGAGTAAAATATTGTTAAAAAACATAAATTTATTGTTAAGTTCAACTCTAACTGTACATTTTATTGTATCGCTTTATAGTTTTACGTTCAAACTTAAATTATTTTGTTTAAATAATCCTGTTCTGAAAATTGCTCACCTGTCACTATTTTATTAGACTGCGTCAAATCATCTCGATTGCCACATTTTTATCAATAAGAACATTCAAAATCTACCCCTTCGATCGATAAAAAGTTTAGAATGCTTCGAATGCTTGCTTTATTGACCATCATTTTGACTTACCGTTAATTTATTCGTTAAAGATTAAGATGGCCAATTTTGTACCATATAAATGATATTAGAAAAAGACTCTTTGAGTTTGTATATTAATACTTTTTTTCATGATATTCTGTTTTGTAAAATTTAGTCCATAATATAACACTTGTTCAGATTGAGACGCATGACCATTCTCAAAAATATTAACTCGAAAACAAGCAAAATTTTGGTTCAAGATGTAAAAATATAAAAAGTTCTTCCTTGATTATATTCGAGAAACTAGAGTAAAATATCTCAAAAAATATTGCGGATGTAATTTTTTAGATAACATTTGGTTTATATTTCAAATTAATATATTGTTAAAATGAATTATTCCTGAAATTCTCTGATTTTGAAGATATATTTCTCTGAAAATTGATCTACCCCTAAAACGACCAAAGTATTTCAAATATACTCGACCACCGTAATATTTTTAATTTGACGATGTTTGGAACAAAATTTAGAAATTCTCACCTAATATTTCAAATATTAAGAACTCAATGTGATTTTTAAAATAGCTTTAAGATTCCTGCCTTATTTTAGGTATTTTTTCCTTGTCTATGTTTCAAAAAATTTCACCATTAAATAATATATTCTTAGTATAGATTAAAATTTCATTGGTACCGGAGTTATAATCTGAATATGATGGACATATCGATATATTGATTAGTTGAAAATTCATTGTTATTAAACCCATGACCGTGTTCACTAACAGATTCCAGTTGTTTTAATTTTATTTCTTTTATGAATCTGACACACGAAATAAATATTTTTTCCCATTGAAATGATGTCTTTTTCATAAAAAATTGTGACAAGAATTTTTTACGTCATTTAAAAATATTAAGAAGTATTAAAAAACTAACAGATTTACATATGAGAAGTTATACAAACTCCTCTTAGTTGAATTATAAACATAAATTTGTCTTAACATTATCAAAAAGAGGAAAATTATGAACTTCCCCTTATCAATAGATGAAAACTAATGATAATGAAGAAAAATATTTTCACCACTTAACTAAAAAGGAATTTTCGCACGTAAAAGTTTAACTTTAAAAATCTCAGACACCAAGATGAATAATGTTTAATAAAATTAAAATCCACATCAAGCATTGTGAACATGACGAAGATTGAAATGTTATGAAAATATGATTGTTAACTGAAAAAAGCTGTAAATTTGATTTTCATTATCTTGACGTATGATATGCAAATAAGGTCAGAGGTGTCAATTTGTTGTTACGTATTTCTTAATTATCAAAGGTAATTTTAAGATTCAGCAAAAAAGGTAAGCAATTGAATTGTTATCTTTTAAATCGTTCAAAAGAATGACTTCACATCTTGCTGATTATATTTCAAGATGATACAGTTGCATTTAATTTAAAACCAAAGATTGTATTTTTATCGATTTTTAAAACATAAGAATCAATTTTACTTCAAATGAAAAGAAATTCACCTTCTTTTCTATTTCAATCATGGAACAATTATTGATAAATTTTGATCTATAATTCATTTAAATGTCTAACGTCCACGATTATATCATTTTTATTTAAATCAATGCATGTACGTATTTTATCATCAATATTTTCAATCCAAACTTCGATTCCTCAATTCTAAAATCAAAAAAATAATATTATTGAAGAAAAAATAAATTATGCTCAATTTTATCATGCATTATTCAAATAAAAACAAAATTCAACCAAAAATCCTTTTTTTTAACGTAAATGAACGTGTTTTTTGCAAAAATAACTCAGAAATTAAAAATCATTGGTAAAATAAAAAATAAGACGATCATAAACTTCAAAATCCTTAAAACGCGCTTTCGGAACATTTTTATAGATACATAAATTTTACGTTTGTTTGAGTTTCTTTTACCCTGCACACTGAATGGAGTTGAATTTAGTGAAGATAACACTTTGAGTTAAAACTAATTATTCTTACGAGCAATAAAAATTAATGATATTCCACAAAGCATAAAACATAAAATACCAAACTAACTTGTTTTTATTATGGATTCAAGAACGCGAAGTTGAAATAAATTTGAGTTAAAATAAGTTTCCCCTGAATTTTAGCAGTACATCGAGGATGTATTCTCACAAATACCTAGGTTTTGAGTATGAATGACAATATCTCTCAAAAATTGTAAAAATGTTGAATAGTATATTTTATTCTGATATCTGTACTTTTTCGAAAAAAATTGGAAAATTCAAATCAGGGTTTCCATGTCAACACATAAAACATCAATATTTTCGAAATTTTTATGTTCGGTAATTGAAAAATTTGACATAGTTCAAAAACAAAATAATTTATTCCTCCATTTTCACTTTATTTTTGAAAAGTTTGAAATATACCCTGTTGTTTTAAACTATTTCTTTCTTGACATTTTTTTTTAAATTCATACTTTATTTCAACAAACTAGTTTAAATTATGACTTAATGAAGAAGATTCTTATTATATTTTGAAATGTGAAAAGCCTATAATATTTTCACATTACAATTCGATTTATTAAATTAAAAAGATCAAATATTAAAAAAATTGCAATGATTACCTTGTAAGATGTAGTTTTATACACCCTTAAGTCAGTTTGATAAGCTCCACATCATCGTTCGCTCCATACGTATTTAACCTAAAGTTCAACAATAGTTAGATATTTGTTTGGTCATTGGCTTCGTTTTTAAGATATAAACTCTGAAATGGATAATTTTTCACACCTAAAGTTCTGTTAAATTTTATAGGGGTGACGATGACATAACTTCTGACAAAATGATGACAATGAGAGCTTACACTACCACTAAATATATATTTTTAAACAAATAGAAATTATATGAGATTATAAATCTTTGCTATTTTTTGTAAAATCTATGAAAAATCGAGTTTAAATATGGGAATTAAAATAAATTTTTATTTCGTGAAAACTTTAAAAATATTCAATTCTATTAAAGATCCTTTTTACAAGGCGACGCTTAAGAATCGGATGAAGATAAACATATATATAACTCAATTTTATCTTAGATTTTTGTAACTTATGCTTTTAAAATATTAAGAGTCGAATTCTTCTTCTTGAGTAGTAATGATAAAAATACGTCAAACAAAGCACATTTTTTCAAATTAAATTAAAATAAACCTGTCAAAATTCAAATTATTTTTCAGTGTTCGAATAAAATAAATAAATAACATCATTTCAACTCAAATTATTTTAAGATAAAAAAGAGTTTTTTGCACAGAATTCAATCAATCAATTAATTATTTTATTTTTTTCTAAATAACGGAAATTTGGATAAACTTAAATAATTTGAAGTTAATTTTTAATTTTTCGTTCTTTGGCTTTTTGTATTCAGTTTTAAATTTTTAATATGTTTCATACACATGAAATACTCATAAAACATATTTATCCAAAATAATTGTTGTTTTTTCGATTTTCAAAGTTATAAAAATTTCTGGTTGGCATTGATAAATTAAGAGATCGTTAAATTCATGTGGATGATTATAAATATCCACCTATTGTCAATATTGCTATTAGTGATGAGTGTGATCTCAAAAAATTACAAAACTAAAGGGGAGTTTTTGACAAATTATGAAGGTGTATGGTATTTCTCAACAAACAAATGCACGGTGTAGAGTATATGATGGTAGTCATACTCTTCCTGACCCCAAATTTTTATTGAATTACAGTGATAAAGAAAAACCTGTCATAACATGTATTGAAGAAATTTTGGGCACAACTACGCAATTTCGTAATGCTCTTTTCAGTACTCTACCCGATTGGGTGTACTTTCGTCGTTTAAACACCAGTAATCAGGTAGTAGATGATGTTCACTCACTAAAACTCTCACTATCTCTTCTGCTCATAAGACCATTCTTACCTCGGTTGCATTGGTTAGCTGGGAAAACTGGCACTCGATGAAATTAAGAATTCTTTCAACAATTGTTATGAAGGGGATTTAGAAGCTGAAAGGTAAAAAAATAATGTACAGAACCATGCTGAAGCACTTAGATACACAAAAAACTCCGTCAGAAGACTCCAAGCTATTTTAAGAAATCTTTGCTATGGAAAATAATTTCTCTGTCCTGTGTTAAAATTTTTCAAATTTTCAGTCTTTCATTTGTTTATTTTCGGGTATTCCATGTCAAGAATTCTTTTTCAAATCATAAAACTGTCGAAAAATTTTTTTAAATTAATTTATAAATAATATGTATCACGGCTTTACTATTTTTATTTTTGAGGTGTTTGGTTAAACTTTGTTTTGGTTCTTGTACCATCACCAATATTAAATTGATTTTTGAATTTTGATACAAAAGATTGTTTAAATAATTGTAATTTACTCAATTTTGTCAAAATTGATAAATTTTTGTTAAACAGTTAGATCAGATAAAATTCATCAACGTTACCTCAAAAAGTTTATCTGTGAAAACTTTAAAACTTCAACTTATATACAAAAAAATTTTGAACTTAAGAGCTGTTCTTATTTGAGTATCTATTGGTAAAAACACCTAAATATTTTGGAAGGTTTGAAAATGTTGTTGACATTCAAAAAAATTTGTTAAAAATCTTTCATGAAAACAAATTTGGTAAAGTTATCTTTTATTGTTTTTTGAAAAAAACAAAAATTCAAAAATCCATTTTAGAATTTACCTTTTTTCGGGATAAATTTTAAATTTGTTCGCCCAATTTATATTTGGTCAGAAACATCATGGAACAAATCGTTCCACCATGAAAGAGATGTCAAAGATATTATTCTAATTAAAATCAAAGTGATATCTGTGCAATTGGCATCGTAAAATTTAAAAATGCGTTTGATCGAACCTTTTGATTTTGATATTATTACACCCTTATGTTCTTCTGTATTAAATGTAATGTCTGATTTAATTGTTAAATTAAAATAATTCGACAAACCTCAAAGGAATATTAGGGTAGAAACACAATATAACTCAATGAAATTTCTGGTTTAATTTTTTACGAAAGGACAATTAAATTAGAAAATTATACATAAATGTGTAAATAAAAATGATAATTTTAAGATTTATTCTTGCCAATTTGCAGCTTTCAGAAATTAACCGGTGTAAATTTTTCGTCATTTGATGAAATAAGTTTCAATAGCACTTTTAGTAAAAATCCGTGTTGCTAAATTTTACGTTTGGAACCATCAAGTCTTAGAAAGGCGCTGCATATCTCAATATCATATTAAAAGATTATAACTCAACTTAAATGTTGATAGGAATGCAAAATAGAATTATTTTAGTTCAGAAAGAAAAAATATAAAATAATTTTTCCAATTTATATGAATTTATTCTGCGATTTTTCTGGATATTAATAGTTTGGAAAAAATCGTTGTATGGTTTTGTTTTAAAAGTGGCCTTGTCAGTAAACTTAATTTTTATTAATTTTCATCATTAACCGTTTCACTTAGCCTTAGCGAAATAAGAAACAAAGAATGAAAAATTAATAATATGTACAGAGGTAAAAAATCAGAAAATGTGAAATTTTTGAGTACTATAAGATTTAAATTTTGAATTGTTTGAAACACTCAAGACAAAAACGTCAATAAAATTTGTTATATTATCATTGAAATGATAATTTAAATTATATTGCGAGCTTATATAATGTTCAACATAGGATTTTTTCATTTATATCTGTTAATTTGATTTCAAAATAACAAATAAGCCTCTTAAAATATACGTGTTATTTCACGCAAATCTCTGATGGAGATCGATTCTAGGGTTATAATGCGATGAATTTCATGTGAAAAAGAGATTCTATAATTGATATAGTTTGATAATACCATGCAAGATCGACATATCCTCAAATATTAATCTTGGGAGAAGCACTGAATTAATTTTAGTATGAAAATAAGAAATATAAAATTAATATGAGATAAAATTGTAAATAGTCGCTTTGATCATTAGAATTAAAGATAAGAAAAATGACAATATGCTTAAATGTTGAATTAAATTTCAAAAAATAAACGATGAATGTTTATTGATTATAGATCACTTAATTTTATATTGATAAGGTTAATCTAAACTGGAGGACAGAAAATCTGGCTTTTACACATGATTTAATGTGAACTTTGGCAATTTAGAAGAAATATGTGAATGCCTTATTACTACAAACAAATTAAATAGTTTGAAAAATATTTTTAATTTTTGTTTATTTTCAACTTCGCCCTCTCACAATTAATTTTTAAATGATGTACCAATACTGACCAAACTACTCTTCTCAGGTTATTTTTTAGAAATGTTAAGTACTGTTAAAATATCAAAAAATCAATTTGTTGATATTTATTAATCATTGTTCTGCACCCTCTTCAATCATTAATTCTTTGAATATGATTTACTTTATGAAAGATTCTGAATCTAATAACATTTATAAATTTTTAATCTATTGAAAGATTTTATCTCTGATAATTTTTGTTATAATTGAATTAGTTGTATTTTGCACATAAAAACTTGAAGGTTAATACAACCTTATCTAGACATTAAACTGTTGCCTCCTGTTCTGACATTGCAAAATGATACCGAAGAGGAGTAAATCGCTGAACGGCGGAACCTTGTCAGAAAAGCTTACTCGAGGGACACATAGATGTAAAATTGCTGAGAAAGAAGTCCCAATATGTTTATCTCATTGCTTTAAAAAACATTGCTTGATGTATTTTCATGATTTTTTTAATTATTTGATAATTTTTAGAATAATTATATCTTCTCTAAAAAACAAAGTTAATTATAATCTGATAATCTCAGCTATATTTACCCATTTAAAATGAAAATTTATAAAATTATCGTTGAAAACAATCCATGGCCTGTTTTTATCTCAAATAATATTATTTTTATACTTCTCTTAAAACACTTATACTTATGAGTTGCTTTTACTCTGTTCAATGTCCCAAATTTGTAAATCTAGTGAGAAAAATTAAATAGTATCGTGAAGATATTTTGATTGAGAAAATGAAAATAAAAAACAGTTTTCTCACAACTTTATTTCTCGGTTCAAAAAAAAGTACATAACTACAAAGATGAAACCAAAATTTATCATGCCTAATTTGACCAAGAGGGGAAATAAAATATCAATCGATTTAAAAGTGTTCCAAATATTTTACAGGATACATTCATTGAATCTCAGAAAATTTTTTACATTTATTATTTTTAAGTACACATCAAAAAATAAATCAGCATTCCATTCCCGAAATAATTAAAATTTATTCTCAAAACATATCTACATTATTTGAATAGGTTCTTTATTCGATGTGTAAGGGACCTATTTCGGATTTCTCTAAGACACCTCCAAATTGTATTCAGTACCATACAATTCAAGAAAAAATTCTGAAAATATTCTTAGACACGAGGTTCATAGGTTTTAAAATAAAGCTTAATTTCTGTAAATAAAAAATTTGTATAAATAATTTCTCGTTGGTACAAGTAAACTGATTTCTTGAAAATTTAAACATGTTGAAAAATTTATATCATTTCTTAATTGAGATTAAAAATTAAAAAAAGGTTATTTAAAATAAAAAATAACTTTAAAAATATTTACATGACAAAAAACAGCAAAGTGAACCACGCCAGTGTGTAAAAATATTTATTGGAGATATAAAACTTTTTATTAAAAGTTATTTTGTTTACTAACAACAAAAATATTTGAAGTAATTATTAACATAGAGAAAATTTAAACATAGCCCCATGAAATCTGATGTAAACTTGAGAAAAGTTTAAATCCATGAATTAAATTGTTTTGCAATCCGAAAATGTCAAATTTTAGCAAATTTAAAACTGGAATAAATTGGTTTTAAAATTTAAAATAAATTGTTAAATATGGGATTTTTAAAAATCGAAATTCTAGCTCAAAACCTAAATGAAATTGTAAAATATTAATCTTCTGACGAAAACTCAAAACTAAGCAAAACGTCTTCTGTTTAAATTGAAAATATAAAGAATATTTTTAAATGTTGTGTACTTCATGATCTTTACTTCTAAAAGTAAATATACTCAAAATAAAACATATGTTTAAGAATTAACAAAAAATATAGCTATGTTATGTTTGAATTTGTCATTAATAAATGAATTATTTTTCAGTTGATGAAAAATATGCTCAAATATAGAAATGTATACAGTTAAGATAACGAAAGACCATGTGATTGATAAAGTGTGGGAAATTATATCTCGATATTTTTACATTTATCTTCTGATATGGAAGTGTCTTAATCCTTCGAACCCAGTAAAACATGGGTTAGCCAGAGAGTTAACTTTTTAAGAAACTATATAATTTAAATAATCAATTCAATTTCATAAATTTGTTTAAATTTTTTAAGTGGCAGGCATGATTTAAATCAACTTAAGAGAAATATATATTTGTTGAGTTTTATAATTCAACAAATACCTGGATTCATTTCGAAACTATTTTGATTTGAGAGTTAGAATGAGATTTTATTGAGAAATAATAATATCATTTTATGTAGTTAATCTGCGAGATACATATATTCATAACAATACTGATACTTTTATCAAACTTTAGGAGATTTAACATCTTTTTGATTTAAGCATGTAATTTTTAAACACATTTACAATTTATAAACACCTTAATAAGTGATTTAATCTTTTTGAAGTTTAATAAAAATGATTATTATTTCAAGATAAACTTCCACTAATTATGGAAGACAAGAAATTTGAGTGATTTGATTAAGAAAACTAAATTCATATTTGTAGAGTTGAAATTTATTCAGAGAGATTGGAATAGCCCTGGAATCGACACTGGTATCGTTTATCGAAATCATCTTTAAATGCTGTTTCTGTCCTAAGTTAGAATAACTCAAGAAAATTAACTTCGTGTGAACACAATGAGAAATCTAAAATAAATGTATTTTCAGATGAGCTTCGTAATTTCTACTTGAACGTTTTCTAAATGATGGAAAAGAAAATATGGCTTAATGAAGTTATGACCAGGTTATAACTTCTTCTGGCTTACTGATATTGAATCATAAATTTTTTTGATATTTAAATTAAATGACAATTTACTTATGCTTATTAACCTGATGATATTAATCTTTTGATGGAAATCTTTACATATTAAAAGTTGGCAAAATAATTAATATTATTTTTTTCATTCGAATTATAAATATTATTTTTCTTTTTTATTTTGAGTTTGTAAATTGTATTAAAATTCATAAAATATTGATAAACTGTTTTTATCACGTCAAATTAAAGGCTTAAATTTTTAAAACTCATTTTAAAATCGTTATTTCTTATTAAAAATATGTAGATTAAGAAAATCAAAATATCGATGATAATATAATTTTCAACGATTCTTATTTGATTTGGTTCAGGAAAGTCAAATGCAATTATTTGACAATCATTAAATTTTATGAAAAATAATACATGGAAAAAACAGAGCTTAAGTAGAAATGTAACTTGGCTGTGAAATAAATTTATTTTTCATAATTAAGCAAAATATTCAAAGTAAATTAATGATATCAAAAATAAAATTTCAAAAATGACAAACGCACGCAAAATAAGCTGGAACTCTTAAAAGTTTGTTGGATTTTATCTCATATGAATGTGTTTTAACACAATTTAACAGAAAACTATATTATTTCTGTTATATTTCATTCGATAAACAAATTTTTAAATTTTCATCAAGAAATGAAGAAAAGTGATAATTCATCCACGAAAGATAAATTAAAAACATCATAACAAATATGAGATCAGATAACTTCATCTTCGAATTTATAAAATTATTTGTCACAATAAAAACATAATTTAAAGATAACGAAATCATTTTAGTGTAAAATATTTGAATTTAATGACTGACATTTAAAATGATCTGATTATCACTCAATTTATAAATAGATTCTCCAAATTTTAAAGATGTTAGTTAAAAAATACTGTTTAATCCGAAAATTTAAAAAGATAGTTGATACCGTTTGGTCCAGCATAATTTCCTCCAACATAGAGAATTGAATAAAAACGGTCTTATAATATAAAATTTATGACCAACAAATTCGATATAATATTAAAAAAAACAAGTCAATAAAAATCAAGTTTAGAAAATCTTCCAAAGATAATTTAACACAAGCGTCATGTTGAAGAGATTTAAATAATTGTACTAAATTTTTATTCTAATTTTAAAACGATTTTATCACAAAAATAGAAAATTTTCAAAGATTTACAAAAAGAGTTTTCATTTAGAGTTTGAAACAAAAAATTTTGATGAGATAAACTGATCAGAAATTTGAGGTATAAATCAGCAAAAATATTTCTCTTGTAATACACTCCTATGAATCACCCATGACGCATCATGAATATTTGAACTATTTTAGACGTTTAAGATTATCTGCGTTGATAAAATAACCTATAAATCTTATTTGAATGCTAATTAATGATATTTTCTTTTTGATGGGAAAAGTAACTATGGAATAAAAAAATATATGGATTTATTATATGAAGAAAAAGTATAAATAGCATGACAAATAAACATGCGAATTTGAGTTAAATGATGATTCTTGATGAAAAATAGTAAATATACTGACGTATGGGGTTCAAATAGAAATGATATTTTCAAACTGAATTTTAACTGGAGTGTGTAAACGAGATAAGTATACAATCATCAAAAAATATTTTGAGGAAAATTTAACTATAGAGTATCTGAAAACGCAGATAAAATTTATTTAAGATTTAGTCAAATGAAAGATAACAAAAACTATTTTCTGAGACTGATAAAAAACATCTAGAGACAAATAATGTTATCTATTTAAAGTCACGCATCAACCGGTATAATAACGATATTAAATATTGTTTGAAAATATTTTAATCGTTATGAAGGTGACAGCTTTTGTTCTAAGAATTATTCAACTTGATGTCAATACAAATTCAACGTTTATTTAACATAAAAAATTCAAAAATTATCAACATACGACAAAAATACTCTCAATTAAATTCAAAAGCATGGTGAATTGATAAGTGGAAAGATTCTCGAAACAACCAAATAATGTATGATTTTATTTTTTGTAAATTGCTACCAGATTTTTAGACGATAAAAATAAGAATTTATTGAATAAAATAAAAACTAATAATGTTTAAACTACATAAGATTTAATTGGTGAAAATATTTAAAATTTCTGTTTGTATTCTTCAATGATCTCTAAATAGGTTTTGTTCTTCGTTTCTACCATAAATACTGCCAAAATAACTGCAAAAAGTAGATTAATAATTGCAAATAGACAAACAGAATGAAATCCGATTGCAGTAAGAACAAACGGGAAAAACGCAGTCATCAGGAAGTTTGCAGTCCAGTTATTCAAGGTAAGAAAACCTTGAGCAGAAGATTGATATTGTGGAGGGAACGTCTCTTTGAACACTGTCCATGGTTTGGGGCCAGGTCCACACTGGAACCAAAATAAAAACAGTGAGAGAAATATCACAGTTATTATTGGGATATTTTTGAAAAGGTATATTAAATAGGCAATTGAGAAAGAAATTGACATCCCAGAAAATCCAATGATCATGATCTTTTTTGAGCCGGTTTTTGGAATAATAAAGGAGAATATCACCGATCCAAGAAAACAAACACCAAATGCTAGCAGTGTACCAATATCGATCTGATTAAAGTTTGTGGCTACTATAAACTGCGAAATATAGAAAATAACAATATTTATTCCAGATAGCTGTTGGAAAATTGCAATAAATGCAGAAACAACCAATGGACCAGTCATGTTTTTATCTTTTAATAAATCCAAAACTCCCAACGAACTTTTATTCTGATTTGATTCGAGTTGATCTTCTATCCTTTTATCTCCATTATAGCTTTTGTATTATTTCCACGTCGTAGTTTTAGCAAAACTAATTCTGTTAATTCATAATTCTTGTATTTACTATGAAGATATAAAGGACTTTCAGGAATAAATAGCACCGCAATAAGGCAAATCACAAGTAGTATATCCAGAGGAATAGATGTTATCATCCAATTTTCACCTGTTATAGAATCAAGTGAAAATATTCCACTGATAACTATTCCGAGATTGATAAGTGGTTGAAAAGTCAATGAAACGAATTTATGCTTACTCGATGGAATGAGTTCAAACAAATACACAAGGCCTACGTTCATTAATCCTCCTGACGATATTCCTTGTCCAAACCTTGATAGAAAGAAAAGCACATAATATTGTGTAATCGAAGACATAAAGTAACATAACATGCTAAAAATTCCAACAAAGAGCATTATTAATGATGTATTTTTTCTTCCTATTGATGACCCAAGGCTTGTTCCTAAAAATGTTCCGATGCATCCGCCAAGTGGAAAGACTGAACATGTAAATCCCCATAATATTTCATGAACCTGAGATTTTCCAAAGAAGGCACTTGGAAAATGTGACCTTATGAAAATATCTCTCGAGCACAATGATATCATTGACCCCATAATAATGGGAATCAGAATCAAGCCGTATGGAAGATATGAACTCATAAAATATCTTGATTTGTTTGATACTATAGGTTCCATAATTGCTTATTTAATTCTTCGATGCTATTTATTTGAAAAATTATTTCCTTATATACTATATTTTACTGTTCATGATTTATTTTCAGAATGCCTCTCCGAACTCAGTTTATTGTGATGAATGAAATTTTCATTCATTAATTTCAATTTATAAATGAATCAAGTATTTGAATGAATTTCGTTCAATGTCTCGTTATTTTTTATTTTCTCGTGATAAATTTAATTTATTGTCGACATACAATAAATTGAAAACAATAATTTTCAAGACATTTGTTTTTCAATTTATATTCTTCTTTTGTATTATTCTTTCAGAAATTTATTATTTTCGTTAAACATTTGTAAGCAATGGCTCATGTCATCATAACATAACGATTATTACGAAACATTTCTTCAATTATTTTTGCTAAAAATCAAATATATTTATCATTTTTGAATAAAATAAAATAACATTAATACATATCTATTTTTAAAACTTTAACTTTTTAATATTTAGTAGCATATAGAAAAGTATTTTTATTCAAATTCATTAAATATTTTTTATAATATGGTAAAGATAAAAATACTTTCTTAAAAATATTAAAATAGATTAACATATTTGAATGTTGATATTCAAAAGTTAATTTAACTCAGGAATTTTAAATCATAAATTAAAATTACCCACCTTATTTAATTACTGTCGAGACTTTCCTTGAAGTGTCTGAGAAAATAAGCACTTAATTGTAAATTCCCAACTATTTAACAGATTGAAATGTCTTTGAATGCAAGATATATTATTTTCAAAATGATATGCACTTTCAAAATGTCGATAATATTAAACTGACGGTGTTTACCCAAAAATATTTCAGAAATTTCTATTTGCGTGTATTCTACGGACCACGTGTTGAAATATATTTTTGTGAGGTAGGGAAAAATTCTTTTGAATTATTTTTGATAAATATCATGGCTAATATAATAATAATGATCTTACGAGTTATAAGTATCAATTTTGAGCGTTTTATAAGTAAATCCATTCATTTTGACATACAGGTTATTATTAATAAATTTAAAATTATCTTTTCAAACAAAAGACAGATTTTTCTTTTCAACACGATTTTTTTCACATATGCATAGTTTTTTGATGATTTAAAAAGCGAAAATGTTTAATCCTAGTTTTTGAATTCATTATTGGTTAAGCTATCGCTTTTCGATTATCATAGAGATTTGAGACATTATAACCACCAAGATTAATTTTTTCATACGAATTAATAAAATAAACACCAAAAAATTTTCATCAAAGTAAATATCTTTATTTTGATATATAATTGAAACTTGTGTCTATTTGGATTATAAAACTATCCTTGTCGTTTTATATAATATTATCAGGAGATTAATAAATGTGAAGCTATTATATAAATATTTTACCGTTATAAATTAACAGGTTTCTTATAATAATATTTATTAAAGCAGAAAAATGGGAATATAACAATTTTCAAATATAATTGTATTTCCAAATTTTTAAAGTACAATTATATCTTAATCCAAAAAACGACCTAAATAAAATTATTTTAAAACATTTTAATGAGTGAAAATAATCTGTAGATTTATTTAAAATTTAGTTTTTAAAACTAGTTTTATCGAAATCACTCTATGAATCTGTATATTTAAATAAAGAAAATGCATCTTGATGAGTATTAATTTTTATAAATAAAAATCTGCGCAGAAAATGGAAAAAAGATTACATTTAAATTACTCAAATATAGACTAAATTTTGGTATTTCTTAGTTAAATAAATTCGAAGAATTCATCAGTCTAAAATTATCCCACTTTTTAATGTTTAATATCTATATATTTTATCAACATATTTATGGTATCTTGATAAAAAATATTCTTTAAAAATTTTAATGAGAAAATGAATTTACATCGAACTAAATATTTATAATTTACCTAAATCTATAAAAATCATAGATTGAATATAAAATCAAAAAAAAACTATTATAATCGTCAAAAATAACCGCTCCCTAAAAAAAATTGAATTATATTTTTATATCAACTTTCTAATTTTCAACAAATCAAAATTCATTAACTTTCTACTTTTCTTTAAATTTAAAAGATTCTTAATTTCAAAGTAATAATAATATTATGTTGAACCAACGTATATTTAGTGTGTATCGCCCTTTTAGTTTAATAGCCAAGTTAAAATTTTTCAATTTCATAATATTATTACATGTATATAAGATCAAAACTGAATGTTTCAAGTTACTCTATGTGTGGAAAAGTATATTTAAATCTGTCCCTATTTATTCAACTTGTTAAAATATTTTAACTTAACATTTCAATATTTTTAATAAGACAATTATCTTGAAATAATAAAACACTGACAGATCGTAATTCTTTGTTCGTTTCAAATATCAAGTCATGGTATTGACGTTTTTTTACAACTCTTAACCGTTTTTACTTTGATATCATGAAATATTTTTCACGATATCACGAAGATATTTGCAAAGGTTCTTAAACGCTTTTTCAATAAAGTTTAGAAATTATGAAATGTTTAAAAATGTATGATCCTTTTTTTCTAAATATGTGATACTGATGAAGCTTTGTTTGATGAAATTTGTTTGTAAAGATTTTAGAACCATTGTTGACAGTTTCGTTTCAAAATTTAAACTCTTGATTAGGAAATCTTGTTTTAAATAAAGTATATTATTTCTTGACGAAAAATGTGGAAAATTCAGCAATTTCAAAGAGCATGGCGAGATACAACATTTTGATTATTTGATGAGAACAAAATGATTAAATTTTTCGGAAATCCATATAAAAGATAAGATTAAATAATTTAAATAAGCAGTTGAAAAGTTTACTCACATATAAAAAACGTGAACAATCATTGAGTGAAATAAATAGTTTTATGATAAATATTTTACAAGATATTTCAAAATGTTTGAAAAATTATTTTGTCAAATATTTGATTGGGTAAATACATATATTAAATTATCCTAATATGAGTGTTTAAATTATAAATTTGAAAATAATAACTAAATCGCTAAAATTTTAAAGGAATCGAACCAAAAAAAGTAAAATAAAATTCCAAAATAATGATTAAATCTAGCCGTACATTTTAAACGATAAAATAAACCTCACTTAATTCTCCTATACTTCGTATTTTACTGTTATCAAAACGCCGATAACTATGTCGTGGTATTTATTACCCAACCATTTAATTGTTACAAGACATAGAGTCAATATAATCCACAAGTCTTTTAAACTTTAGGACTATAATTTTTCATGTCTGTATTTTTGATTTATTTAATGTAAAAAATTTACTTTTCCATTCAATTTAAACATTTCTTAATTCACACAAAATTTTTGAAAAGTCAGAATAATGTTTGTTATAATTTTAAGATAAATGTTGATATAAAGAATAGTTTTTAAACACATGATGGTATAATAATTTTTTTTGATATACTTCCCTCTATTTTCAGAAAAAATACCTGGTTATTTTTGATAAAAACTTTCGAACCTTCAAAAATTACATTTTGCTTGAAAAACAAGAAAATACCCCAAATTATATCTTCTTAAACTCGTTTACAAAGTTCATTTGGCAATTTTTGATTGTATAATGGTAATTACTTTTAATTGAGGACTAGAAAACATAAATCGATGACTTTCCCGTATGTTTGACACGAGGAGAATTTATTTTACCTTAGTTATCTGTTTATTAAAACAAAACGGTTGACCGTATTTTTGAAGAGACATCACAATTTGATTATTTTAATTTGATGATAGTATTAGGAATAATCTTTATCAACCCTCATATATTATTCCAGATTTGATGAACGTGGAAAGTTTAAGGCCTTGTTTGATTTGAATTACATTCTTTAATCTTCGTTGATCCAACGCAATCAACAACTAATCTTAAAATGAGGGTAGGATTGAAGAATTTATACTCAGGATTGATAAATTAATTTATATATTTTATATATTCCTACTTTTAACAATTTTTATTGAACAAAATTTTTGATATCCATGAAAAGGCTTGAAATTATCTTATACCCTCAGATTCAAAATAGTTTAACTTTAAAAGTCTAAAATCAATGACAAAACGAATTCAAAATTAAAATAATTCAAACATGTGTGGTAGTTTTGTTAAGTTTTGTGTTCTTAAGCTAACAGCTGATAAATATCGACAAATTTAGGATATATGTGATGTTTATACTCGCTGAATTAATTAGTTGTAGAGGGTTGATTTTTGATATTATTCTCCAAAATAGATGTTTTTGATATATGTGATGGACAGAAATGATTTAATGATAACCATTTTATTTAAAAGATTTAAGGATTTTTTTTGGTTTAGGCCAGTGAAAAACAAAACATCTATTGAGAAAATCAAGTGAAATTATAATTTTGGTTGCTACATAATCGTGAATCGAATATTCATGAAACAAACATAATAATTGTCAATAAATAGTAATCCAAATAATGCGAAAATACGACCTCGTAAATTAAGCTTTTGGTGTTGTTTTGTGTTCGAATTTAAAACAGAGTTTATCTCTTGACTTTTTAAAAATATTGATATTTTAAAAATTATGAAAATAGAAAGTAAAATGACTTATTATTATGGAGTAATTGGAATAATAATGATTGTTAAGGTTGTGACTTAGATACAAGCTGGCTCCAGGTTCTGTAACAAGCGATAGGAAACCCGAATGGGATTATCTAAGATCCTCTCCGAAGGAAAAAATAAAACTGATGTTACTTTTAGGAAACAGAAGGATTATCGCTGAACTCAACATAACTATAAGCTAACGTAGTAGTCCAGCCATGAAACTATAAAAATTAAATGTTATTAAACAGATTACATAAACTACCTGTCAAATTCATTGCCCCATAATACCTGCATTCAAATGAAACTTCATATAATTATTGACACTTTCGCTTTTTATAATATTCAAATCATTTGAATTAATATTTCTCAACTTATTATATTTTCCTGTTTTCATTGATATTGTTCTTTATCTCCAGCATCTAAATAGGGTGAAAATATACTTAAACTTCTTCGAAATAATAGCTGATAGTTCCTGTTATAAAATTCTTAACAAATCTTTAATTTATATTTTTGAATAATAGAAATCTTGCATTTAATTTTCAATACGAATATGTGTAAATTCTATAAAAAATACCGTTGTGCGAATTCTTTTGATTTATCTATTTTTATTGAAGTTTTGATAAATTAAAGATTTAAAAAATGAGAAAGTTTTAACTGATTATATTATAATAGCTAATGCTATTACTTAATTCTGTTATTTTTAATTTAAGATTCTCAAAAATAATTCATAAGTTTAAAATTTCAGAAATATCAGGCTTTCCTTATTTTTATTCAAATAAATTTTTTATATATTTATAAATTTTAGGCGGAGGGAAATTTTGTTAATTTGAAATAGTAAAAATAAAAATATTTTCATCTATTTTCTGATATTGTGAGGTATAATTGAAAGATATCCTTCCTAAAAATTTTAACTTTCGAACAACCGATTTTTGTTTTTAATTTTAGTTTTTAAGTTTTATTGAATGAAATTTTTAACTTTATTTAAGGATTACAAAAACGTTGAATACAACGCGCTCTCAATTTCTCAATAACAGGTTATTTTCATTCAAAGAATCTTAATGCATTTGAATATCCTAATAAATTTAATATTACATAAATAACTACTAAATTAGTGGCTTTGATAAATTTTAATTTCGATGTATGTAAGCATATTAACACTTAAAATATGCAGAAATATTTTTATGCAATAATATTTGAAGATTCTTCTTTGTAGTTTTTTGTTTCTAAGAATAAAAGGATTGCAAACAATAAAATATTTTCAGAAATTTTTCTCGATGAGACATTTAAATTTCGGAAATCCGAACACATGAGTTAACTAAGAAATTCTACTCTGACGTTATCAACAAAAAACATTAACATAAAATTCATTGAGATATTCAGTTGAAACGATGTTAGTTATTGATTTACAAAACCACTCGTGTTTCTATGGTTTAAAGATTTAAAGGTATGTTTATATGTAAAGATTAATTAATATACCATGTTCTCAAATTTACATGGAAATAAAAATATTCAAAGCTGATATGCAATGAATTAAACATTTCAGTGAAAGTCTGATTAATTTTTTAATCCTCATCAAATAAAAATATTTCTTTCATAAAGATTTCACGCTTTCCACATAACTTATATAATTGGGTAAACAACAAATTCAAAACCATATCTTTAGGTATTTATTCAGCAATGAAATAAAAAGAAAGACTTTTTGGTGAAGATTTGAAAAAAGATTTAATCAAAGGTTAGTAAGTGGTATTAAAAATTATATTCATTTAAAACTACTTTTCTGGAATCTCACAGTTAATTATCATGTATTTAAATGAAAATAAAATAAACCGTGTTAATGCATTTTCATGCAGATTTATAAAAACTATTTTTCAGATTCATCTGAATTTATTCAATATAAAGATTAACTCTGGTTTTATTTTTCTTACTTTTAACGATATTATCATTTCAAAAATAAGTTTCACTTGAATAATAAAAGATTGATTACTTTTGGGCAGCCTTTCACTTAAACATAATTTTTAAAATGGAAACTCACATAAAAATAAAATTAAAATAATTTAGTTTTATATAATACATGATCATAAAAATTTTAATGTGTTTTAAAATAATATCAATTTGAGTAAATGATAACAGTTTATATTAAGGCGATTTAAAAGATTAAAATCTGTTAATTTATAAGTTATCTTGAGTCGAATTTTTACAATTTACAGAAAATAGCTTTACTCATGACGTTACCATAAAATTATAAGAACCTTAAGATAATTTTGTTAAAATATGATTTTTTATTATTGTTTTTCAACATGATTGACTCTATTCAAATCAATTTCCTACATTTTAGTTATTAAAACAATTAAAAATTAATTAAAATTTATATCGATACAGTATTATGGTTTTAACATGTGCAATTTACACAACATGTTTTTAAAACTTAGAACGGAAGATGATTTAATTTAAAATAAAAAATAAAATTTACTATCTTGTATCGATTCCTGAATTTTTTGATTTACGAAGCTGATTATACCACAAAATTAACCTAAAAGTCACTTTTTATGGATTTTTCTGTTGATTATTTATTTCCAAAAAGCTGAGGAATTATGAAATCTTCCAAATACACTTTAAGAATAAGTGAAAGTAAACGTTTTATTTTTTTATGTAAATTTGCTCTGTAAATATTTTTAAAATAAAAGTGGAATTTGTATAAATTAATACCTTAATATCGTATCATCTTATTTTGAAAATGTTGTCTCTTATATTGACAAAATTACTCTATTATTTAAAGTATAAGAGCCAAGTTATCATCTGATACATTAATATTGGCACATTTTTCAAAAAACTGTTTCTATTTAAAATTTACCGTTTTTAACTCCAAGAATTCTTATTCAGAGGTGGATACATGGATTTGATATTTTTAAATAAAGCTGATTGAAATATATATTTAAAAAGTAGTTTCAGGGAAAATATTTTCAAATTAACTCTTAAATTATAATTAAAATCCATTCTTTTTATGATTTAATAAATTAATTTCTGCGGAGGATGAGATTTCGTAATTTTTAAAATAGCTATTT
>JALDNG010000357.1:0-200069 GCA_024349245.1 Neodontobutis hainanensis | reverse complement strand
GGGATCGCTGTATATTCTTAGGTTTCCAGAAATCAATTTTTTGTAGGACCAATCAGCGAACAGAGGGAGTGACTTGTTGTTTCCGGTCGGTTTCGGCGCATGACATACATCACGACCACACGTTAGCGATTGGCTATGGCAGATCCTGAGTGACTCTGGGCAGATCCAATAGTTTTAAACTTCAACAGAGTTCCCGCATACAAGGAAGTAAACGCTTGTCAATGGAGCGAGGCCAGACTCTCTGTACAAATGAAATGTACGAGAGTCTGGTAGAACCAGGCTAAGAGTTCACTCCAAGAAAAATTGAAAATGTATTAGTTAAGCACAATTGTTTATTAACCAATGAATTGACTGCTGCCTTAGCTGTCCCCTAACTTCCTTTTCAAAGAGTGGCTCTTTTGCAACCGAATACAAAAGAACTACTTATTACAAGGACAACTTCAAAGTAATTGAGCCAGTTCAATATTTGTTAGAATCGTCCTCCCCAAGAAATTTTGTTTATATTCCAATTTTGGAAGTTTTGACTGAGTTGTTGAATCGTGATGACATTTTGGATAAAATCCTGCAGGAAACTGCTGACCAGTCCGGTCAGATTAAAACATACAGAGATGGACTGTTCTGCAAAGGGAATCCTTTGCTCTCCTCAGAGAGTCTAAACATTGCACTTGGGATGTATATAGATGACAATGATGTATGTAACCCACTGGGCACATCCAAAATAAAAGCATAAGGTCTGTGCAGTGTATTGGTTAATATTAAACTTGCCAGCACAGTATAGGTCTTCGGTACAATCAATTTATCTGGCTTGTCTGTGTATTAGCAGTGATGTAAAGATTTATGGCTATGATGCCATTTTTCAACCACTCATTAAGGACATTCAAGTCCTTGAAGAGGAAGGATTGTATGTTCAAAAACTGGGAACAAGTGTCAAGGGTTCTGTGTTGTATGTGTCAGAGGACAACTTGGGGGCCCACTCGCTAGCTGGCTTCCAAGAAAATTTTAATGTAGATAAATTCTGCAGATTTTGCCTAGCTAGTCGCAAGGATATTGACTTGCATGAAGTCAGAGAGGGGGTGTTTCCACTCAGGACGATTGAAACTCACAAACACACCCTTGATGAATTGAAGATGAATTCACTGTTTTCCCTGAATGGAGTAAAGAGAGACTGTGTTCTTGAGAAACTGAATTATTTTCAGACACTTCAAGGGTTTCCTCCCGATTTTATGCACGACCTGTTTGAAGGTATAGTACCAACAGAGTTAAGTCTTTGCAATAAGTCCTTTATTTCCAAAAGGTACTTCACATTAGATGACCTTAATGCTGTCATCAAATCTTTTCCTTTCAAGTTTACGGACAAAACAAACAAACCACACCAAATTTCAAAGACTTTTGTGTCAAAACATTTAATTGGTGGAAACTGCCATGAAAACTGGACTCTGTTAAGGCTACTGCCGTTGATGATGGGTCACAGAGTACCAGAAGGAGACAAAATTTGACAAATCTTTCTAGATCTGAAAGATATTGTTGAGCTCCTAGCTACTGGACAATTTTCTGATGAGACATTGTGCTACTTGGAGTGCAAAATCTCAGAACACAGGTGCTTGCTCAAAGAGTGTTTCCCAGATTTCCATATTCTCCCCAAAAATCACTTCTTGGAACACTATCCTGAGATGATTCGTCGATTTGGGCCTCTGACAGATTTTTGGACTATTCGCATTGAGGCGAAGCACCTGTTAAGCCCGTAGCCTATTTTCAAGACCACTGCTCGAAAAATGCATTCCCATTAAGAAATGACTATATTTTAGCAACCATAAGGTGTATTTGAATAATTTCGGTGTCATTGTAAAGGGAACATTGTGGAGATTTGTTAAAAAGTGTTATCATATGAATATGTGTTACTAATAAAGAGAAAATGAAGATGGCACACAGCTAAAATTATTATTTTTTGTCTCGCCTAAAAAAAAACCCCAGTATTTTATGATATAAACTCTTTAGAATGCTGCACTCAAGCTCTGTACTTCATAAAATGTAAATAAAACATGTTACATTATCCCTGCAAAGTTTTAAACTGATAATGTGAAGCAGAATAAAACTCAAGAGATTTTAGTACTGACAAATTAGGAAAGTTTTCCAAAAAGCCCACTTTGGCCCACTTTGGTCCAGTCTGTTCCATTTCAGTTTAGTCATGTAAATACTATATATTACATGTTTATATCACTAATGGTGTTTATTAAATACATTTTTGAGAACTTAATCCAGACTCCTATGTATTTAGTTGTGTTTTCTGTCTCTATTCTTCCTCCTGCCTCTGTGTGTATTGTAGATGCTGAGCGATGCTGGAGCTGCTGAGAGACGGTTCTCTGCAGCCCATTGGTCAAATTGAGCATGTGATATCTCGTTTGAATCCTTAGGCATGGGAGAATCGAGGGAAACTGTTTATATCCTGGTCACATGAGCTTTGCTCCGATGACACATAAGGAAGTGGTCCTAGAGCCAATCACAGTCTGTAGCTGGGAATGCTGGGAAGTACACTCTCTGTTTCTGTACCGTGAGTAAGAGTAGTATATGTGTCCATGGGCTCGGATGAACAGTGGGGCTAAGGATTACCCAGAACTCAGTGGGCTTTGCAAAAGAATCTTAGCTGTCTTCACTACACAGCAAAGGTAAGGTTTTCTTTTCGTATCTATGCGAGAGCAGTTTTTTTTTGGTCTTTGTCTGCTGCTGGGTCATTGAAAATGATCTTAGCTAGCTTTACACCATTGTAAGTGTTAGCCCCTGCTGGGTAATTTGACACTCGCAACAATGTGTCGCCTTGGCTGACTAGGTGGTGTTCTTCACACCTTGACAAAATATTTTTTGTAGGGTTCCCGTTTGGTCTGTGTTTGGAAATGGCTTTATGTTCGTGTAGAGGAGCTTTCCGTGAGCGTTTTGATGTACGGCATGCCCATTTAGGAAATAAGGAAATGTAGTTTTTAAGGCTGCATTGTTTACAACTACTCAAAGTCCCCATTTTTGGGGACCCTCGGGTTCAACAGAGAGTTGTACATGATAGTAAAGACTTCAATAATGTCTTGCTCACTCAGGCCAAAAAGCATCAGCTTGCTTTGGCTTACTTCTTGGAATTGCCAAGTGTTTTCAAACCTGATCTAGAAGTAGGACGCGTTGCTGTCGTTTCACCTGACACACTTGAACGTTCAGTGAGGCTGGCCATTGAACATAAATATGGAAACATAAACACTGTACTTCCAACCCATGCATGCATCTATGGTACCAAGTACTCGGAGGGAATGTTTTTGTCTGTAGGGCACACCAGTGGACTGCCCGACTTTGGGCATGATTGTTAAAATGATAATTGTGGACAACAAAGTGTCATTCATCCTCAAACCCGTCAAAGCCTGGTACATAGAGCATTTGCGAAGTTATGAGCTAACGAGTTATTGCACTTCAGAACTGCAGGTTGTGGAACACCAGGAGCTTAATGGATACCATCCACTTTATCCTTATCTCAGAGCTGGCAAGTTAAATATCACACCAAAAACCTTCTTGCTTCACTAAGGTGCATTTGATTTTTTTAGGTGTTCACATTAAAATATGTAAACATCAATCAAATTAATGACATCTTTTTACTTTTTACCCAGTTGGAGAGAAACCCTGGAATTTTCTATTCCTATTTCAAAATGCTGTTCCGTGTGATCATCTCCCCACAGAACATTCAAAAAGTTAGACTTAATTCTGTTCCAGATTCTGTTGATGGCCTCAAGCTTGAACTCAAAAGCAAGCTCCAGCTAAAAGATTCTTTTGGCCTTCAATATGAAGATGAAGACTTCCATGATTTCTGTAACCTTACCAGCGTAGCTGATCTGCAGAAAGACAAGGTGACACTAAAGGTCCTTTTCACCTTTCCAGATATATTGTCAGACTCCAGTTTAGACACTACAATTTTAGGGGAATCGTCATCTCCATCAACTTCTTCACCCAGCATTTATTCAGAGTTATCGCCCGCCCGTTCGCAACCATGGCCAACCACATTTCCCATCCCTGTTTTTACTTATGATGTGGAGCTGAGGCTAAGACAAGGTAATGAGGCATTTCGAAAGGATGGAACACTTCTGTCAATTCCCAGAGACATTAAGATTGAAATTCTTGAAAAACTTGCAGAAAATATATACTCACACATAGCCTATCCTAGGAATGAAGAGATTGAGAGTGTAGCTGCTGCCTTAATTCAAAAACACTCCTGTCTCAAAGAGCCAAGCTCCACATCTGGGTGGTATGGGTGTAAAATTAGTTTGAAGTTTAAAATGGGCAACTACAGACAAAAGCTGAGAGATGCTGGTTGTCAGGAACTGAAAGTGAATTCTGAAAGAAGAGGTCTTGGGGAGACAAGAGGAACGCGAAACAAAGTCAAGAAACCAAGATGCTGTGAAACTAATTTTCTACCAGATCTACCTCACAGCAAAGACTGTGGAAGTCTAGAAAAGGAAAGAGAGCAAATGGCTGTGGAGATGAGAGGACTCCAGACATTACATTTGTTGATGCTGCTATGAGCAGCACGTATTCTTAGAAAAGGCAAGAAGTCGTTGATGAGGAGCCACCATTGTCACAAATGAAAATCCGATGGCCAGCAATTTTCACTGAGAGGCAGGTAAATTGTGTTTTATTTGTTTCTGTCTGCTTTGAATTAATCAGAAAATCTTGGGCTGTGAAAGTTGTGCGTTTCTATTAGAAAGATATGCGCAAACTTAATATCCTAAGATTATGTTGAGTGATTTTTTTTTACTTGTTAATGTTTTAAGACTGTCCCTGAGATCATTGTTCAATTTGTAAATGTATTTATGTTTTTATGTTATAGATCAGCAAAGAATTCACCAGGCTTGTGTCAAAGGATCTGAGCAAATCCTTTTTGGAAGGCCTAGATGGTCATCTCTCAAAGCTGATACAGTTATTCCGATCAAAGCGTTATGAAGACATTCCAGAAATGACTTCAATACTGGAGAGCCTTGATAAGAATGTGAGTCAATTTATTTTAAAACATTCTTTCTCTCTACAAAATGACAATTTTGTGATCATTTACTCACTTACTCACTACTTGTATCATAAACCTATTGATAGTGACATCTTTTCATACAATGACTTCAGAGTAAGCATCTAAAAAGTAACATATTCAATTTCCATGTCTTATTCAAAGTCTTCTGAAATCATGCAATGTCTTTGTATGATGAAAACATAAAAATGTCAGTCTTTGTTTACAATGATGTTTTATTGTATTAGTTTCTACACAAATATCAAGCCTCATTGGTTCTTGCCAGTCTTTTGATCAAATGGCATGACAGAAGAACTAATGAGGTTTGATTTTGTTGCTGTATGCTGTAGTAACATCAAAAATTATATGATCAGTTCCTTACACAAACTTTTAAAACTTTTAAAATGGGCAACATGAGTTGTCCTTTATAGATATTAACAGCCTAGCCATTGTTCATTTTCATTGTTATGGATATGTTTGCATGTGTTTGGACTGGCATGTTGGTGAGTAAATGAATCTTTGGTAACCTAACCTTTAAAATTATTTAAAATGTTGTTACAACTCCAATGAATTTAAGGCAGGGGTGTCCAATCCTGCTCCTGGACTTCAACCCAAATTAAACACATCTGAACCAGCTAATCAAATTGTTCAGGATCACTACAAACCTCCAGGCAGGTGTGTTGAATCAGGTTGGAGTTAAACCAACCATCTAACCCTCCAGGAGCAGAATTAGGCTGCTTTCACACTGAGCTTGTTTCAGGCGACCCCCGCAGCGTTGCTCTGGTTTCACACTCAACTGGATTCTATCAAACCTTGGTGCGTTATTACGTCATCACAAATGTACATAACGCATGATAGAAAACAGAAAGTGGGTCAATTTAGATATTTTTTATTTATTCAGTGCTATTATGATGATTTACCTTGGATACGAGCGAGAGTTAGCCTTCAGTGTGTTCGTGCATAGCATGTGGAATCAGGACAACAAATTTGGAAATCCACTGTCTCCTCAAAAGAGTTTGTTTGCAAGCAGCGGAAAACCACCTTATGCATCACAGACACAGTAAACCTGTGTTGTTCACTCAACTGCGCATAATAGCACTGAATAAATAAAAAAAAAATATAAATTGGGGGTCGCCGGAAACAATCGCACTCGGGCTTGGAGTCCATAAGACCGCAACAAACGATCCCAGTGTGAAAGCAGCCTTAGACACTCCTGGTTAAGTGACATGAGCTGGTTACATCCACTATTAAATCTTGTTTGGGTGCTGAACAAAAAGGTAACAAACAACAGTTGTTCCACATCACTGGTGATTTATTTACAACAAAAGTATACAAGTGTACATATTTGAAATTAATGTTTTTATTTTTCAAGACAGGGAGGGGGTGAAAGGATAAATTAAAAGAAAAACAAAGGATTGAACCAATAAAGCAGGTACTTTAACCATTCTATATTTTACAGACAACAAACCAAAGAATGAGGACTGCAGCATTGCTTGGCCTGCCGTGGTATATGCGAGAGACTCCTTCTAAATTCATGAAGATATGTAAGGTAAGCTAAACCTTTTAAGGCTAAACAAGGGAAAATTGAACATTTAGATCTCTTAATTTGCAGGGGTGTGGGGACTTTAAATTGTTTGTGAAATTGGTATTTTAGTAAAAGTACCTTAATTTTGTTTTCATTCTACAAAGCCCAGTGACCGTGAAGAGGATGTGATCAAGGGTGTGGTGATCGGAATCCTAGTGGTTGTGGAAAATGTGATGGAGCCTCTACCAGAATTCTACAATGGCGTTGCCTTGGTGATTGAGGAAGAAGTGGTGATGCGTCACCTGAGTGAGATACCTATTGCTTTTCTGAACCTGATGGGCCTGGTGTATGCATTAAACCTTGACTACCCAAAGGAATTAAAATTCACTTTTGAAGTGATACAGCGCCTGTTCATTGGAGTTGGATCAGACTCATGCACTGCAAGAGTTCACTCTTTGAAGAGCAAGTTGCTGAGATAAGAAACTATTTTCTCCTTCTTGCTACTATTAGCACTTAAACTGTTACACTGTTTTAAATATTAAGACCATTGTTATTTTAGATTTCATTGTTTTAAATGTAACATTGGTATTCTTGAATTGTTTTTCAAACAGACTGTTTTCTTGTTACCTTGTCCTGCTTCTGTTTTTCCTTGTCATGTTTCTATGATTTACAATTGAAGACACTGTTTTTAGACAGTTTAATGTGATTTTTTTCAACACAGCTTTTATTGTGAATTCTTCATGTACACTTGTTCCTGTAAGGAAAATATCTGATAATGACAAGGAGAGTTATTTGTACTATTTTGGCTCTAAAATGGTTCTGTGCATAGAGAAGTTTGCACGTGTTTCTGTGAGCTGTATATTTTAACATTGGTAATCTAAAAAGAATTTCAAACAGACTGTTTTCTTGTTCCCTTGGCCTGCTTCTCCTTCCTTGTAATGTTTGACGTTTGATTAGGAATTGAAGACACTATTTTATTTGAAGTTGTTAAACAGCTTATAGTGAATTCTTCATGTACTTCTGTTCCTGCAATGAAAATATCTGATAGTGACAAGGAGAGTTATTTGTACTATTCGCTAAGAATGGGTCTGTGCATAAACAAGTTTGCACATGCTTGTGTGAGCTGAATATATGTGAGGGTTTTCCTTGTGATGTTTTCATAATCTTTGCAAGCTAAGTTTTTGGGTGCAGTGCATCTTTTTTTTTTTCAAATTCAAATTCAATTTTATTTCTATAGCACATTTACAGATGGCTGAGCCACACCAAAGTGCTTCACTATGAAGTGCAAAAATAATATATTATTAGATTAAAATACGATACACAATACAATAACTGCAGGAGTTAAAATAATCTAAAAGAACATCTGAAAAGTAGCCAGGGGTCACTGTATAGACTACTGGGACATTAAAAGAGACTCTAATCAAAGGCTCGAGAAAGAGACTTAAAAATGTTTAGAGACTGGGCTGCACGGATGTGGAGAGGGAGGCAGTTCCAAAGTCTGGGGGCTGCTACTGCAAAGGCTCTGTCCCCTTTGGTTTTTAGCTTGGACCTGGGCACTTCCAACAGCAGTAGGTCAGCTGACCGTAGTGCTCTGGAGGAGGTGTGGTGGTGGAGAAGATCAGATAGGTATTTGGGGGCCGGACCATGAAGGGATTTGTAGACTGTCAGTAGAAGTTTGAAGTCAACGCGGTAACGGATGGGAAGCCAGTGAAGTGATGCAAGGACCGGGGTGATATGTTCTCGCTTTTTTGTACAAGTGAGGAGTCGAGCGGCTGAGTTCTGAACCAACTGCAGGCGGCGGAGCTGGGAAAGGTTAATGCCAGTGTATAGAGAGTTGCAATAGTCCAGTTGAGAGGAAATGAAAGCATGGATAACTCTATCTAGATCATTCTGGGGCAGGTCGTTTTTGACCTTAGCTATATTTCTCAAATGAAAAAAGCTTTTCCTGACTACTGCACTGACCTGCTGCTCAAAATTGAGGGCACTGTCAAAAATCACCCAGATTTCTGACAGAGGGCCTGACGTTAGATGCGAGAGGGCCCAAGGCATTGGTGGAGAAGGCCGAGGAAGTTTTGCCAAAAATAATTATTTCGGTCTTACCCGGAATGAGGTTAAGGAAGTTTGAACCCATCCATGCCTTTATGTCTGACAGACAGTCAAGCAAAGAATGGAGTGCAGCCTGTCCATCAGCCTTTAGGGGGAGATACAGCTGGACATCGTCAGCATAGCAGTGGAAGGAGATGTTGTGTTTAACCAGAAAATCCCCTAGAGGTAAAATATACAACAAAAATAGGATAGGGCCTACACTGTTAGCCCGGATTTAGTTTCTACTTACATGTTCACGTACAATACACTTAAATAATTTAAGTTTGATGTTATTACTTTATAATTCTAAGTATATTCTACTAATTTGTAGATCTGAAGTACAATGAGCTTGAATTAATAAGTTTTTGCCATGAGTTCTGAAAATTGTCTTTTAACAGAGTATTTGAACATTTGCTCAAGATATCTGTGTGCGTGTGCTTTGCGTGTTTTAACTGTCTTTATTGCAACCTGCATGTGCTCATATACACAAATACAGACATATAATTAAAAAAAAAAAAAAACTAAATCAAACAAAAATTGTTGTCTACAATTATATTTTACAATGTTATTTTTGTAATATGAAGAGTTGCTTAATGATTTGTTGTGTTGGGAAAGAATAACTTTATTAGGTGAATGCCTTTGACAGAAACAGTGCATTATGGTTTATTACTTGCCATATTTACAGCCGTGAAAGACTGAACTTTTTTTACTGGCCTTCACTCGTGAGGGTGTAAACTCCTGCTCACGGTAGGGTGCAGCACCCCAGTGTACAGTCTCCCTGAAGCTAATAGAAGAAGAACAAGCGCTGCATTGTACTGCATGCTTCGCAACTTTGCCGCCGATTTGAAGTTTACGGTCTTTGTAGCTGTTGGGTCTCCAGGACTGCTGGTGAGAAACTGGAAGGTGTGTTTAATTTTTATAAACAATCTATAGTTTAATCACGGGAGCCGTAAAAACCTTATTTTAACTTTCGATATTTTGACGGACATTTTCAGAAACTTGCTACCTGTACACTAGCTAACGTTAAATGTGGGGACGGGCTTTTACGGAGCGGGAGAAACTGTTTAAAATTCACCGCTAATATATACAACGCTATATTTCAAAACGTTCTCCCGCGAGTTGCAGTAAAAACTAATTTTTAATCACTTTCACCTCCTCAGGTGAAACACTGGACCGACAACGGACTCCCAGCAGCGCTTTTTTCAAAAGATACGGGGGAACACGTCGTGGAGGGGTTTACCACGGTCTACTGAATCAGGTAAGCCCATCATGTGATCGAATCTTTTGTATTTTGAGAATGTGTTTGAGTAACATTTGGTCACTTGCACCAAAAACTAGTAAAATAACGTATTTAATTTTATGTTAGTGTTCGGTTTTCTCCAGTCTATTGACTTTCATTAGATAGGTTTAGATAAAGTTAGCTAATCTGCAGGGAAAATAAGGAGAAATACGGAGTAAAGTCTTAAAAACGGATTTATTACCATGGTTTGGATGTGCAAATATTGTCCTTTCAACTGTGAAAAAAGAGCACAGCTGTTTAAGCATTATAGGCTAAAACATGTAGGTTATGCCAGAACAGAGCCGTTTCCTTGTTTACACCAAAAATGTCTGTGCACATTTAAATCATTAAATGCACTAAAAATTCACCTGTCCCGCATTCACACACAAACTCCAGATCAGCAACCAAGTACAGATATACCAGCTAAGTTTAGTTGTCTGTCATGTGGGTTTTCAGAGTCTTGTTCAGAGAGTGAGTTTTTCACTCACCTGCATTCTGCACATTTAAAAGTAAACCATAAAATTAGATGCCCTTATAAAGACTGTAATTTTGAAAGCAGTGTTTACTCCACGTTCAAAGCACATAAGAGTAAAGTACATAAACAACAGAGCTGGAAGAGGTTTAAGTCAGAAATTTTAGGTTATGATTTTATTAGCAGTGACAGTGAGTCTGCACCAGCGCAAACGTCAGATGCAGATGATATGGAGGACACAGAGTTGAGTGAGGTAACAAGTGAACATGATCTTCATGATTTAGAAAAACAGCTTGAGCATAACTTGGCGTCTTTACTACTAAAGATGCATACTGTTTTGCACATACCAGAGAGTGCAGTGCAAGATGTGATGGAGCAACTTTGTCACATCAGTAAGCTGTCTCAACCACTTGTACAAAACAGAGTCAGGGGCATATTAAACAAATATTGTGCTAACATGGATGAAATTGTTATGAAAGAGATTATAAATGCTGTGTCAGAAACTAACATGATGACGTATTGTTCAAAAGATGGACCTTTAGGAACAATTAAAAAAAGAGCAGCCTATGTGCGTAGAGAGTTTCCACTGGTAAATCCTATTGAATATGTTGTGGAGAAGGGCAAAAAAACTCTTGCGTATGTTCCTATTGTTCCCATGCTACAGAAGTTGCTTAGCAAAACTGATGTTTTAGAAAAAGCGATGGCAGAAAAAGTACATGTCCCGCAAGAATACAGATCATATTCTGATGGGCAGTTTTTTTCTGAAAATCCACTTCTTGCAAGGGATGAATTTACAATTGCTATTACACTTTACATTGATGACTTTGAAGTAGCCAATCCTCTCGGAACATCAAAGCTAAAACACAAGATGTGTGCAGTATACTGGGTTATTGCCAACATACCTGCAAAATATAGGTCAACCCTCAACTTTATTCAGCTTGCTCTACTGTGCAATACATCCACAGTCAAGGAGTGTGGTTATGCAAAAGTTCTCCAACCTCTGATCTATGATCTAAAGTTACTGGAGCAGAATGGTGTTTACCTGGAGCAACTAGGTGCAAGTGTGAAAGGTACCGTCTTGTATGTTGCAGCTGACAATCTTGCTGCACACTCTCTTGCAGGATTCTTAGAGAGCTTCACTGTCGACAAGTTCTGCAGATTCTGTTTGGCAAGCAATAGTGACGCTCAACAACAGGAGGTATGTTCTGGTTTTTTTCAACTCAGAGACAAAGAGTCCCATGACAGGCAGGTGCAGGAGATGAGAAAGGACCCAGGACTGAGTCGAACGTATGGTGTGAAAGCAGCTTGTCCTTTAACTGAGAATCTTGAGAACTTTCATGTGGTCAGCGGGTACCCTCCTGACATCTTGCATGATATTTTGATTTTGGAAGGTATTGTTCCAGTTGAGTTGTCCCTATGTCTCACAGACCTGATAGCCAAGCGTTATTTCACACTAGATATGCTGAATCAGGCCATAAGGTGCTTTAAGTACACATTTACTGACAAAATTGATCGACCTCAGGTAATTGGAAAGGGATTCTCCAGCAAAGGGACCATTGGGGGAAATGGCCATGAGAACTGGTGTCTTATAAGGCTCCTTCCATTATTTATTGGTCACTGTGTCCCTGAGGGTGACAACACTTGGGAAATTCTCATGCTTCTCAAAGACATTACTGAACTAGCTGTAGCACAAAGGCATACAGAAGAGACGTTGCATTTCCTGGACTGTAAGATAGCAGATCACAGGTGCTTGCTGCAGTCAACATTTCCAGACTTTCGTTTAAGGCCAAAACATCACTTTGTGGAACATTATCCACAGCTTGTAAGGAAATTTGGACCTTTGTCAGAGGTTTGGACAATGCGCTTCGAGGGGAAGCATAAATTCTTTAAGAGGGTAATTCGCAATGCTCAGAACTTCAAAAATGTTGCCATGACGCTTGCTAACAAACACCAGAAGGCAGTCAGTTACCATCTCGATTGTGGCTCATTTTTCAGACCATCAGTTGAGATGTCAAAGGTTACACCAGTTTTGCTTGCCACCTTCCCTCACAGTGTACAGACAGCAATTGCTCAAAACATTACAACACCAGGGTCAGTGCTTGAAGCGACATCTGTTTGTGTAGATGGAATCAAGTATCATCCAGGCATGATACTGTCTGCTGGGTCATGCTCTGGTCTTCCTGCATTTTTGCAGATTCAGAAGATTATTACAGTTAATGTAGAGATTCTATTTGTCTGCCACAAATTGACTGCATGGTACTGTGAGCATTTGAGATCTTACCAACTTCATTGCGATTGTGTCCCTTCAATGTGTGTGGTCAAGATGTCAGAGTTAAATGATGTCCTCCCATTATCAGCATATAGGGTACAAGGAGAGCTTATGGTGACACTGAGACGATTTGTAATTTGCTAAAAAGCTGTAATTTTATTTACAGGTGGCCATGGAACAGCGATTAACCATGAGAGTTATTATCTCCGAGGGAGATATAAGAAAGATTACAATGACCCCTCAACCATACACACTTGAAGATTTGATTGACTGGATCAAAGAAACCCTCCAAACAAACTACAACTTCACCTTACAATACCAAGATCCTGAATTTAACAACGAATTATGCAACCTAACAGATTTGTCCGAGCTCCCTGATAAACTTGTACCAGTCACAGAAGATCCTGAATTATGTAGTGACACGGGCAGCCAGGCAGACACCGAGATCCTGTCCGTGTCTTCAGATAGAAGTTTTCAGTGGCCAGATGTATTTGAAATTCCCAAATTTCCTGTTGATGTTGAGTACCGACTACGCCAAGGTAACCTGCTGTATTTCAGGGATGCAACCAATCTTAAAATTACAAAAGAACTAAAACATGACATACTCGAAAATTTAGCTGAGACTATGTATTCATTTAAAGCATACCCTACAAAGGAAGATTTTGAGACTGTTGCAAAGGCTTTAGTGCAAACACACCCATGCCTTAAAGAAACAGGTTCACCCTCTGGCTGGGATGGGTGGAAAAACAGCCTAAAATTCAAGATGGGTAATTATAGAACAAAAATGCGCCAGCTGGGTCGATGTGATGTCACTGTCAATGGTGGCAAACGAGCAAGGGGCAATACAAATGCGGATCCTCCCAACAAAGACATCAAGAAGCCAAGGAAAGGGGAAATAAATTTCTTGCCCGATTATCCAGAAGGGATGAATGACAACAACCTGGAAGTAGCTCGTGAGGTTCTGGTCAATGAAATGATGAAGACAAAGCCCAATGGATTCCTGTTGAAGAAAGAGATGGATGTGACGTTTGCACTTCGCAGAAAGGAGGTTGTCAAAGACAAGCCTGCCATCAGCCAGGTTGTGCAGTGTTGGCCAGCTCTTTTCACAGAAAGTCAGGTTTGTGTCAAGTGTTTTGAATATATATGCCAAATAATTTTATAGCCTTGTTAGCCTTGTATGTTATAACTATACTGTTGTCTAGTAAACACCAGTTTGAGGGTGTCGGATTAAAGCAGTGTAAACATGGGCTGATAACGTTTCTATTTTTCAGGTTTATTATGAATTTAGCAGAGTTGTGGGGAAAAATCTCAGAGAAAACTTCTTTGATGCACTTGACCGCTTCTCCCCAAGCTTGATGGACCTCTTTAGAAGGAAGAGAGGCCTTACCGGCCAGCTTTTGGCTGAGCTTTTACGCCAGACAAAGGTGAGTTAAGATGTCTACATTTCCCTCTTGTTTCCGTCTGTCTCTCTCTCTCTGTTTGTCTGTCTGTCTCTCTCTCTGTTTGTCTCTCTCTCTCTGTTTGTCTCTCTCTCTCTGTTTCTCTCTCTCTCTCTCTCTCTCTGTTTGTCACTCTCTCTGTTTGTCACTCTCTCTGTTTGTCACTCTCTCTGTTTGTCTCTCTCTCTGTTTGTCTCTCTCTCTGTCTGTCTCTCTCTCTGTTTGTCTCTCTCTGTCTCTCTGTCTGTCTGTCTCTCTCTGTCTCTGTCTGTCTCTCATATATTTACTTCCCTTGTGTCTCCTGTCCTATTTGTCATCTTCTCTATTTTTTCTTACTTGCCATTTTAATTTTTTTTCTTGTGCGTTACAGTTAGTATCCTAATAAACTGTTGTATTCAATGTCCACTATCCTCTAGACAACTGAGCCAACAGACGTCAGGTGCCTTTGTCTTCGGGGACTGCCGGTCACCTTGGGAGATGATCCTTCCGCTTTCTTTAAGACCTGCTCCGTAAGTAAATTAATTTGATGAAAATGTTGCAGATGCATGTTCTTTTCTTTCATTTTAATTTCAAACCACTAATTTGGCAAAACACATTTTTACTAAAAACAAAATGTCTGTTTTTTAATGAGATGAAATTAACCAACTACAACAAAATTGGGTTCAGTTAAAAATTTGGCTCTGGTTAGACAGTAAAAAGGAAATTGAACCAACCTGTATGAGCAGAGTGTCTTCTCCTTTCTTTTAGTGTAAAGTGTTTCTTGTTAGGCTATTTGAATTGTAAACGTTTAAAATTTTTTGCGCTAACTAATGCATGATTGTCAATCCATTTCTCTGTTAGAACACAGTTGACAAGGACTTGTACAGACAAACTCAAGTGGGATTGCTTTGCATCGATGAAGAAAACCCTAAGCTGAACCCATCAAAAGTGGGAATCATCTTGGAAGGAAATGTGGTGATGGATGAGCTGGCCAGCCTTCCTCAGGCCTTCTGTGTCCTTTTTGGACTGATTTACGCCCTGCACCTGGACTATCCCAAGTACATGAAAAACACTTTTTGCTTTGTCCAGCAGGTCATGTTCAACCTTGGAAAAAGTGAGCTGACACCCAAAATTCAGACTCTGAAAAATCAGCTTGCAGTGTAAAGTAGTGTTCTGACTCGTTACACCGTAGCTCCAGGTGTCGGCTGCCTTGTTTTATGTTGTTTTAAGAAAAGCAGCGGGTTTGCACTGTTATAACTTTTTTGTATTTTATCTTGTTGGATTAGCACTGATGTCGGATTTCATACAGATTAACAAAACAAAATTCAGACTATGAAAAATCAGCTTGCAAAGTAAAGTAGTGTTCTGACCCGTTACACCGTAGCTCCAGATGTCGGCTGCCTTGTTTTATGTTGTTTTAAGAAAAGCAGCGGGTTTGCACTGTTATACCTTTTTTGTATTTTATCTTGTTGGATTAGCACTGATGTCGGATTTCATACAGATTAACAAAACAAAATTCAGACTATGAAAAATCAGCTTGCAGTGTTAAGTGGTGTTCTGACTCGTTAAACTATAGTTCGAGATGTTGGGTGCCTTGTTTTGTCATGCTTTTGCTTGCACTGTGCATGTTCACAATAAAAGGCATTTTACCACTTCCAGGGGTGGTTTTTGATAAATGTTTTTAATCTGATTTACTGTCCATAAAGTGGAAATAGGTTTCTAGCCCTGCAATTTTATTTAATTTACAATTGTTTACAATTAAAATATATTAACTTGAAAATAATTTTGAATGTGGGATCAACTTGGAATTTTAGCCCATTGAACTTTAGAAAATAAGTGTATTAATTATGCAAAGCAGTTGAATTTTCAAAAGATTTTAAGTTAAAACAACTTGGAATTTATTACATTATAATTAAGATTTTAAGTGTAATGATTATTCAAATCAGTTGACTTTACAAAGGTTTTTAAGTCAAAACAACTTGGAATTTATTAAATTATAATTAAGATTTTAAGTGTAATGATTATGCAAAGCAGTTGACTTTACAAAGGTTTTTAAGTCAAAACAACTTGGAATTTATTAAATTATAATTAAGATTTTAAGTGTAATGATTATGCAAAGCAGTTGACTTTACAAAGGTTTTTAAGTCAAAACAACTTGGAATTTAGTGTACTGTAATCAAGAGTTTAATTTAAATGCACTTAAGTTATTTACATATTACTTAAATTTTTTGAGGCAACCGGTTTCCTCAAAATTTTTAAGTAAACTTAACTTATCCGGGTTTACAGTGTAGTATAGAGCCTTGAGGAACCCCACAGGTGAGGGGGGGCAACAGAAGATGTGAATTCTCCCAACTGGACACTGAATCTGCATCTGTTTAAAAAATAAATGTTAATAAATTTCAATTTTGCAGTTGTGTTGATTTCATTTAAAAATCTGGTTCCAGGTAGATATCTAGAACTTCTTGTCAAAGCAAGCAATGAAGTCTCATAAACTCAAAAAGTTAAGTTGTGATGTTGATGAAAAATTACAAATTTATGTCAATTAGACTTGGTTAATGGTTGTGAAAACATGAAAAAATAATCACAAACAATATTTTTTTTAAGTTGACCTAACAAAAAAATCTAAATGCTAATTAATTAATACAGTATGTTGGCCCAATTTACTGCAAGTTATTTCAACAAATATATATAAGTTGAGTGAACTTAACTCCTGACTGAGTCAATGCAATAAGATGACTTGACCAAGTCAAGTTGTGTCAACAAATCATTTTTTAAGGTGTACCAATAAAAAAAAAGTCATTTCTGCATGGGCTTAGTTGGATTTAATAATTAATTATAAATACTGATTAGTTATTTTTATTAAAATAAACATGTGTTATTTAGATTTGAAATAAATGATTTACTTGATTAAACATTAACACAAATTGTGTCATGACAAAATTGAGTACATTTAGTAGTTTTCATGTGCTAATCATTTAAAGCATGCTTTTTTTGGGAATAGGAGGAGTGTTTAATGGACTCCCCTCCTGGCTTTTTGCTTTTCATTTTGGCACGTCTGCTCTGCTCCCATGTCAGTGCTGTCAGTTTGAGAGCTATTACTTCATAGCACCACATTACCATCAATGACCTGGTCTCATACGGAAACACTCACCCAGAGAATCATCTTAAACATCATAGTAAACACACAGACACAATCATTGAGCTGTATTTAGTAAGACTAGTTCACAATTGTGCCATTGTGTCCTTTTGAGCCCAACAGAGTCTTAAAATTGACCAACTGACCAGCACAAAGTAGACACCTTAATAAGGTAAAAAAAATATATAAAGAAAACAAACAGATTATGTACACAGTGCACAGTGTTATCAGTCTGATGTTTGAAGATAAAATAATCAGGCAAAATGAGTGATCACTTAGGGACACCAGGGAAAGCCAGCTTCTCTGTGTGGTACCAGCAGCTTTAGTTTAACCATCACTGGACCAATAACCATCATTCAACCTGGATAGATTTAGCACAGACCAACCTACCTATTCATCAGCTCCCCTTTCAAGTCCAACAAGAAGCACAACTCCTACAACATTAACACAATAAAGACCACAATAGACACCTGGTGGGCAGAAAACACAATTCTCACCCATTCCAATCTCACACCCATCTGGCACAACCCCACGTTCAAAATAAACAACAAAACCATTAATTTCCTGTCATGGAAACAGAGAGGAGTCACCAACCTGGGGCACCTGTTCAATAGCAGCCATCTCGTGACTTTTGACCTCCTCAAACAATCATACAACCTACCACAACACTGCCATTATCAATATCTACAGCTAAAAGAAACCTTTAAACAAACCTCACAATAATAACTTTTTTAATAACAACTTAACAAACTACTCTTAAATTCAAACCCCCAAAACTTTTATCACAATTATTCTCTTATTACACCATAACTGGAATACCACCAGACAAATGAACACAAGACCTAACTATCCAACCCTCAGAAATCCACTGGCACGACATCTGCAATAACACATTCTCTATGTCAACCAACAATAAAATACAGTTAAGCAGTTAAGAAATTGACCACCATCTCCACATACTCTGGGTCTGTACACCAGTCAAAAACCTCTGGACAGGGGTCATGGGATAGGTGTCCAGGATTCTCGGCTTCAGTATCCCACTCTCCCCATTCATAGCCCTACTAGGTGACCTGTCTACACTGTTCACTAACCATTGCCAAAAAAAACATACTGCTAAACTGAAAGACTGGAAAGAAAAATATAAATAAATCACTGGCTACATCTTCTTATGGATCACTCAACCCTGGAAAAACTAACACATAAATATGACTACAACAAATTATGGGCACAAGTTCTAAACTTTTTGCAAAAACTGATTTCTCTGATTCTTACCTACAATATGGAAAATTTTAAATATAAACATAGAAAACACCAATGAGCGAATGTATATATGTAACAGTTTGCTCAACACTACCAACCCCACATGCTACACTCATTTTTTGTTTTTGTTTCTTATTTTTTGTTGTAAAAATTATTATAGTTGCACAGTGTGAATTTATCTTTATTTTAATCATGTTACAAACACTATAAGCAAATCCCCAACTCCCTCAATCAGTATTACAAATTCTGCTTTAACCCTTACAGCAGCACTGGTCTGAGAGTTCCCTCTACACTCTCACTACAAACATCCAACACAGTTTATTTCATCACCTGCACCTTTTGCAATAAGCCCTACATAGGAGAAACCAGACAAAATATAAACCCACCTGAAACAACACCTGTACAATAGTAGGGGAGGTCGACTGAACACGTCCCTGGTCGCACACTTTCTCACCCATCCCACAACTCACCTGATCATCACCAGAGTCAAAGTCTGAATCCCCCCCCCCATCCCTAACCTTAACCGTTACCCATCCCTAACCTTTGTCCATAAAACAAATTTCCCCACCAGGTCAATACCCTGCCTCTGACTTGACTAGAACTTGAACCACTCTCCAGCATTGCCCAGGTTTCCACTTACATTTTCTCAGTCTATATCTCCTTCAGTAAAATAATTATATATATTGTAAATAATTTGTATTCTTATATATAATTTGTGTGTTGTTTTTTTACATAAATTGTTCTTAACGTTATTTAATATTTTTAATGTTTATTTATTGCATGGAGCACTTTTCCTCTTAGCACTTATTGCTGAATCTAAAAACTAGACGTACTTACCTTAGGGCATGTCTTAGTAATGTCAGTGGGGATGTCGGTCTATGAAGAGATGTAATCGTTCTACTCATATATACCACAGCATACACCCAGACACAGGCCTACAGGAACAGGGCATTAACAGGGAATCCACGGAAATCCATCAAAATTCAGGAAGGATTTGAACTTGACCCCCAGGTGACCTACAGGTTTTCTTCCTCTCATTCATAAGGCCAGTAGACCTGTGCACTATATCCTAAATAAGGATTTTTTTCAAATACAGCCCTAATCCTTAACAGAATGCCGCCAGTACCACTGAACTGTCACCTTCTGGTTTCCCTTATTTAGTTTTTTTTTTATTTGGTTTCCCTCTTTCAGAAAAATATTGGACAGGGCTAGAGGGAGGCCTTGAGGGAGGCCTTGAGGGAGTTGAACCCAGGTCGCTGACATGGTGGTCATTGTCTTGTTTCACTGAGCTATATGCTTCTCTGTTTCCCAACAAGTTCCTGTAATTGCCCACTAGAGTAAATTGACAAAACAACTGAGATCTAAATATATTTACACCTGACCAGTGGACCAATTATTTTATTTTTTATTTAGTATATGAAGCTCCTCTGCCCTAGAACTGTGACCTGTAATGGAGCACTCCTGGAGGGATTTTTACCCCCTCTCCCCTTCCTTTTCTTTTTTTTCTGTTGTCTCCACTACCTAGCTCACACACAGCTCCACCAATCACACACCACATAAGAGTTCCCTCCAAAAGTTGTACTCAATTATCCACTCACACATGTGACTACAGGCTGGTTAAATCTTGAGGCGGGGACACCCGCCACAATCTCAACATTCAAATAGTGCCTTGCAGTTTGCATTCTCCATTTCCCTCTGAGTAAGCAACAACTAGTTGTGAAACATCAAGGATTTGTTTCTCTGTTGCACAGCCTTTATGTTGGTTGCTAAATTTAAATCATGTTGTTTTTAAACATCTAAATTGGTCAAATTAACCCATGCTGGACATGGTTTTAAAAGGCCTCTTTTAAAAAGTATTTGAGTCTTCTTGAACTCTTTTAACTCCTTTGGGAAATCTGAGCTTTTTAAAGGATAAATCTGAAAACCTTGGACTCCAAACCATGAACCTCGTGTCTCAGGACCACGTCACAGTCTGCCATACACCACCCACACACATACCACATACACCCCAGCGCTTACCCACCCCCTGACACAGAACCAGACAGACCAGCAAACAGTATTTTTAATTGATCCAAGTTATTCATCATAAATCCATTATTGACAAATATATCACCACTCTGACCCCACCCTCAGGAATGTAACATCAAATTAAAACATAAACGGATTTTATCAAACTTTCCACCCCTTGTGAAGAGACACGCATCAAAGTACAGGATAATACTATACAGTGGATGAATAACAACATCTCTACACTCAAATATACACCTCCAAATGAACTCGCACTACAAATAGCTATTGGCTGGGTGTGCAAACGTTATGGACCATGCTTTTTCACTACCACCATCTATACAGTCCAGTACATCTTGAACCCCCATCTCTCACATTCAATCATACCCCAATCACCTCTACCAAATCTTCATGCTACCAACCACCACCCAAATACCTATTTAAAACCCTTCCAACCATTCCAGAGAGGGATGAAGAAGAAGCCTTCCCCATCCTCCCTAAAGCTCAGTGACCACACAAATTGACACTGTACTTTGGACCTTGTCTGTGGAGGTTCTCAGTCATCCAGGACATCTTGAAAAAAAAGGTTTGAGTAAAAGCATCTGGACTTCGTTTTCAAGGTGAAGACGTTCTTTGTCAATTCTGTACCTTGGACTGAAGAAAACACCTTCGGAACATATCCAAACCTACCAGGACCAACCTATTCATAGACCACCCCTGCAACACAACTAGATCAGGAACAGTGACTATGCAAATCAGCTCTAAAGCCGCCTACAGCCATGACTACTAACCCCCTGCTATGGCTTCCAACCAAGAAACCAAAACCACAGATGAACCAACTTACTGAGGCTTCAGAATCCATCCTTCCAGAGCCCCACAGCAAAGGGAAGACACTACAATGGCCAAAGGATGATAGCTCCACCCTGGGATGCAACCAAGTCCATAAAAGGCTATTCAGCCCAACTATGTTCACCCCCCTCTTTCAGAAAACGAGTCTTTTAGCTCCAGCCAATACTTCATCAACTAATGACGCATTTACTCTTACAGACCTCCAGCTCTCCCCTGTGGTCCCAGACCTGACAAACCAACCAACTACACATTCAATTCAAACAGAGTTACTGGGGGCTTATAGTTCTCTTCAGGTCATGTCAAATTCATGTCATGTCCTTCATGTTAATCCATGAATTAGACATAACTAGAGGGAGACATGGCTTGTCACGGGACTTCTGCACCTGGAGCCTTGTGCCTTGGGGGATGTGGGTATGGCAGATACGCCTCCCACAAAGGCCTTCACTGTGTGTATAAAGTCTTAGGTATTGTTTACCTCTTTAAGCAAACTGCTGTAACATTGTTACTGTGTGTCTGCTTTGTTTCTCCTTGCAAGGATTAAAACCTGATCATTCTTTTCAAATCATCGGTCTCTCTCGTCTGCTCATTTAATCGGTATATGAAAATTCTTATAAAAGAGAGGAAAGAACAGAGCCTTCTGGCTGCGGAACAAGACTATTGGAGTTTCTATTCAGGTAAACTGTTAAGTAGCTGTTAAATTTTTTTTGATTGAGAAAACAAAGCTTCCGGGAGTAGAGCTTAGGTTGCCTCTACTTAAACTGTTAGGTGATTGTATGTCATCTACCTGAGAGTACTTCCATGTAGTTACACTTACTTTAGTGCAACGCTAGGCGCTAAGATACCGTTCGAGAGACGAGGAAAAAGTATGTGTTCTGGTCAAGACCCTTTAATTAATAGGTGAGACCTTAACAGGAAAAGTTTGATATTAATCGGTGTTAAAGACTGTACTCTTGCTGGATTGTAAGATTGCTAGATACCTTATGCTCTGTAAGTATATATGAAATCCTTGAAACTGAGTCTTACGGTGATCACGTTCCATTCTATGCGAGATAGGATTTCTGATTATTATGATAAAGTCGCATATGGTCTAGACGTACCTGGTCTGGGAAGGACAAGACTGATTAATAGCACAGGTCCTAACGCCACATTCGAATGTCTGGCCTAACTAGACATTTTGGTTAAATGGTGCATTGGATGCACAGGGAAACTCGAGTATGGACTATTTATCAAGATACTTAGCCTAACAACCTAAAAGTGAGATAAATAGGGTGACGTCAATGGACTATTATCGAGATTCTTAGCCTAACAACCTAAAAGTGAGATGAATAGGTCCGAAGTCTATGTTACTAAAAGTTAAAAAGCAGGCCTGCCGAGATTTAGTCACTGCGTGAGACGTGGTGATAAAAATAAAGAGAAAAAGTCCACTGAGGTGAAGTGGCTTTAATGAAGTTTATCTAACCTTAAGGGTTAGTGAGTAGTGAGTAAAAAGTGTGTTTGAGAGAGTGTGATTGGGACGTGACTGTGGATGGAATGCATTCAATTGATTTTATTGGAAGAAGTTGATTCAGTCTGAATAATGAGATTGAACATTAGTAAGCCTGAATGTGAAAAAGCCTTATTTTGTGATAAGTCAATGTGTGATAGGTGAGAATGGTACTATATGTCCTAACACCATGCTCCAAGCCTCTGTATAATGATGCAGTTGATAGATTTCAAGCTGAATAAGGCACTAATTGATAACAGTGAATGGTAATAAGGGTTTGTAATAAATTATTTAAATAAGCATTATAAACAATATATATATATTTGTATTTCATGTTACGCTGATATTTTTTGTTATTAAGAGAATTGTGCGATCAGCAATCAGCTAGTAAGCCTGAATTTTTCGTTGATTGATTGGTAATGCCTTTTACCCACCACCAGGGGGATTTCGCGCGTCTCCTCATTGCAATAAACTCCTGCAAGAGAGAAACGCATATAAATCACTCTCGTGATTCTTTCTCCCTACTTTCAGGTAAAGGTCACTAATGTTATTTTGTTGTCATCTGTTCATTGTTAAGACAGTTTACTGTAAGTTTAGTCTTGTTTGGTGAAGCTAGAGAAATGTTATTTGTGTGTTTGTAGAATTTAGACCATGTTATTTCTGTGCATTGTGAACTTGGCCTCCGCCATCTTGTGCTCATGCGAGCAACGTGGTGGATAATTTTACAAAGCTAGAAGAGTGTTGAGTTGTCATTTGCTTAGTTGGAAACGCGTTTAGATGCGTAAACTAGCAAGGCAGACGCATTATTTAAGTTCATTGTATAATGTTGCCCCAATGGTTGACATCTGAACAGTATAAATATGTACAATGTAAGATACTGTTAAATTGGTTTCATTGCAATAAACTCCTGCAAGAGAGAAACGCATATAAATCACTCTCGTGATTCTTTCTCCCTACTTTCAGGGGTGCAACATTTGGAGGCACCGCTGGGATCGCTGCTTTGATGTCTGGTGTTCACAGCCTGTGCACTGTAGTCCAAGCTAGCTAAATCCCCCACACAACCCAGGCAGATTGCAGCGAGGAAAATGTTGCTGTAAAGGAGAGCCGGTAGCTGTGTCTCAGTCCACGCATCCTGAGACCGACCAGCTGCACAGACCATACAGCTCAGCGTCACCTGTACCTGCAAAAGTTCCTCCTGTCTACTGCCAAGATGTCAACGTTGGAGCAGCTACGAGAACAAGTTGTGCGAGAAGCGCACACCTTGTCCAAAAAACAATTAGTGTCCATCTGTGAGTTCCTGGGTATAGCAGACAAAATAAAAGCTAGCACAAAAACACGCCTGTCTTTGTTGACACACATCCAGATGCACATTGAAAGAGAGGAAATGGAAGAGTTTGAGGATGAAGGAATGTCAGAACTGTTGTTGCTAAATGACAAAATGGCTGAAATAATACAAGTTGAAACAGACTCACCTGAACAAAATGCAAATGAAAGTGGTGATTCGGGTCACATCGACCAACCAAAGGGTACTTCACTGGTAAGAGAGACAGTCAATAAAGTAAATGACATGTTGGTTCACCTCCAGCCACAAATAAGTAGCCACCCTGTGAGTAGTGCCCCTAGTCACAAGCAACCAAGTCCCTATTGGCAAAAAGATTTCAAAATATCAGGCCAAATCGGTGACCCAGGCCAAAAAGACAAACTGACTTTTTCCAGTCTAGCTCATCAAATAGAAAACGGACTAAGCCGAGGCTATTCGGAGCTTGATATTGCAGATGCTGTCATCAGAGCTATTTTGCCGGGTCTACAACTGCGCAGCTACCTGGAGGGAAAAGCCCAGCTCACCTTGCCCACTCTACGGCGCATTCTTCGCTCACATTTCCAAGAGAAGACCGCCACTGAACTCTACAAACAACTTGCTTCAGAGGTACAGAACTCCAAAGAGACTGCCCAGAGTTTCCTAATGAGAGTTCTAGACTTAAAGCAGAAAGTTTTGTTTGCCTCACAAGAATCAGAGTCAGGACTTAAGTATGACCCAGCTCTAGTCCAGCGTATGTGCTTACACACCATACTCACAGGTCTTCAGAGTGACAGCGTCAGAATAGATATGCAGCCACTCTTATTGGACTCTGAGACACCAGATGAGGTTTTGTTGGAGAGGTTAAACATAGCTTGTGCCAACGAGATGGAGAGAAAGAACAAGAAAAGGTGTTTAGTCTCACAGTCAGCTACAAGTGTGGGTGCAGTCCAGTCAGAGGATGTAGTACATCCTGTTAAAAATCCTCTGAAAGAGGTCAAAGCCAAAATTCCTCCTGAACTGTTAACTGAACTAGCAGAGCTTAAGACAGGTGTAGCCTCCTTGAAAGGTCTCAGTGCAGAGATAGCTCAGATCAAAGAGACACTACAGCAGCCAGTGTCTAGTCCTCAGTCATATGCCCCTTCACCAGCTATGCAGTATAACTGGGACCCACAGCAACAGTTTTACAACTATCAGGGCCCCCGCCAAAGACAACCACCCCCTCGGTATCCAGCACAGCACTACGATGATCGCCCGGCTCGTCGAGAGAGGAGATGCCACGTCTGCCAGCAAACCGGGGCCAATGAGCACTGTAACCACTGCTATTTCTGTGGAAGTGGAGAACATTTTCAAGCTGGATGCAGAAACAGAGGTACGAGGCCACCTAAAGAGAGACATTTAAACGGCCAATGGTTACCACTGAGGGACGAGTGTTAACCATCGCTCACAATGACAAGTCTCAACAATGTGCCAACTGTAAACAAGAAAAAACAGATGAGTGCTTGAGACAGTGTTCAGCATGCAAAGAGATACTTTATTGTTCAAAACCATGTCAGAAACAACATTGGGATGAACACAAAAGACAATGACGAGACACTGTTTGCCCACCAGGGATGTGACTCGGTGAGGGTTGTTTACCTGAGCTGGCGGCGGTGGAAAATGGACAGTCTCCTTTGTGACAAATAATGAAAAGGAGACTGTCCATTTTCCACCGCCGCCAGCTCAGGTAAACAACCCTCACCGAGTCACATCCCTGGTGGGCAAACAGTGTCTCGTCGAGTGTCTCCTGGATGGCCGCAGATTCCAGGCTTTGTGGGATTCAGGCTCACAAGTGTCAATCATTGATGAGAGATGGAAGGAAGACTATTTGCCACACGTTAAGTTGAGAGATGTTGCAGAAATCATGGACTTAACTGAACTGAGCTTGATTGCAGCCAATGGGACCAGTATGCTTTACCTCGGGTGGATCGAGACAACTTTTCAACTCGTTTCTGGAACTGAACCAACTGAGAAGATGACCATTCCCATGTTGGTAATGAAAGGTCATTACCTGTCATACCCCATTACAGGTTACAATGTCATTGAATACATCCTGAATAAAACTGAAAAAGCTAAAGTATACAGTACAGTGAGAAAAGCATTCCCCAGCCTAAAAAGGAACAAGGTGAAAGCTTTCATTCAGGCTGTCAGTGCAGAAACAGTGGACGAGTTCAATGTTAAAACGAAGAGAGACTGTGTTACTGTATCTAAACAAAGTCACATCCAAGTTGAGTGCCGTGTAGCTGCACAGCCATTTAAACAAGACATGATTATGCTATTTGAGCCAGATTTAAACCCTCAGTGGCCAGACAATCTTGAGTTCTTTGACACTTTGGTTAAAATAAAAAAGGGAACTTTACCTGTCATAACTGTAGACGTCTCTAATCCCACTGACCACAATATTGTCCTGCCAGGCCGTACAGTAGTTGGCACAGTGCAGACCATTTCCACTGTCTTACCGGCCCAGATGTTTGAAAAAGCTACTGTAGCTGCAGTTAATCCTGCAAGCACACTGTCGACATGTAACTCTAATGAGAAGTGGGACCCACCTGTAGGTCTGAGTCACCTCAGTGAAGAGCAGAAGATAGTTGTCAAACAAATGCTCAGAGAAGAATGTGAGTCTTTTTCTAAAACGGACAATGATATAGGCTGCATTGAAAACTTAAAAATGACTATTTCACTCAATGACAATGAGCCTGTCAAACGTACATATATGTCAGTGCCACGCCCACTCTATCAAGAAATGAAAAGTTACTTACATGATCTAATAGCACAAGGCTGGGTCAGAAAGTCAAATTCATCATACTCCTCACCAGTCATGTGTGTTAGAAAAAAAGATGGTACTTTAAGACTGTGCATAGATTACAGAGACTTAAATAGGAAAACTCATCCTGACCGCCAGCCAATTCCTCGTGTCCAGGACATTATGGATAGTTTAGGTGGTAATTCCTGGTTCTCACTGTTAGATCAGGGAAAAGCGTACCACCAGGGGTTCATGTCAGAGGAAAGCCGCCTTTGTGACCCCCTGGGGACTTTATGAGTGGATACGCATCCCCTTCGGACTAATGAATGCCCCTGCAGCATTTCAACGCTGTATGGAAGAGTGTTTGGATGGACTCCGCGACAACATATGCATCCCTTACTTGGACGACACATTGGTTTACAGCAAAACCTTCAAAGATCATGTGGAGGATGTGAGAAAAGTGCTCCAGCGGCTAAGAGACTTTGGCATAAAGCTTAAGCCAAGTAAATGTGACATTTTCAAGTCTGAAGTGCGCTATTTAGGCAGAATAGTGTCAGCAGAGGGCAGTAGAGTTGATCCTGCGGATTTTGAAGCAGTAAGAGCACTCAAAGACATCAAACCACAAAATGTTGGTCAGCTCAGAAAAATGTTAGGTCTTTTATCATACTACAGGCAATATATAAAAGACTTTGCCAGAAAAGCAAGTTGCCTCTATGAACTGTTAAAAGCTGACAAAAACACAAATAACTCAACCACAAAAGCAACAAAGAATAAACAAAAGAAAGTAAGTCCAGTTGTGCCCTCAACAAAACAAATAATGTGGACTGACTCACACCAAAGTGCACTTGAGGAAATAATAGACTGTTTACTCAATCCACCAGTGCTTGGTTTCCCAGATTTCACACAGCCGTTCATTGTACACACTGACGCCTCACACAAGGGATTAGGTGCAGTGCTGTACCAAAGACAGCATAGTAAGTTGCGAGTTATTGCTTATGGCTCCCGTACACTGACACCAGCTGAAAAGAACTATCACTTCCATGCAGGCAAGTTAGAGTTTTTAGCTTTAAAGTGGGCTATCACAGACAAATTTAGAGACTACTTGTACTATGCTCCAACTTTCACTGTGTTTAGTGACAATAACCCGCTAACATACATTTTGTCTACTGCAAAACTGAATGCCACAACGTCAAGTTGGGTTGCAGAGCTCGCCGACTTTCACTTCACTATCAAGTACAAACCAGGAAAAGAAAATGGTGATGCTGATGCTTTATCAAGAATGCCCCTTGATGTAGAGACACTAATGAAAGATTGTTCTGAGGAACTTCCTCCTGACTCCATTGCAGCTGCTATTCAGGCAATTGAGGTACAAAAATACACCCCTGCTACATGGACATTGTCAGCCTCAGCTATGTCAGTCACAGCACAAGGTGAGTCAGCTGAAGCATCACTAGCGCCCATACCAAACGAACAGTTAAGGCAAGCACAAATGACTGATCCTGTTATAGGCCCTGTATTTCAGTGGAAAGGGTCAGATTCAAAACCACTGGCCAAAGAGCTAAAAACATTCAGTCCGAAAACAAAATGTCTTACCAGAGAATGGGACAAGCTAGTGTTAGATAATGATGGCATTCTGTACAGAACCACGTCTTCCCGCAAACAACTGATCCTACCAGAAAAATTCAAAAAAAGAGTGCTTGAAGAGCTGCACAATAACATGGGCCATCAAGGTGTTGACCGCACCGTGTCTTTAGTACGTGATCGCTTCTTTTGGCCATTCATGCAGGCGGACATTGAACATTATGTGACTAAAGTTTGTTTGTGTGTCAAACAGAAAAAGCCCAGTCGTGACATAAGAGCCCCTTTGACCAACATTGTAACAACACAGCCCTTTGAACTTGTGTGTATAGACTTTCTCCATCTTGACAAATGCAAAGGTGGTTATGAATATATTTTAGTGATAGTTGATCACTTCACACGCTTTGCACAAGCCTATGCCACTACCTCAAAGTCAGGGAAAACTGCCGCGAACCTCATATTTAATGACTACGCCCTGAAATTTGGTTTTCCTTGTCGTATTCACCATGACCAAGGTGGTGAATTTGAAAATCAATTATTCACACAGCTCAAGAAACTCAGCGGCATGGACGGTTCGAGGACAACGCCCTATCACCCGATGGGGAACGGTCAAGTCGAACGCATGAACAGGACATTGTTGCTAATGCTTAAGACACTAACTGAAACACAAAAGTTAAACTGGAAGGAATCTATCAACAAGCTGATGTACTCCTATAACTGTACACGCTGTGAAGTGACTGGTTATTCCCCATTTTATCTACTGTTCGGACGCTCACCCAGATTACCAGTTGACATGTTATTTGGACTGTATTCAGATTCAGGGTTTAGTGACTACAGAGACTATGTTGAGAAGTGGAGAAATGGCATGGAAGAAGCCTATGCCATTGCAAACGAGAATGCAAAGAAAGCTGCCGAAAAAAGCAAAAGGCATTATGACACAAAAGTGAGGAGTTCTGTGTTACAGCCTGGCGAGAGAGTTCTGGTAAAAAACCTGACACCAAGGGGAGGCCCAGGGAAATTAAGAAACTATTGGGAAGACACGATTCATACAGTTGTCAGACGAATGGGGCCTGACCTCCCAATCTATGAGGTAAGACCAGAGAGAGGCAAAGGACGCTCTAGAGTGCTACACAGAAACTTACTCATGTCATGTGACCACTTACCATTTGAACATGACCCAAAAAGAGACACTCCTGTAAAACAGAAAAATAGAGACAAACCTGATCAAGATGGTCAAGTGCCTGATGATGAGGAGAGTGGTGAGGAATACAGCTTTTACTATGCACTACCTCAGCCTCCTTTTTCCAAGCCATCAGACCCTCCTGCTGAGACAAGTGAACCTGCAGCAGTGAGACATCAGCCTCCAGCACCAGCTCCCGCTGCACCACCAGAGCCCCCAGGTGGAGAACTACTGGACGCGCCTGATGCTGAAGAGACAACTTGTGAGGAGATGGATTCAGCTGCTGGTGACCCACCATCGCCTGTCGCACCTGTGGGACCTGAGGAGCCAACACCCCAGCGACCTCAACGTGAGAGACACCCGCCGAGACGGATGACCTACGACCACCTGGGTACCCCATCCTGTTACAGTGTCCAACCTACGCCACCACTGCTTCCCGTGTATCCGGGTATGGTCCCATGGTTTCCGGCTCTACAGCCATACTACACTCAGTCTTTTGGTATGTATGGACTACAACAAACATAAGTTGACACTCGTCCAGAGATGATGTCAGAACTGCACGGACTGTCATCAGAACTATGTTTTTCCCTTTTGGATTACTAAAACATTATGGACTGTTATTGATGAAGATTTGCATGGACTGGTTATGGACTCTATGGTCTTCAGTCTTCAGATCTGGACTGTGGTGAAATAGAAGTTGAAGTCTACACTTGAGTAATATGGTTTGCTCTCGAGTTCATGGACTAATGAGTGAAAATGGACTGTATAGAAAATACCTTAGTTGGTATAATGTCGGGACGACATTTTTCAAGTGGGGGAGAGTGTGATAGGTGAGAATGGTACTATATGTCCTAACACCATGCTCCAAGCCTCTGTATAATGATGCAGTTGATAGATTTCAAGCTGAATAAGGCACTAATTGATAACAGTGAATGGTAATAAGGGTTTGTAATAAATTATTTAAATAAGCATTATAAACAATATATATATATTTGTATTTCATGTTACGCTGATATTTTTTGTTATTAAGAGAATTGTGCGATCAGCAATCAGCTAGTAAGCCTGAATTTTTCGTTGATTGATTGGTAATGCCTTTTACCCACCACCAGGGGGATTTCGCGCGTCTCCTCATTGCAATAAACTCCTGCAAGAGAGAAACGCATATAAATCACTCTCGTGATTCTTTCTCCCTACTTTCAGGTAAAGGTCACTAATGTTATTTTGTTGTCATCTGTTCATTGTTAAGACAGTTTACTGTAAGTTTAGTCTTGTGTCTGGTGAAGCTAGAGAAATGTTATTTGTGTGTTTGTAGAATTTAGACCATGTTATTTCTGTGCATTGTGAACTTGGCCTCCGCCATCTTGTGCTCATGCGAGCAACGTGGTGGATAATTTTACAAAGCTAGAAGAGTGTTGAGTTGTCATTTGCTTAGTTGGAAACGCGTTTAGATGCGTAAACTAGCAAGGCAGACGCATTATTTAAGTTCATTGTATAATGTTGCCCCAATGGTTGACATCTGAACAGTATAAATATGTACAATGTAAGATACTGTTAAATTGGTTTCATTGCAATAAACTCCTGCAAGAGAGAAACGCATATAAATCACTCTCGTGATTCTTTCTCCCTACTTTCAGGGGTGCAACAAATGCAACCGAGGGACTCTGCAAATAGCAAGCGAGATACAGATTTACGTAAATTACACTTAAAAGTGAGGGAGAAGAAGATTTAAGGTTTATCTGCTGAAACAAAGGTTTGAGTAAAAGCATCTGGACTTAGTTTTCAAGGTGAAGATGTTTCGTCTCTTTTCCAAGAGACTTTATCAATTCTGAGTTCAACTTGTAAGCAGTGTTGTAAGTAACTGCCCTAGAGTATAACGACGTTACTAACGGCGTTCATTTTTCAGTAACGAAGTAATTTAATTAATTACTTTTCTCATTGTTGTAACGCCGTTATCGTTACTGTGAATGTAAAATGTTGCGTTACTACAATTGGGTTGACTAAAGCGCGAGGTGTCATGCTTTGGCTTCACATCAGCTGTTGCTGGAGAGATCAGATGACACCGCTGCAAATGCGATGATGATTGGCTGATGCCGTCTCACTGCACGCGCTGACTTCCACTAAACACTAGACAGCGTCAGCTGAGGAGCCGGGGAAATTCAAAGGTAGCGTTCTCACTACTACCGGCACTACTTCTCGTTAATTGTAATTAAAGGCAAGACTGTTTCTGTAACATGCTATGTCCAGGAAAAAAGACTATCCACGTCTGCCTCAAGCAACTCAAACCTTTTGAAGCCCCTCACATCAACACATGCTAACACGACACTTGTTGCTGCTGCTAACCAAACCCCAAAATCAGCTCCAGCGAAGGAGACAGGGCCTCTGTAAAACAAGCAATGCTCGCTAAAACACCAATACGAGGAGGAGAAAGGGGGCTGCCCCATGCCAAATGAACATGTTAATCTACTGAGAGAGTTGGATTGTGTTCTGTTTATTGTGCAATAATTTACAGGTACAGAGATTTGCACTACTTATTGGATAGATCTTCCTTTGTTTCTTTTTACACAGGTTTACATTATGTAACGAACTGTCTGTGTCAGGTTTTATGTCTGTTTTATATTGTTTCTAGTCTGGGCCATCGGCCGTGACAGTCTGTTTGTTACAGCTACATTAATGACACCTATCACTTCCGGGACACTATCAGGCCCATGGCTGTCCACAACCACACTTACCTTTTCAAAACTGACATACTGTAGATTCTCTGTATACTAATATCATTACCAACTTGGGCCTCTCTGCCGTTCAAAAAATCTTCAGTAGATATTTGTCTGAGATATCCATGGTCTCCATTGTCCTTGGGCAAGACACTTAACCCTCTTTACCTCCAGTGTCTGTGGCACTGGTGTATGAATGTGTAAAGAATGTTTAGTGAATGTATTTGGTGGTCAGAGAGTCCGTAGGCGTGGAATGGCTGCCACGTCGTTCAGTCTGCCTGACTTTGTAGCTTACCAGCACGATGTAGCACAATGTAGCTTACCACCACCAGCGTGACTGTAGTGAAAAAATCTTTGACATTTAAAGCGTCTTTGCGCCTCCGGAAAAGCGCTATATAAAATTGTTACTATAATAATAATGCCCATACTGAATTTTGGGTGAAGTTTGGTTCAGTGTTAGTTATGATTAGCGGGTCAAATTATTGATTACATCTCGGCTCCCATTCATTTATATTGCAAATTTGGACCATTGGCATGGCAACACAAATGCAGTTTGGGGGAAATCATTATAAGTTTTTATGATCAGGGATAAATGGGGGAATGTGTGTGCCAAATTTCCTTTGCTTCCAAAAAACTAAATTTCATAGTCCCATTCAAGTTTTGTAGGGGGCACTGGAGAGCCTTTTCAAAACATAGCCATTATTATAGCATATCAGTATCTTTGGGCGTCATTATGCACAACCGATTCATTGGGTCTGACTCAATCCAACAATGTTTAATCAAAATATCAAATGTTGCCGAATAGCAAAACAACCACAAAGTTTGCGGCAAAGCCATGGAAAAAACGTAAAACCTCCTCAAAAACTGTTGATAACGTTAGATGCCCTCCTTCTGTAGATAATGGTTACCAAATTAAGGATGAAAACCCTAGGAGGAGGAGCATTTTGAGGGGTACGAGTTAGGGGTTGCGCTTTCTGTTTGTAAAATGCAAAGCCAAAATAATATGTGTCTTCTAGATTTAATGCCTCCAAGCAAAAAATAAAATGTAAATAAAATGTGTTTATGTGCTGATGAGATTCAGGCAGTCCAAGACCTGTCTGAACTCAGCGGCATGACAACAGTAGTTCGAGTCCAAATGAATGTTGAAGTCACCCAGTATGTTTGTTGATGTTGAGCACAGTGATGAGAGGAGTATTTCAGAAATGTATTTTGGTTGTGGTTTTGGAGGGCGGTAAATGAGTACTATTGTTATGGAGAGTGGATGTTTTGATTTAATGGCCAGGTTTTCAAAAGAGCAGAAATCAGAAACAGACAGGGGGGACATTTCAATGTTGCTGGGGTGAGTAATTGCAAGGCCACCAACATCGCAAGAAACTTAACTCACCTTGCATCTAGTGCCATAGCACTGGTGTATGAATAAGAGTGACTGTAAAGGTGAGTTCGATGGTGATTGGAGCGCTGTGTGAAAGGCAGCCCTCCTCTATGTCTGTCCCATGTGGGATTGGGGTGAATGGAGCATCATGTAAAGTGTTTTGAGTTCCAGAGTAGGGTACAGAAAAGTGCTCTATATAATGCTAATAATAATAATAATAATAATAATGCTCTATAAATATAATCTATATAATGCATGACATTTATACTTTACAGCAGAATATTTATTGGAAAAGTCAATAGTTATGGGAAATTTTGCTGCTATATTTTCTATTTAAAAGACTACTTTTATTGTGCTTACAGTCTTAGTAGTTACAAAGTATTTTACTTGTAATTGAGTATTATTTTGGCCATGTAACAGTACTTTTACTTGAGTACAAATATTCAGTACTCTTTCCACCACTGAGAGTGATTATAGTTCAGAGGAGCAGAGGAAAGATGAGCAGTGATGGAAAGCTCTCAGCAGTATTTTTTATTATTATATTGTGATCTAGTCTTTAAAATTTACAATTTACCCCAAAAATGTACTTAATTACAGTAACATGAGTATTTGTAATTCAGTATAGCATCTGTCCTGTTGTGTGTCTGTTGCTCCACTACTTCCACCAGTATCTCTATCAAAAACCTTTTAAACCAGTTTTTCAAATTTCCTCTCTTTTTCTGAGATTGCCAACCCAACAGACTGCAGCATAAAAAACAGAGTTAGCCAATATCCTAAAGACCCTCTCACAAACAGAGTAATGTAGTTTAGACAATTCAGTGAAGTGTGCAGTGACAGTTATGATGGAGAAACTAAACAACAGCTTCACAAGAGGATGTATCAGCACAGAAGAGCCAATCCTGGAGGACCTGAGTCTGCAGTTCACCTCCACCTCAAAGAGAAAGGACATTCCTTTGAGGACAGCAATGTCCGAATTTTGGCCAGAGAGGTTAGATGGTTTGAGAGAGGGGTGAAGGAAGCCATTTTTGTGAAAGGAGGAGACCCCGGGGAAGACCTAGAACACGCTGGAGGGACTATGTCTCTCAGCTGGCCTGGGAACGCCTCAGTATCCCCCCGGAAGAGCTAGAGGAAGTGTCTGGGGAGCGGGAAGGACGTCTCTGCTTAGACTGCTGCTCCTGTGACCCGGCCCCGGATAAGCGGTAGAAGATGGATGGATAGAAAAGCCTTCGTTGAACAGAGGAGGTGGCCTTAGATTCATATTGCCTAGTATTTACAACAGTGTTCTTAAATCTAAAACAAAAGAGCCTCACCCTTGAACAACAAACATAGCACCTGAATAGAACAATGACACTAACAAAACTGCACCTGAATGGAGCAGTGTCACTAATGACTCTCCTCAGCCGTAACGACTCTCACATTTGGAGTCACACCTCCCTTTCATGACTAATGACAGAGAGAACTGAGCAGCCTGGTCCATCAGGTTTGGTTTCAGGGGAAACTCCTCCCTCTAGCGATATAAGCTCAGCTCTCTTACCAGTTAAATTGATAAAGTCTCTTGGAACTTAAAAACTGAGTCCAGATGCTTTAACTTAAACCTTTTCTTTTAGAGTTAGCCATTATGGTTTATATTCATGTTTAATTTAGACTTTAGGGTTACAATTCGATCCGCACATCACTAATGTGCGTCTTCACATGTGGTCTACATGTTCTGCTGCCTGTGTGGACTCAATTATCTAATCTACAAGAAAACTAAAATAATAAGCTAACATAAAAACAAAAATTAAAGCACCATCAGACGGCAGGACCACAACTCTCCAATAGGTCTATTGACTCATTAAAGCACAACATGTCATCACTCTGCTTCTTATTTACTGACATATTGTTTAATAAATGAAAAAAGAGTGAGACAGTGTGCTGGGGCTTTTACATTTTTCTGGACCTATGTCTAGATGCCTTCTTTGAAGCCTTTTTTTAACCAGTATGAGTTAATTCTACAAACCCAATTCCAAAAAAGTTGGAACACTGTACAAATTGTGGATAAAAACAGAATGCAGTGATGTGGAAGTTTAAAATTTCAAAATTTTATTCAGAATGCAACATAGATGACATATCAATACTGAGAAAATATATCATTTTAAGGGAAAAATAGGTTGATTTTAAATTTCATCAACACATCTCAAAAAAGTTGGGACAAGGCCGTGTTTACCACTGTGAGGCATCCCCTCTTCTTTTTATAACGGTCTGCAAATATCTGGGACTGTGGAGACAAGTTGCTCAAGTTTAGGAATAGGAATGTTGTCCCATTCTTGTCTAATACAGGCTTCTAGTTGCTCAACTGTCTTAGGTCTTCTTTGTCCCTTCATCCTCTTTATGATGCGCCAAATGTACTGCAGGCTGGCAATTTCAGAACTGGGTTCTTCTTCTACGCAGCCATGATGTTGTAACTGATGCAGGATGTGGTCTGGTATTGTCATGTTGGAAAATGTCTTCCCTGAAAGAAACAACATAGGATGGGAGCATATGTTGTTCTAGAACTTGGATATTCTTTTCAGCGTTGATTGTGCCTTTCCAGATGTATAAGCTGCCCCTGCCTTACGCACTCATGCCCCCATCCCATCAGAAATGCAGGCTTCTGAACTGAGCGCTGATGAAAACTTGGATTGTGATTGTCCTCTTAAGTCTTGAATCTTCGGATCATATAATGCACTTTAGATGATGATTACTTCATACCCTTTGCAAAGTTTATGCACCATTATTTTTCGCTGCAGCATTGGGGGAATGCCCACCTTGACTTCTGAGAGACACTGCCACTCTGAAAGACTCTTTTTATACTAGGCATGTTGCCTAATAAGTTGCAAATTGGTCCTCCAGCTGTGCCTTATATGTACAGTTGTCTTCTGGAATGTGTAGCTCTCATGAAATCCAAAATGAGCCAATATCTGGCATTACATTTCAAAATGTCTCACTTTCAGCATTTGATATGTTTCTATGTTCTGAATAAAATATTGAAATTGGATACTTCCACACATCATTGCATTCTGTTGTTATTCACAATTTGTACAGTGTCCCAATTTTTTGGGACTCGGGGTTGTAATCTCTCTCCAGTTCAGTCCACACTACTCCTGGCAGGTATGCATGTGCCTCATTTGCATAAATATTTGGGCATAAATTAGACTAAACCAAAAAGGTGTGTGTAGCTTCTCTGTGATACCCTCTGACTTGTGTCAATGTGACAACACAGAAATATGGGACCTTGGGAAACTTGAATAAACAGTTGCTCTGTGCTAATAGCTTGTCCTTAGCTAGAGGCCCATTTAACAACCTTCAAAAAAGAACAATTACTAAATTAAAACCTGCTCTCGGTCTTCTGTGAATGCTCTGTGTTCAAAGATTTTTTTCTTCTTTTTGTTCTTTTTACAAAATAAATTGACACATAAAAAAGGAAACAAAAATACATAAAACAAAACATGACATGTATTTGCATTCTGCTTAATGTTGGCACTTTACAGCAGTTTTCTCCTCTCATTCATGCTCACAAACAAATAATATGTAGCTGAATTCTTACATTATTTCTGTCAAACAATGGAACATAACTTAGTACATATTAAACAGAAGTTACTACCACAGCACTGATAAAGTCTGTGATAATAATAAACAAGTAACTGTTTGAATGAAAAACAATGGAAAAGCTCCGAAGCGATTGTGCACATGCACAGTTCATTCACGTCTATGTCAACTGCCGTGAGCTCCAGAAAAAAGGTAACGCACACTAGAAGTACTGTATCTCTTTTAATGTGCTGGTGAATAAGATTCAATTCTTAATATTCAACAAAACATGGTATCAGTGTCTGCATATGGCAAGTATTTTATTCAATAATAACGTTTCAGCCTTTGCCTTCCATGAGGTCAACAGAAAAGCTGCTCTTCTTTCAGCCGCTCACTGAACAGAGCAGACACAGAGGGGTGTGACTGCAGCACAGGACACTACTGGCAACATTTGGAAAGCTGCTAAGGTTTGTCCAAAAAGTGGCTAGATTTGGCACTACTTGCTTTTTTTCTAGCGACAAAAGTTGATAAATTGGTAACACTGCACATGTTCTCACAGACTTTACACTGTGAGGTGCGTTGCTGTGTCCAGAGGATAGAGAGGCAAGGAGCATGACATGGCATGGACTGAAAGCCGAATCCATTTTAATTTTTGATACAAAAACCCAAATTGTCAGACTATGCTACCTTTATCTTTTCACACAGAGTAGTCAAAAATAAATGCATGCTGCTCTTGGACCATGGCCTTCCCTCTGCAGTCTCTGTGCCTTGCAGTTTAGGAACCTTTGGAGTAGTACAAAAAATACATAAATACATAATCCAAATCCTCAATAATCCAATGAGAGTATTGAGAAAAGAATCAAGTGTTCATACAGCAGAAATTATATTAGTACTGGTATGGCCAGACCTGCCCACTTAAAATACAAATGTCTCCTCAGTGCAGTCAGTAAATCTCTGGAGAGAGGACAAATGGAAAAAAGCGTCCACATTCCCTGAGCTGTGGGCAGGACACATGAGCTGCTGGCTGGGCTGACAGATGGATGAACGAGCAGATGGCAGAATAGATGCAGGGATCTGGCTATATCTGGGCCGGGAGATTAAAGCACAGATTAATTTTTTAACCAAACAGAATGCAGTCTTTCCATTGCAAAGGAAACATACAGTAGAATACTTCAATTTTTTGGGACTAACTTTTTGGTTACAATTTTAATAGTATTCCTTGAGTTGCAGTCAGATGGACGAATGCACAAGGTCATCAGTAATACCCCATACTATAAGACTCTACTGCAAGTGCACTACTTTATGAGTGTCATTGAAGTAGATAATTTTGTTTTATAATTGTTTGTTGAGTTAAGTTTCTAAACTTTCTGCACGAATACATTGTGGCAGGGATAGTCTTGTCTACTGTCTACTGATTACTTAGTTTGATGATAATGCATCGGGCCACGACAGTTTCAGTATTTATTCATTCATTTTTTTCCGCTTAGTCCCGTGAGTGACTCGAGCCTACCCAAGCAACTTTGGGCCTTAGGCGCGGTATACCCTGGACAGTGGCCAGTTAGTTGCAGGACCAACACTTCAGATTAGATTGAATTAATTTATGTATAAGGGAACAATGCAATTTCCTAAAATACATGAACAAACAAAATATATATTTTTATCTGTAGTCCCCTGGCAATGATGTTAAAAAAGCAATAAAATAACTATATTTATATTGCACAAAATCATGTCATTAATACACTATAACCACAAATTGCCTCAATAACTTAAAACACATCAAGTTTTTAAGACAAAAGCACTTGACTAACATTTAATTAGGGAGAGACCATCTGAACGTAGCTTCAGTTCTGTTCAGCACAGCCACAGTCTGGAGAGCAGGGAGTACACCTGACGCCGCTTCAAGACAACGTTGTAAGGACACAAGACAAAATTGTTTGCATGAGTAGCTAGGCAATGCAAATAATGCGCACTAACTTCTCCACCACAGAGGGGCTGACATAAAGCTCGTCCCAGTAGTATGGAATGATATAATTTATATCCAGTGCCAGGCTGCATTTTACAGCTAGGCCTTCAATGGTTCCAGGCTTGTCCCACAGGGAGAAGGCCCCGGAGAAGACCTAGGACACGCTGGAGAGACTCTCGGCTGGCCCGAAGACGCCTCAGTGTTCCCCCGGAATAGCTGGAGGAAGTGTCTGAGGAGAGGGAAGTCTGGGCGTCCGGATAAGTGGAAGAAGAAGGCCAGATGGTTTGCCATCAGTGGTGTCCCACCTGAATTAAACCATCTCCTCACACTGTCATTATAATGCCACCATTATAGAAAACATAATATAATACAGAAATGTAGTATAACAGGGCTTTCCATCAAAGCCAGATACATGAAGCGATAATGAATTATTTAAACAAAAAAACCACCTAACAAGTCTCTGTTCACTACAGACATAGCTGCACTACATAGCATACATTGTATGAAGCAGGAACATCAATATTGAGCCAATAAAATCCAATCCAATCAAAGGAGGCCAATGCTGAAAGTCCAGTCTGTCTCCTTGTATTTCTGTCATAAGTTTTAATATAAGATAAGATAAGATATGATTGTGGAAATATTGCATGGTAAAAAGAGTTTGTGTTAGCAGTGTTCATTGTAGATTCTGACAGCAGCAGAAGGAAAGACCTGCAGAATCTTTCTTTCACACATCAAGGGTGGAGCCGTCTGTCACTTCAGCTGTTCTCCAGAGCTGACAATGTGTCCTGCAGGGGGTGTGACTCATGGTCCAGCATAGATGACAGTTTTGCCAGGACCCTTCTGTCACCCACCTCCTGCACTGAGTCCAGAGGACAACCCAGGAAATAGCAGGACTTGCTTTTGACCTTCTCCAGCTTTTTCCTCTTCCTCTCACCATACAGGATGGCTGATGTCCCCACAGAGTCAGAAGGTCCTCAGCAGTGTCCTCTTCCTTCCAAAGCACCAGGAGGTAGCGCCTGCTCTGACCCTTCCTGTAGAGTGCATCTGTGTTATGGGTCAAGTCCAGGTGAACACCCAGGTACTTGTAAAAGTACACTCTCTCTATGTCCATTCCCCTTTCACCGGTGTCTGTGGAAATCATCCACCATCTCCTTTGTTGATGAGATGTGTTGATGAGGAGTTGGTTTGACCAACACCAGTCTACGAAGTCCTCATCAGTCACAGTCTTCTATACTCTGCGTCGTTGTCGCTGATCAAGCCGGCGATGCTGGAGACGGCAGAGAACTTGAGGAGGACACCCGTGTTACATTTACATTTACATTTAGTCATTTAGCAGATGCTTTTATCCAAAGCGACTTACAAGTGAGGAAAACAATGGAAGCAATTTCAACAACACAAGGTAACAAAAAGCATAAGTGCACCAAAAACTAGTCAGTTAAAACCTAGCACAGCATACAAAGCTAAGGATAGGAAAGATTTATTTATTTATTTATTTATTTATTTTAAGAAGGAATTGATAGAAAGGAAGTTAAGAATTTAGTGTTTGTCAGTCAGGTGTTGACAAAAGAGATATGTTTTCAAGCGTTTTTTTAAAGATGTCTACAGAATCTGCTGATCTTGTAGCAGCAGGTAGATCATTCCACCAATGTGGAACTGATCCAGAGAAAGTATGCGAGAGTGATTTTTTTCCTTTTTGGGATGGTACAACCAGACGTTGTTCATTTGCAGATCGCAGGGATCTGGTAGGAACATAGGACTGTATCAGTGAGTGAAGATATGAGGGGGCGGAGCCAGTAGTGGTCTTGTAGGCCAAGAGCATAGCTTTGAACTTAATGCGTGCCTCAACCGGGAGCCAATGTAACCTAATGAGGAGAGGAGTTATGTGCGCTCTCTTCGGTTCTTTAAAGACCACTCTTGCTGCTGCATTCTGGATGAGCTGCAGAGGTTTGGTTGTGCAGGCAGGGAGTCCAGCCAGAAGAGCATTGCAATAATCCAGTTTGGACAAGACAAGAGCCTGAACTAGGATTTGCGTAGAGTGCTCTGATAGGAAAGGTCTAATTTTCCTAATGTTGTAGAGGTTGAATCTACAGGACCTGGTGGTGCTGGCAACATGACTTGTGAAGTTTAGTTGATCATCAATTACCACTCCCAGATTTCTGGCAGTGCTGGACGGTGTAATGGTTGATGAGCCTAGTTGAATGGAGAGGTTGTGGCGGGTCTTTGGGTTGGCTGGAATCACTAGCAGTTCTGTTTTTCCAAGGTTCAGCTGCAGGTGATGGTCCTGCATCCAAAGTGAGATGTCACTCAGGCAAGCCGAGACACGAGCAGAGACCGTCGGATCATCAGGTTGAAATGACAAATGGAGTTGAGTGTCATCTGCAGCAGTGATAGGAAAAGCCATGCTTCTGAATAACAGAGCCAAGGGATGTCATGTAAATGGAAAAGAATAGCGGTCCAAGCACTGAGCCCTGAGGCACCCCTGTATTAAGATGTTGGGGCTCAGAGACCTCGTCTCTCCAGGATACTCTGAATGACCTACCCGAAAGGTAAGACTTGAACCATTGCAATACCATTCCAGAGACACCCATCGCACTGAGAGAAGACAAGAGGATGTGATGGTTAACGGTGTCAAAGGCAGCAGACAGATCCAGTAAGATGAGTACAGATGACTTGGATGTTGCCTTTGCCAGTCTCAGGGCTTCGATGACTGAGAGCAGTGCAGTTTCGGTGGAATGTCCGCTCTTGAACCCAGACTGGTTCTGGTCCAGGAGGTTGTTTCGTGTGAGAAAGGAGGAGAGCTGGTTAAACACAACTCGCTCCAGAGCTTTGGCAGTAAAGGGAAGGAGGGAAACCGGTCTGTAGTTTTCTAACAGTGAAGGGTTGAGAGTGGGTTTCTTTAGTAGTGGTGTGATGCGGGCCTCTTTGAAAGCTGTGGGGAATGACCCAGTGGAGAGAGATGAGTTGATGATGTGGGTGAGAGCAGGCACGACAGATGGAGAGATGGCCTGAAGGAGATGTGTGGGGATGGGATCTAGCGGACAGGTGGTAGGGTGGTTAGAACTAATGACCTTGGAAACATCCGCTTCAGTTAGAGGAGAAAAAGAGGGGAGCAAACACGTATCAGGGGTGTGGACGAGTTCAACAGGTGCTGGCGCGGAAAACTGACTGCTGATGGCAGTTGTTTTCTTTACAAAGAAAGACGCAAAATCATCAGCTGTTAACTCTGATGAAGGAGTGGGAGCAGGCGGACAAAGGAGGGCAGAGAAGGTTTTAAAGAGAGTGCGTGAGTCAGGTGAGTTGATTAACTTAGAATGGTAGTAGTCAGTTTTTGCAGAAGTGACATCAGCAGAGAAATTAGAGAGGAGAGACTGGTAGATAGAGAGGTCAGTGAGATCTTTTGACTTGCGCCATTTTCTCTCAGCTGACCGGAGGCTGGTGCGATGCCCACGTAGAACATCGAATAACCAGGGGGCAGACGAGGATGTACGAGCTGGTCTGGATATAAGAGGGCATAAGTTGTACAGGCAGGATGTAAGAGTGGAGCACAGAGTGTCAGCGGCGATGTTGGTGTTTAAAAGCGAGAGCTCCTCAAGAGGGGGAAGCGCAGAAGAGACGGCAGAGGAAAAGCGGGAGGGACTGAGTGAATGCAGGTTATGTCGGAAAGTGACCAGCGGTAAAAAATGTTGCAGTGTCTGGAGAAGTTAGATCGAGGTCAAGAGTTACGAAGAAATGATCCGAAGTGTGCAGAGGCGTGACCTGAGTATGCCGAGCGGAGCAGTACCTTATGTAGATGAGATCTAGTTGGTTACCAGACTTGTGAGTTGCTGATGTGTAGACCTGCTTGAGGTCAAATGATGCAGTCAGGTTATTGAAGTTAGCAGCCTGTGGCTTTCCAAGGTGGATGTTGAAGTCTCCTAATACCACCAGAGGAGTACCATCATTAGGGAAGGATTAAAGAAGCACGTCCAACTCCTCCAAGAAATGTCCAAGCTGACCTGGGTGTCGATAGATAACTACAAAGTGACTTTTAACAGGGTGGGTGATGGTAACAGCATGGAACTCGAAGGAGCAGTTGTCACACAAGGGTGCTAGCTGTTTGAATTTCCAGTCAGTAGGGATAAGTAGTCCGGTCCCTCCACCCCTTCCTGTGACGCGAGGACTGTGGGAGAAAGTGTGATTATGGGAGAGGGCAGCGAGAGTGGCAGAGTCCTCTGGTTTGATCCATGTTTCTGTGTTGTGACTAAAGGGTGAAGAGGAAGGGAGGGAGCACCCACACTGTAGTTCAGGAGGTCAGACACACAATCCTGTGCTCCTACAAACTGTTTGTGAGGTAGTCAAGGATCCACTCAGCCTAATGTGCTCTCATGGGATTGCGTGTAAATAACACGCCTAAATTAATGCAATAATGCGTGTCATCTCAATGCATTTTCCACTTTTTGCATGTTCATGTAATGCCATTATGTCCCCACAGACATTCATTGTAGATGAGTATTGTGTCATTTTATACTCTTTAACAAAGAGTTTAAACCAAAACTCACCCAATTTTTTTGCACAGACATGGCTACCACATATGACTGCAGAAACCCAATGGCAACTTTACAAGTGTAAGAATCAGTTGCCATTGGGTTTTTCCTTATATTTCTGCTTGATACAAAAGATGGCTTTGGTCTCTCTTGTTATGTGATAACTCTGGGGGGAGTGCATTTTTGAGCATTTCTTTGGTTTGCTCTCAGCTTAACCTTAGAATTATGAACTACCTTCAGCAGTTAATAAGTGATAGTAAGTTGTTATAAAATCAGATCAATGTTAAATTATGTAGACAATGTCTAGTTTATGAAAAGTGCAGAGCCATTATGAACAGTAAATATTAGTACTTGTAGTAGCTGATATAGTGTGGCTGTTTCTATTAAGTGTATTAAGAAATCCTGAGGTGTGGCAGACATGATATTTATTTTCAGTGAGCTGAAGATGAAGCTGGTCCAGATTCTTCTTTGTCACATTCACAGGTTTGACAGGTGTTATCTTAATGTAACTGCTCCACAGTTGTTCACAGGACGTCCTGCTCTTCCTCACAGGCCACACAGAGACAGGGATAAAAATAATACAGTCATTAATGTTTAGCCATTGCAGAAATGCATGTTTCTTCAGTAAGTAAGCAGACTTTGAGACTTTACATGGGTCTAAATACTTGTAGGCTTCTTAATTTAAACACTAACTGTCATCCAGGTGACACTAAAAGAAATAGACATTAAAAGTGGATCTGAGAGTCATCTGAATCTTCCTCTGTGTCTATGCCATTTGCATTTTTGATATCACCTCGCAAGTTCTTGATTGGATTAATTAAACCAATTTTGTTGGTTTGGAACCAAGACTTTGCTTGTTTACTAATGTGTTTTGGGTCATTGTCTTGATGAAACAAACATTTCAATTGCATGTCCTCTTCAGCATAAGGCAACATGACCTCTTCAAGTATTTTGACAAATGCAAACTGATCCATGATCACTGGTATGCCAAAATAGACTCAACACCATAGTAGGAGAAACATGCCCATATCATGATACTTGCACCACCATGCTTCACTGTCTTAAGTGTGTACTATCAATTGAATACAGAGTTTGCAAATCGTCTCATTAACGGTCTGAGGCCCTTGGACCCAAAAATAAAATGTTTACTCTCATCAGTCCACACAATGTTCCTCCATTTCCCTGTAGGCCAGTTGATCTGTTCTTTGGCAAATTGTACCCTCTTCTGCACATGCCTTTTTTTTTAAAACAGAGGGACTTTGCGGGGGGTTCTTGAAAATAGATTAGCTTCACACAGAAGTCTTCTATCTGTCACAGTACTTACAGGTAACTCCAGACTGTCTTTGATCATCCTGGAGTTGATCATTGGCTGAGCCTTTGCCATTCTGGTTATTCTTCGATCCATTTTGATGTCTTCCATTTTCTTCCACGTCTCTCTGGTTTTACTCTCCATTTTAAGCCATTGGAAATCATTTTAGCTGAACAGCCTATAATTGTTTTCACCTCTTTATAGGTTTTACCCTCTCCAATTAACTTTTTAATCAAAGTACGCGGTTCTTCTGAACAATGTCTTGAACAACCTATTTTCCTCAGGTTTTCAAATGCATGTTCAACAAGTGCTGGTGGCTTCATCCTTAAATAGGTTCCACCTGATTCACACCTGTTTTTTTCACAAAATTGATGACCTCAGTGATTGAATGCCACACTGCTATTTTTTTTTAAACACACTCCTTTCAACTAATTGCCCAATTGCACAGCCTTACGAGCGTGCATATCATGAATGCTGGGTTTTTTTTCTCAGAATCAAGGCTACTATCTGCGATTAGGACACTGAGGGCCTCTGCTGTTCCAGGACTTTTCGTCATAATAAAACACTTATGAACCTGAGGCCCTGGGAGAGAACACTCCCCCCCAGCTCCATAGCTACAGTCAGAAGTCGCAGACTCGAGAAGAGAATAACAGTTAGATTGTCTAATCAGACAAATCTGATTCAAATCCCCTGCAAACAGATAAAGTCTGGTCCTGCTCAAACAGATTTGAAACTTGCAGTGTTCAATGTCAGGTCTTTGGGAAACAAATCACTTTTAATTAATGTTATTTTTTTTAACTTCAAATATAATAAGCTTGATTTTATATTTTAACAGAAACATGGTTAGACAGCAAGACTAGAAATGCTGTCCTTATTGAATCCACCCCATCGAATTTCACATTTTTATCCAAAATGCAGAAAAACAAAAAGGGTGGTAGTGTTTGTGCTATTTTTAGAGATAATATTCTTATTCAGAAACTATCTCTTGGAGTTGAGGTTGTCTCCATCTATTTTATATGTTGTTCTTTACAAACCACCTCAACAATGTCATGGTTTTATTGATGAGTTACTGAAATGCTTTTGGTTATCTGCACAGAATATGAACAAAGAGTCACATCTGGTGATTTTAATGTGCATGTGGATAATGTTTGTGACAGGAATGCCAAAGAACTTTCTACTGTTCTTGATATTTTTGGTCTTTGTCAGCATGTTAATGAGCCGACCCATAACAGAGGTCACACTCTGGACCTGGTCATTACAAAGGGTGTCCATATTTCAGATGTCACTGTGATTGATGTTGCTCTGTCTGATCACTCTTGTCTTTTTCCATCTGTCCATAATTCCGAAGTTGCTGCTGGACCTACAGTTGTTCAGAAGAGACACATTAATGATAACACCAGGACACAGTGATCAGGAAGAGGCAGAAGGCGTTCTCATTCTGTCAGGGCACAGAAAAGGGACTGCCAAAAAGCCAAAATTTAATCAAATTCATTATGAGGTATACAGAGAAAATTTGCATTTTTTTTTCATCAAACTTTGCAAAAAGCAAGAGAATTATTCTTCTCAGAAATCATCAACAACAGCAGGAACAACTAACGTGTCCTGTTTGCTACAGTTAACAAATTAACAAACCCTCCAGCTCCATTTCCTCCAGAATTTGTTTCCACCACTACATGCAATGAGTTCTTTTTTTTATAATGTTTTGTTAAATTACAAAACATTACAAAAAATAGCACACAATCTATAAAAGTATTATACAATATACACAACAGAAGCACGACAAACACAACAATCAGAGACGGGACATATCACAAGACAAGAGGCCAGCAGCAGCATCTCCTAATCTTTATTTTTTCTGAAAACAATACTTTTTTTTAAAGAGAACTTAAATCCCAGCAATATACCTTTGTTCACTCCAAAAGCAAATATATAAGGAGAAAAGTAGTGTAAAAATTATGTTTACAGCCGGTACAAAAGATGGCTTCGGTCTCTAGAGCTAAAGGGCTGGGGTTGTGTTAACACATTTTACACCCATTAATGACAGAACAATTAAAAAAAACTGTCTCCAGCCTGAGTTCATCCACCTGCTGCCTCGATGTTTTACACACTTTTCCAATGGCCTTAAAAACTGCTGTCATCAAGCCTCTCCTAGAGAAAGCAGTCTTGATGCTACAGTTCTCAACAACTATCGGCCCATATCAAACCTGACATTTTTAGGAAAATCATCGAAAAGGTTGTATATGAGCAACTATCACAAACTTTATATTACTTAACAACTGCTTTGATCCTTTTCAGTCAGGATTCATGCCCCATCACAGACTGAGACTGCACGTATCTTGTTTGCAATTTTGCAATAAAAAAAATACTAAAAACCTGGATTATTCTGGTTAGTCACATTGTACTGCTATTGTTTTGAACAATACTGTACCTAAGGGGGAGAAACTAATTTTACAGGCAATATATCACTAAATATGAAGTTTGTTCTGCAAATAAAACACTAAAATGTGTCCGGATGTTGTGAAAATTGGTTTATGTGTGCATTAAAGAAGTTTCTGATGAAAGAAAGGCTGAACAGGAAGAACAGTGCCTCTTCTAATGCTCACAGACAATTTAGACTAGTTTTTGGATAAATTTTTTTAGCGTTGAAATGTCACGGGGGTACTCTGGACTAAGACTGGTTGAAGGACTCACTGTGCAGACCTCAAGACGGTGGCAGGTTCAAAACAGTTTATTAACAAAAAGGCAGGTGTGCCAAATCCAAAATGTATAAACCAAAAACAAGAACAAAGTCCAAACACAAAACTATTCCACGTAAGATTTTCCCAAAGGCCACACGGCAGAACAAACTTAAGACGGACTCTAGCCAAGAACAACTTATGATAATAAACCAAGGTACAGTTACACTCCAAAGACTAGGAACCTGACATAAGGTTTAATCTCGCAAAGAACAAACTTGTGGTTACAATCCAATAAAGGACAGGGGAAAACACACACACTATATAGGTAACACAATAAGACACAGGTGAAGCACATTAGGGCGGAGCAGGTAATCCCAACGGAGGGAAAGACACAAGGACAGGAAGTCAAACTAACAAACCAACAGAAGTAAGACATTTCCCAATAATACACAGGAACTTAAATACACTTCTTAGACAGACTAGTTTGGGACATGACAAGACATTAGAGATAAGCCAGCTTTATGTGATGAAAGTGGGCACGCAAACATGAGAGCACGTAAATTTATCTGTGAACCCTGATCCAGATCACCCTAGACTAGAAAGTCAAAGTGATAACTTTAGGTTAGAAGGCCGGGTTTAGCCAAAGATGAACCAGGCTCCCATTCTCACTGAAGCCCATGTAAGAATTCCAGGACCAGGGTGGCCCCCCAATGGGCCCCTCCCTGCTTCCCCCAGGGGCTGCCTGGAAGAAGGCCTTCCCTCAGCCAGAGGCCCTGTGTCTGAAACTGACCTCTCCGCCTTCAGAACGATAGGATGTAATAGTTCATGAACGCACAACAGTTCCATGCCATAGAGTCTTTATTGTATCCGCAACAATGACCCGAGTAGACTTTCTCCAGCTCTACTGAAGATCGTACATCAAACTTGAGTTTTTATGCATTTTTCCATCATAGCTGGTACAAATTACAACCTCTTCTTCAGTTGGGGCAGAAGACCTCCTCCTTCTAATGGTCCCTCCTTTCTGTTCACCTATGTCCTAGTTCCCTTGTGACCCCTCTTGTACCAGGCACCCATGTTCTTCTCTTTAACCAGATCTTGACCTGTGTGTGTTTGTGCATGTTATAATAATTTTTGTTTATAGTTAATGGATGCTCATAGTTTTCTTCAGGTCAGGTCAATTCATGTCCTTTTGGGACTAGACGAGACGGGACCTGCTCTCTGCAGCTGAGGCCTTGGGGAGTGTGTGTACAATACGCCCCCCTTCGACCTCCACTTGTAAATGTTATAAAATCTAATGTTTTCCTTTGTTCCACAAGTGTGTCTGCTTTCCTTCTTCTTGTAAGAATAAACCTGGCCATGGCTGTTAAATTATACTCTGCCTACGTGTCTCTCTGGATAATTATAAGGTGCATTAAACTAATAATTTTTTTTCAACCATACACTCTGACATTATTTTTCTCTTTTCCTATTAATATGTTTCTAGATGTTTTAATATAACATCCCTTAATTGATTATAAACCCTGCATAAGTATAAACCACATGACATGGTAACATAAACTCATAAATGAATTAATATTAATTAATGAACTAATAAAGTATACAAAAATAAAACATAACATCAAAAATATTATACCACACCTGCCTCCCTGGTCCTGAGGCCAAAGTAGGGGTTCGGGACCCCTCCAAATTGGCCAACCTCCCCCCCGTCATCTTGTCCTATTCCAACAGCAGGGCTCTCAGATACCTGAGAGTGGGCCCTGGCCTTCCTGCTGGAGATAGTTGACAATGGAGATCATCGGAGGACGGACAGTCGCCACACGCGGTTGTAACCAGATCTGTGACGCTAGTCTTGGTGTACCGTCCGCCGATGCCATCTCAAGAGGCCAGGATGGTAGAAGAGACCCCTTTTGTTCCATGGCGGAAGGGAACACTTCTCTTGTTAAAAATGGCTGCAGAGCAGAAGCGGTGGGGTAATTAGCATGAGGAGCCCACCTATAGCAGCTCCCTCCAGTCTTGCTGTCTGCAGGGACTGAGCAATGGAAGGAGATACTGCGGCTGCATCGGAAGGAGAGTCAAAACAAAGATGCCCAAAACCGGTGGGTTGCAAAGCTCAGGGAGAATCCATTCTTCATTCTCAGTGAGGAGAAGCTCTTTTAAGTCCATCTCTGAGAGAGAAGAATGGGCAGCGTTGGGCTGGAAGGCTTATATAGCCCCTGAGGTTGTGCTAAAGTGTGGGCATAATTGGCGCAGAGAATGCTTTGATCTTTCTTAGAGTTGCTGGCTGGTGTTAGAGAGGTAACACATAGGAAAGCCCGTAGGTGGGCGGCGCACACATGAAGTAAAACAGACATAATGCCCCTTGCCTCCGTGCCTATTTAGCCTTCTGTCTTTCTTGTCACGATTTTGGCTGCATGTTTAGTGCACAGGAAACACATTGTCACATTAACTGGGTTTTCATCAGAAACTACTACTTTGGAACAGCCCGGAATAAGTGCTGAGTGTTTTTAGTTACACACAATGATAGTCAAGCGCTACATGTATTATTCGGCATTTAAAAACCTTTTATTCTCTGTTTGTCACTGTACAAGCCATATTTCCACAGATAAACTTCAAAATCTTTGTGACTGGGCTCATCAGAAACTTGTGTCAGTATGAAGAGTTAAGAGAAGAGCAGTGAGCAATACAGTAATTTCCATTCATTTTTGTTGTTCTGTCATCACTGGCCTCATCTTCACAAATAATGACCACAGCCTTGTTAGGTGCTCTCCTTTTCCTTTGACGTTAGATTAAAGCCAGAAATAGTGCAACTTTTGGGATGGACTCACCAAATAATTGCATTCACCAAGTTTGACTGCATCTGAGCTGCTAATGAGCGGCAGTCAAGTGACTTGCTGCAGGAGTGTCTAATTAATGAGTAACTGAAGTTTATTATTATTAATAATAATAATAATAATAATCATAATAATACATTGTATTTATAACACACCTTTCTGAACACTCAAGGTCGCCTTACAACAATAGTAAAAACACAATAGCACATAATTAAAATACTCAAGAACAACAATTAAAAGCAACAAGTAAAAACAACACTTACATTTATGACAGGACAGTGCAGTTATGGAGGGAAAAATTAATTGATGCTATATTCTTCACTTATAGTTTGTTGTGTGGTTAATTGTATTTTTTAGGCTCAGGTTGCTGCGAGGATTAGAAGAAAAAAACTCTTCATGTTTAATAAAAAAAAAATACAATATATGTATTGTGGCTTGTTGAGTATTTTATGGTATTATCCTCATACTATCCAACCCTGAGCCTGCACTGTTGATTCTGAAGCTCTCAAGGCAGATTTCAGTCACCCTGGCAACACATAGCTGAAATCTGATAAAAGCTTCAGCAAATAAATACACTGCTGGAAGCAGCGCAGCCAAGAGACAAGCTATGAACTGAAAAGAATAGAACACTGGGAATAATTTAATACAAATCAATGGAAACAATTATATAACTTAAGTCAGTGATTCTATGCTGTTTGGGCCAGCAGAGAATGCCTTGCCAGGCCTATCAGGTTTTCTATTCAGCTGAAGGCCCCGTGTCAGTGAAATAGGTACAATTCTACAATTCTTTGTCCTTCAACCGGATAGTGGGCGGTTCAAGCCCCGCTCGAAACATCCCAAAACATCATAACATCCCGCTCTCCCCCACAGTATACTATATACTGTTGTTGTGTTCTTGGACACTTAACCCACCTTGCCTCCAGTGGTTTCAGCTGTAACACTGGTAAAGTGCTTTGAGTACCAAGTTGAAAAGCACTATGTATATAAATATAAAATAAAAGATTAAATCAATCTGAGAATGTATATGTTGGGAATTTAAAGTTGTGTGATGCTACTAGCTAAAAGTTATGCAGTGCCACTTAACTAACCTTAATCCTCTGGTGTCTGCTATAAAAAACATATTTCGCTGATACAGTTTGTAATGTCTTGAGCGCTTGTTCTGATATGATGTAGTTGTGGAGGTTTCCTTTAAAGTTTTTTGGTCTAACTAGACTTTTATCTCACACTTTCTCAAAACTTTTCAGGGTGACAGGTTGTAAGTAGTTTTCTTTCTCCTCTGTGTTTACGCTCTGCAGTGCTCCTAACAACACCCGAAACTGCCATGTTGGCTGAGCACAAAGCATGTTGGTCTAAGTAGTTTTGTCCGCTCTGTTACAATGCTAATGGAACAAAACTACATTTTTTTTTTGCCTACTGTTTGATACAGTCACAAGTCCACAATGATACTGAGACACACTTACATCCCTATATTTAACTTGTATTTTTATACAAATTTTATTTCCTTTTTATTTTTCTAACTAATACAAATTAAGACTCTGGGGCCTGAGCACAAAAAAAATCCTTTTTATGATCCAAGGGAGGAGTTAAAATTTAATAGTCCAAGTCCAGGCTCATGGGGGTTGATAGCACTTGGTAAAGGAGGTAGGGGTTATTGTGATTTTAAAATGTTCTGGATGCATTTGGAGAGCTTTTTTCCTAATCCACATGATGTACAGTCATCTTTGTGTCTGAGGTAAATAACGTATTTGAAGACAAGATGAAGGCCTTTAAAATAACTAGTGCGTCTATATTTCTTCCTTCAGACGAATAGTGTAATCTTTTATCACAGCTTATAGTCTGTGCACTGAGCAAACATTCCCCTGCACCTCTCCTGCTGTCTGAACTCAGCCTCTTAGCTCTGCACTCCCCCCGCCCCCACCCCGCTGCATTATACATGGAGCTGAAACTGAAGCGCCATCAGTGGGCAGTTGTACAAACACACAAATCAAAAAGGAGTGGAAAGCTAACTGAAAAAATGGCATTTATTTCACTGCTTTAAATGCGCGCGCTCAGTCATCCACATGCACAATGCAACAACAACAGATGTGAACACCCACATTCCCCTGAAAAGCACATCTGAAGGTGTTATTTGTTCTGTGATAGCTGCTATATGTGTATGATCATCAGTGTGCATGGATTTGTTACGGGCCCAAAGTTAGATGTTGCCCCAGTAGCTCTTGTCGGCGCTAGAGTCCGTAGAGACGCCACTGGCCTAGAGCAGCGTTATCAGAACACAGCATGAATCAAGTCGCGCTCCTAACAGTGAACTATTGTTGGCATTGCAGGGCATCTTCCGCTAGCACGCACACACACACCACCCGCCTTGCGATGAGCAGCAATGGTGAGCCCTACCTTCATGGATCTGCAGCTCTTCGGTCCCGGCCTGCTTCGTCAGCCCCTCTCCTCCTCACAGCTTGTCGTGCGGGACCCGCAGCAGATCACCACAACATCAGGGCACACAGCCGCGCACCGCGACAAGGCGATGTGCAAGAAGAGAAAAAAAACACGTACACGCGCGGAATAAGCTCCGGGAGCCTAAATAACGTTTAAAGTAAAGGCAGCAGATGGCGAGTGTTGCGTGCAGGAGCACAATACCGGAGACGCACAATCCCGATTGGGTATAAATCCAGGAATAAATTATTGGGAAAACCAAAATCCCAGCAATGAGGCATCAGAAGGCAGCTCCAGTTCGGGGTCCACCAGGTGCACGTCCGCGCACACCGCGCACAGGGAGGTTCCGCTGCCTCCGCTCTCCACAAACCAAATGAGAGCGTAAGCTGCTCACGCGATTCCGGGCGGTGTCCCACTCTGTCCACTGAGATTCACAGGAAATCAGAGCTTCTCACTTCTGATAATCCACTCAGCTCCAACGCAAAAGAGGCATTGTGCTTTTATCAAGCGGCTGCAGCTATGTGCAGCTGACTTTGCGTCAGAAAGGAACTATTTTTTAGAGAAAAGGATGTATGCATGAAACCTAATACAGCCAGAGCTGAAAACGTTTAGGAGCAATTCCCGCCATCTACTCAATATCTGTTGTTTACACAAATCAAGCGAGACTATGAATGATCGAACGGACAGTTAAAGTCGTTGCTTCCTGTGATCATTAGGCGCGGAGCAGCGCCTTTAGGGTTTGACCAGTACAGACACACCCCTCACGAGAGCAAACCTGCGTGACCGGCTGTGCATAATCTGGGTAATTTCTCATCATCATTGGAAAACAGAGCTTTTACTTCTGCCCAACAGTCAGAAATTATTCATTAAGGAATTGACTCAGTCAAATCAACCGGGACAGCAAAAGACAGCAATTCATTACAGACTGAATTGTGGTTTCTCATTGTATGGTCATTAGAAGACGTTTGTGATGCCGGAAGGTAGGTGGTTCTATTCCCGCTCTCCCCACAGTTCATACTGTCGTTGTTTCCTTGGGCAAGACCCACCTTGCCTCCAGTGGTGGTCCAGCTGTAACACCGATGAATGGAAGCTTAATGTAAGTTGCCCCCCACCCACCAAAAAAAATAAAAATAATAATAAATTAATAAGTGAGCTGGACAACAATTAGTATGGGCTGTAAATAATAAAGGTTTATTTTAAAGTATATTAGCCACTAAAATGCCTGCCATTATTAACAATGTTAACAAATAAAAAAAAACTGTAAAAAAAATTACAAAAAGAAGGAAAAGATTCTAAATTTTTTATAACAATTCAAAGTAGGAACCAGTTCTCAATTCCAAATACAGGTAACAATGTTGCTATCAAACATTCTAGAGCACTCTTTAGTTTCTACTAAATTGTAACATGCCGTGCCTTTTCACTTTAGCTAGCTAAAGCCGGAGCTAATTTGTCGTTTTCCACTGACGACTTTGTGTTTATCCAGAGAAAGTGTGCACAAAGAGCCTGAGGAACATGTATTTAAAGGAGAAGGAGAAGAGAAGTGGGTTAGGGACAAAAGTGGAAGTACTCTGCCGTTCTGTCTTTCCTCGACCCCCAGTCTTCTCACGAGAAACCAGCGGGACTGTGGAGAGGGGGTCCGAGGATTAGGACCACCCCGAGGACCAAGGCAAGACAAAAGCAGCAGCAGGGCATTCAGAGACAGAAGTGTGGACAAGCCACACAGAGATATGTGTTGTTTGTGACTGGTGTAATGTTCAAATTCATCCTTTTTCATTCATTTTCTACCGCTTTGTCCCATTAGGGGTCACGGGTGGCTGGAGCCTATCCCAGCAGCTTTGGGCCTGAGGCGGGGTACACCCTGGACAGTGGCCAGTTAGTCGCAGGGCTGACATTTAGACAAACAATGACAGACATCCATTCACTCTCACATTCATTCACTAGGGACACTTTAGATTTGCCAATCAACCTATTCGTGCATGTCTTTGGACAGTGGGAGGAAGCCGGAGTACCCGGAGAGAACCCACAGTAACACGTGGAGGACATGCAGACTCCTCACAGAAAGACCGGAGTCAGCCAAGAATGTTTGAGTCGGCCGGGTTTTGAACTCACGACCTTCTTGCTGTGAGGCAGGAATGCTAACCACTCTGCCACGTGCACCCTAATGTTCAAATATTAACTTGTATTAATATTTAATAATATCATTTTTATATATATTGTCATGACAGAGCTGACTTTTGATGCATGGGTCCCCCATCCCCGTGCGAAAACCTGCTGCTGCTTCCTCTGCTCCATCCACATCTGCTGCTGTCTCCACAGGTGTGTACAGGTAATATATACAATCATTTACAGTTAGCCATCATAGCCTCTTACATTCACATACAAACACAACCCTGGTGCTTTGTTAATGAGTTGATAATGTTTTTCTCCCTTTATTTGTCATTTCATACAGTGCAACCCCCAGAGAAGAGCCAGTTCAGAAGCTCTTCGAACACATGCTGTAGCTCCAGCTCCTTGTTCAGAGGACGAGCTCTTCTCTTGAGTCTGGTCCCTGTCTTGGATGAAAGAATTTGCCAAAAATCAAATACATAAATTAATTTATAAAAGCAGCACAGTTCTGCTTCATTTGGAACCCAGTGTATAGTTTTTAAAATGATGCAGCTGTGACTGCAGGAAATAAACCAGACTCTCTTTGTTCTCTCCTTCAGTTTAGGATTATTTTACTCCTGCTCGGAACTAGTGCAATATGTTTTGTGTATAGTTTCATATTTCCATATATATATTTTTAAATAAATATTTATATAATGGCCAAAGGTTTTGATGTGTTTGTGCAAATAGTCATTATGATTAATGTCACAAAAACATTTAAATATTTTCAGAGTTTATTTATAATGAAATAGAAGAAAGTATATAATGTTCAGTATTTAAGACTAGAATACTTATGATTAACATTTGTTAATTTTGGGTCTTCCGGTTATGGCGACTTGTTAACCAGATGCACGAGTTGGCTCCGCTGTAAGTTGAAAGAGTTTTCATAAAAATGTACCCCCTTTTTCTTCAAACCTCGACCATAATTTGATTTCTTAGTGAATCCTGACTGAGATGTCAGGATTCATTTGCCTAAACCAGCAAAGCAGAAGCTGAAAAAAGTCATGGATTTTGCATCGGATTCTGAGGGCCTAGACGAACTGTCGCGTGTTGCTTATGGCGAAGAAAATTCATCATCGAGTCAAGGAGATCAAGCTTGCGACTTTCACACTGACACAAGCGACACTACGCTTCAATCGATGAACAGCACTCTTGAAAAGAAAGTTGCTGCTCTCACCTGGAAAATGGATGATCTTGAAAATCGAAGCCGACGCTCCAACCTTAGACTCGTAGGGTTACCAGAAAAATCCGAGGGCAGTGACGCGTGTGCATTCTTGAAAAGCTGGCTACCTGAGGCACTGGACATGGAGCCACTGCAAAAACCTTTGGCCATCGAGAGGGCGCACAGGATTGGCAGTGTGCGACGGTCTGATTCGAATTCAACGCCGAGAGTGATGATCATGAAGTTCTTAGATTACAGGGACAAGGAGCGTGTAATGCAGCCAGAATGCGGCCAGAATAAAGAAGGATGTGCTGTTCCAAAACAACCGAGTCATGTTATTTCCGGATCATTCTGCTGAAGTCAACAAGCAACGGAGACAATTTGATGAAGTCAGAAGAAAGCTGTGAGCCAAAGGCCCTCATATACAGATTCATCTTCCCAGCGCGCCTTCGGGTGACTGTTAATGGCCAGAGTCGTGTCTTTGAACCTCCATCTCAAGTTGACGGCTTTCTGACGAACATGTAATCTGGTGACATTATATCAACGGTTTGTTTACACTTCGAAATATGTGAATAACGGTCGATTAATCAACAGGTTATTCCTGACAAGGGGACAAGGTAAAGCAGCAGAGCTCAGGTGGGAGATTCATCATTTCGATGTTCTCATTTAGATGGGGGAAGTTAGAAGTAAAGTGGTGTGTGAACTTGCTGGTGGTTCTCGGCAAGTCACAGTTCTGGTGTTGATATGTTTCTCTCGGTTGATGTTTCTAATTGTGTTGTTTTTTTAGTTTTATCATTTATTGTTACAAGGTACAGGTAACTTTTTGTTTTAATTGTAGGGAGAGTATTACACTCTCATGCTAGAAGTTATGACAGAGGCTAGTGGGGTTAAGTTTATTTCCTGGAACTGTAGGGGTCTGCAGACTCTTACTAAAATAAAACAAGTGATGACTAGGATAAAGCAGCTACAGTCAAAAATTGTCAAGAAACACATTTAATGCCCAAAGATATTGGTAGAATACGCAATAGATGGCCTGGCCAAATATGTTCAGCTTCATTTAGTTCTCAAGCAACAGGGGTTATTACAATGATCCATAAATCAGTACCATTTCAAATATCCAAGATAATATGTGATCCCTCAGGTAGATACTTAATTGTTCAAGGGACATTACTATCTAAATCACTGATTCTTGTTAATATCTATGGCCCGAATGAAGATTTTCCAAAATTTTATAGTAATCTCTGTCTACCGCTATCCAGTCTTAGCATCTTATATATTAAAAAGGGAGCTTCTGATACAGCCATATCCCTAGATGCTGAAAAAGCCTTTGACAGGGTGGAATGGCAATACCTATTTGAGGTCCTGAAAAGATTTGGATTGGGAGACATCTTTTGCAAATGGGTTAGGATACTTTACACGTATCCTATGGCTGAGGTACTCACTAATAGTATAGTTTCCAGTGCGTTTAATATTCAGAGAGGCACCCGTCAAGGTTGCCCCCTATCACCTCTTCTTTTTGTTTTAGCAAATGAGCCACTTGCCATAGCAGTCAGATCGCGACTTATTAGGCATCAGACTAAATACCACAGACATACGTATTTCTCTGTATGCAGACAACGTCATTTTATATCTAACAGGTTTGGTTCACTCTATCCCATCGCTAATAAAACTCCTTTCAACATTTGGTAACTTCTCTGTAGATAATATACCCTCTGCAAACTATCAACCCCTGCTAAATCACATATCCAAATTCACTGACAGATGGAAAAGTTTACCCATTTCGTTAATTAAACGTATAAACACAATTAAAATGAGCATACTACCTAAAATATACCTTTCAAAATATTCCCCTATGCCCTCCACCTTCCATTTTTACATCACTTTCGGAAACCATTTACTAATTTCATCTGGAATAATAAACAAATTCGTTTTCGTATGCCATTATTATACTTGCCATACAACAGGGGTGGTCTTCATTTCCCTAACTTACAGTGGTATTATTGGGCAGCACAACTGCGATCTACTCTGTACTATTTCTCTTCTGAAACCCACCCATCTTGGCTGGACAACAAATCTTCTTTTTTAAAGTCAAAACTACCCCTCAGTCTTTATCTCTATTCAACAAACATCAAAAATCTCAGAAAAGAAAATGATGTGGTATCTCTTAACCCTATTCGTACCAACACAATTAAAGTCGGGTGTGATGTGCATAATTATCAAGGTCAGTCAAACACTTTATCATGTTTTGCCCCGATATGGGGAAATGAGAGTTTCAAACCAGCTATATCGGACTCAGGATTTAAGCTATGGTATGATAAAGGACTAAAAAAATCAAGGATCTTTATAAAAGAAATGACTTAATGTCCTTTGCGGATATTGTAGCACCGTTTGACATTTCCTAAACACATTTCTTTAAATATTTTCAATTTAGAAGCTATGTATCTTCCTACCAAGGTACAAACCTTACAAAACCCTCTAAATCTTCTCTTGAAATTTTACTATCAAAGTCTTCACAATCTAAAGGCTTATTATCAATGTTTTATAAATTGTTAGAGTCACACTCTAAAGAATCATCAAAATCCAAACTGATCTCCTGGCAAGAAGATTTAAAAAAATTACCATTCTGACAGATGTATGGGAAAACGCATGTAGGAAAGCACAATCGCAAACTATTACCAGTAATCTCAAATTAATAGAGTACAATTGGATTATGAGAACATATTTCACTCCATTTCGGTTAAATAAAATGAATCAGAACATTCCAGACACTTGCATCAAATGCTCAGCAGATAAAGGCACACTTTTGCACTGCATGTGGAGTTGCCCTAAGGTGCAGGAGTTTTGGAAAGAGATAGTCCTACTAATTTTTCAGATGGTATCTATTAATCTCCCATTGAAACCAGAAATCTTTATTCTGGGAATCATTCCTGACAATATTGCACAATGTAGTAACCCTCGTAAACTCGTAAAAAATATGTGTATACTTCAAGCAAAACGTCTAATATCTATATATTGGAAGAAGTGGAAATGTCACCTATTGCACAGTGGATCTGTCCTTTTGTTTGTCAATGGAAAAGATCACATATATATTTGAAAGGTAAACTGTCTTTTTTTAAGATTATTTGGAATCCCTTTATATCCTTTATCTCTAACTCTGATTTTATTAATATAAAGAAATTGGTAGGAAAAGACTGAATGGGTTGAGTCAATTATTTTCATCAAACCGTCACTACTATTAAACCAACTGTTTTTGTTTGTTTGATTTTCCCCTAAATTGCCCCTTCCTCTATTATGATCTCTCTATGCCATGCTCATCTCATATGTATGATTGTTTTATGCTCTTTTTAATGTGCAGTTATCTGAATTAACCTGTACCTTGTTTCTCTTTTTATTTATTTATTTTTTTCTCCTATTTTTATTCATTTGTTTATATGTATATGTGTATGTATGTGTGTGTATTTGTATGTATATAAGTGAATATATATGTATGTATGTATATGTATGTATGTATATATATATATATATATATATATATATATATATTTTTTTTGTTTTGTTTTTTCTTTCACTATTATGTAAAAGAGATTTAACTTTTTCTAATTTATAAATGTTGTAATACGTAGTTATAATGTGTTATTTCTCAATAAAAAAACAGTGTTAAAAAAAAAAAAAAAAACATTTGTTCATTTTTATTATATCCTATTGCAAACACATCTACAATAGTACAGTAAGAAAACAGTTATGACTGGACCAGTGTGTGGTATTAATGAGAAACAATGAGTCAGAGATTTCTTTTGGAGGCTGGCTCCATTTATTAAAGAAATAAACACAAATAAGAGATGCAACACAATGTTATAAATACACTTGCAAATACAATTTACAGTTTTGTAGGCATTATACTATATTGACTGTAATGTGTTCAGACAACTGTTGTTGACCACATATTAATTACTCATAATCACACTAAATATTGACTGGAGGCAGATGGACAGACTTGAACACAGCATCAGTAGTTGCTGCCCTGCGGGAAAGCCTCGCACCGACTCGGGACAACAGGTCATAGAACTGGAGCTGGCTCAGTAGGAAATAACCCATGATTTTTCAGTCCTCCAAAGTAAATAGAGCACTCTCTCGACAAAATCTATCTCAACCATTCTTCAACAAGACCCGAAGACAACCCGCCTGGCAGAAGCCCCTCCCATGATGCGAGTGTCCAACTAGCGTTTGGTGTGAACGTACCATTACTGTTACTGTTATTATGTTGAGTCTTTTGAAGCACTTCATTTTTTTATGGTCAATTAATGTCTAAACAGGTTCACTGATCCCAAACCTTGTGTAACACATCAGTGACAAGGGCCACAGTAAAACTCTTGAGTAAAACCTATTTATTGTATTCTCTAAAATATTATAATATTTTATATTATAATAATATATTATAATAATATTCTAAAATATTGAAAATATGACCCCCTAAACATATTCAAAAACTCCCCAAATTTTGCCCAAAATTTAAATGTGTGAAGTTTTGATGTACAGAAACAACACAATGGGGGAGGGGGCAACAGCGCGCTGTAAAAAATTTTAAATACCTTACACCAATGGGTTTCTGACATAACCTTTTTTTGTCATAGAGTCCTGAAATTCGGTACACACAAACAAAAATATTTTACAAATTCTTCATGGATGAAACATGGTTTTCAAGTGGCTGTGCCTCAACCTTAACGTTAATTTTGACGAACCTCAAATTGTAATAACTTGCAATAACAAAGTTTGATTTGCCTCAAATTCTAATCCAAAAATCCTCTTGGACCCATATTTCTCCCCCTAAACAAAAAGTATATTGGAGCCCTATTCTATCTTTGACCATGTTGCCATGACAACACTACACAATTTGTTCAAATTAATGGAAAAAAGATAGAAAACATGGGACAAAAGAAAAAAATTTGTGCCAAAATTTTAACATTTTGCACACGTCCAGGAGCCTTTAAAACCAATCTTTTTTTTCTGTAAAATGATTCTCAATTTGACCCAGTAAACATGCGCAAAATGTCATTTTTATTGGGCCCAAAGTTCAAGCAAGGCGAAAAATTTATGTATTTGAAGTCCCTGAAAAAAAATATGAAAAATGACTCAATTGCGACCCCTAGAAAAAACAGAATACATTAGGCCTATGGAAAGTAAAAGTAAATTTTTGCCAATGTAGAAATACAAAACTTGGTACATCCATAGGAGACCTCAGGGCTTGTTATTTTTGCTCAAGTTATAATTTTTTTATTATAATTTTTCTGCAAAATTAAATTTTGAACCAGTAAATGTGCACAAAAATTAAATTTTATTGGCCACAAAAATCAAGCCTGGCAAAAAATGTATGTATTTGAAGTATTTGAAAAAAAAATTGAAAAGAAATGACTCAGTGGCGACCCCTGGAAAATGAAAAAACATTTGGCCTATGGAAAGTGAAAGTTTTTTCCAATGTAGAAAAATTAAACTTGGTACATCCATAGGACACCTCAGGGCAAACAGAAAAGTCTATGACAGCCACAGCCTAAACTCAACAGGAAGTGCGCCATGTGGGGTGGAACGTGTGATAACCTAAATTGCACCCCTCGCGTCAAAAGATTAAACTCAATGTGTTTTAATCTTAAAGGCCCCACATTTGTTGAGTATTATCTAGACACAAGTGCCAAAAAAGTTATTTGTTTTTTGATCCATTTGTGGCTGTGGTCGTAATGAGCCTGTGAAGAGGCAGTCATTTCTTTGGAAAATAAATGCCATTTCCCAATTGCCAGGATCCTTCCTTTGGAGGAGGCTTCTCCAGAGCCAAGACTAGAGTCTTGAAAAACTCCTCAGAATCTTTTGGAACTTGTAAACTTGTTCTTTTAGAAGTAATATATACATTTTGACTTTTTAACCGGGGAAGGGGGGTGCAGCGATTAATGAGTCATTGCAAATCTCCAGCCAGTACTTTGTTTTTCTCGCATTAGCCCAAGCATAAACTCTTATTTTCAAAAGTTCTGACAGATCCCAGGAAAACCAGGGAATGTGGGGACCTTAAACTCTAAATACAAGGTGGTGTAGCAGGCCCCAGCAGTAGCACAGGCCCGAGGTGATGAAGCAGGCTCCAGCCAGAAGAAGGTTCAAGCAGAGGCACAGGAACAATTATTTGAAATTATCGTGAAGTTAACACTTTAAAGCACGAAATGTAATCCTCCGAGTACATGTGTCCCCGTGGTCGCAAGGGAGGCAAGTGCCTTTATCGCTGCTTGCGGCTTTAATTATTATTATTATTATTATTATTATTATTATTATGATTATTAAAGGGTTAAGATTATACAGTACAAGCTTTAATACATAGACCAGGTGGACAGAAAATGACAATAAATGGCTGTGTTTTTAAGGGTTAAAACCATTTGTTTTTGGCGAACATTTGAAGGGGTTATAAGTAAAGGAGTTTTTTCGGAATTTGATAAACAAGAACTGGAAAAAATAAAGTGGAGAGGTTTTCTGTCTGCGTTTTTCAACCAACAACCTGGACTTGCAGAAATCATTTAATTTTATCTTATGGATTCTGTCATCATAATCCTGCAATGAGTTAATTACAGTCAGTGACCTACAGCTAAATGAGCAGCTAAGTGCTAGCGTCACTACAGACAGGACTTGTCTAAATGATGTGTATGTGTTAAAAAGTAAGCATTACCCCTGGACAAAACTGTTGCCAGCATTTCCTCTGTTTCCACTGAGAGTGACCCACTCATTCATCTGAAGAAGGCATCTCTGGTGAGTTCCTAAAATGACTGCGGGAAATCAAACTCTTTTTCGCTTTTATATTGCTTTTTTATAAAATGTTCCAGTATTAAGCTAATACGGGGTCAGTAAACATGACAAAACAAAACCTCTGTTTAAACTAGCATAGACAATAATAAACCATTTACAGATAACATGTTGACATAATAAATAATCTTAAAATAGATTTCTCAATAAAGGCTTTTTAACTATTTAAAAAACTTAACCATTACTTGTATATTCACTCTTCAGATGAATATAACCCTCCTTAAGTTGTCCCACAGCTCAGAACATATCTATAACATCTCCTAAAACAGTTATATGCTTTTGATTTGTGTTTGGCTTAAGTATTAGGAGCAGGAAATGCATTAATATATTATATTACATTAATATTAACACTTTAGAGTAGGTGTTCTGTTATGGTAAAGTTAATATGCTTTGGGAGTTGTTAATCCAAGCAAATGTGTATACTGCCATCAAGGGGTCATTCTAGGTACTACAGTTAGAAGACCGTCTGTTTTTGAATAAAACTTTATTGTACGGAAGTAACATTAATACGACGAGAACCCACGTTGCACGCACACAGTTCATGGTCGTCTTTTGACAATAGTACTGCACAAGCCTTGTGTTTAAGGTTGTATCGTCGGTATGTATAAAGAATATATAAGTTTGTACTTGCTTTCTGAAAGATAAATTGTTTAGAAGTGTATTATTTGTTCGTAATGTGGAGGAATGTCACATGCTAATTAGCCGCTATTAGCGCGGTCGTTGAGATGACGTACTTGGAGCACACGCTATGGTATTTGAACATGGATAATGTGTCGTTGTCTCAGTGGAGTCTTTTGAGTTATTTTATGTAATACGTATGCATATTTTGATTGTAATTTTGTCTTTCCTTTAGTTTCACCCTTTTGAATGTCATTAAACCTGCTGACAACGCACTTCGGTCTGCAGAGTCTTGATATGAGAAAGGTGTTATATAGACAGTCCTATTCATAGCACCAGACGTGCATAAGGACGGCACAGTAGGGGGCACATTTTATCATGAATTCATGCATTAATTCATGCATGACTTGTGCAATAGTACATGCTTTAAAGATGTGTCTGGTTAAATGACCATAAGAAGTAAACTTAATAAAGCAGTTTCATAAATATTTTACTTGATATTGTATCAGCTATATGAATCAGTTTGTCTTTGCCTTTTCTGAACATTAATTTGGAGTAAAACTTTTTCTCCTAAGAGTAATTTTACCTTTTTTGAAGAAAGCTACTATATTATGCCTAAATAGATACTTTAGATTATTTAAAGGTGCATTACGGAAGAACCAGAGTTCTAGTGTACCATCTCTGGCGTTAGCGGTACTGCATCCAATGTCATGCATGTTCACTGAGCGCACATTTATACGAGCACAAACGAACAACAACCAAAGAAGAATCTGCTGCTCCACAAGCCATTGGTGTTTACAGAGGATCCTGGAGGTAAGAAAAGTTACACTTCTGCAAGTTTACTCTTTGACAAACTTTATGGAGATTAAACTATATTTTACTCTCGAGTGCTGATACAACAGTAAAGAGGACCCTTAAGACATGGGAGATAAGTAATAACAATTGACAATGGCATGTTTTTAAAGCGTTGTTAAACACAATACGTCAGTTAGAGCTACTGTTGTATGAGAATTTATCAACTTCATGTAACTGATCAGCTACATCAGCAACCCGCGTAACTTTCACCGAGGTCCGCCGTCTCAGCAGGATAATGGCTAAAGTTAGTGAACTTATATCAAACAGGATACTGTATGTGTCACTATTACTGTTATTTTGTCGAGTCTTTTATACAAATCTTGGAGCAATTCTTTTTTATCTGGTCACCTAATGTCTAAACAGCTGCACTGTTCTTAAACCTTCATCAGTGAGAATCTCTACAGTAAAACAAAGTCGTTGATCTCTTATTTATTGTAGAGAAAAGAATATGAATAAGTGAATGAGGTTGTCTTGTTTCTATGAACCATAACTGAACTAAAATAGTTTTGCATTAGGTTGAGACAACAAAAAATGTAAACGTGCTGTATCAATTCAGCTTATTATTTCACTGTTAGTGTCATTCAGAATACCTCCAACAATAATTAATTTTTTTTGTCTTCTTCTCAGGACTCCAGCTCAAGAGAGTTTTAAGCTCCTGTGGAGGAGACCTCTGACAGTGACTGAAGAAGGAGGAGAGCAGGAGCTGTCAGTGAGGAGGACAGACTGAGGGGGGGTCAGCTGCTGCAGGACAACAGAGGCAATTAAGTCATACATCTACAGAAATGATCACACACCCAAAATAAACCTCTGTAACCTAAACAAAATTGTTGTTCCATTTTCAGGCAAAGTTACAACTGCTGTCCAGGAGGAGGAGGAGAAGGATGAAGTTCTCAAGCTGGTTGTAACTCATCTGCCAGGGGTTTGTCTGGATGTGTTGGAAAACAGACGGAGTCACACCAGCAGCAGCTGAACCAAACAGGTGGTGCACTTACCTGAACTGGAGAGTCATGCAAACAGATCTAGAAAACAAATGCTGCCAACAGGGTCTCAGCCCACCATATGGTGTTTTTATTAATTGCAAGTTCTAACAGTGTTTATGTACAAACAGACATTCCTTCGTGCACACATTATAATAAATATAATGTCACTGTCTTTTTGCCGCTGCCTTTGGTTTATGTGGAGGAGTCATGTCCAAGAAAGTCTGCTATAAGTGGGAGAACAACTCCAAAGGCCATGTGTCCTCTTGAAAGTCCCCCTGGAGACTTTCGACGATTTCCCAAAATTCTGCTCTGCAGCCGAGGACTGTAGCTGTGGTCTGTGAACATGGTAGAGCTTTGACTGTTTTTACTTTTGTTATTGGCAGTACAATAAATTTGACAATAGTTGACATCAACAAGAGCATAAATTTTCAGGCAACAACAATGTGAAATACAATAAGAATGACTTACAAAACTTTACAGTTTTATGATGAGTCCAGTGCAGCAAGTAGGGTCCGAGGTTCATAAACTGGAGGTGAGAAGGATAAATGCACACTTGAATACAGGGTTTTGAAAGGGTTTGAGATCAGAAGTTGACCTACAGAGCGACAAAGCTCTAGCTTTCCCTGACAAAGTTTAACTCCAAAGTATTGGTTTGTAAAAACATTTTTAAAAAATAAATTTGAAGGGCCAAGACAGCAAACAAACATATGGACGCATAGAGACACACGCACACTGAGAGACGCATGCATAAAGATACACGCATATGCACGCAGAGACACTCACACTCAGGAAGGAACAGACACGTAGAAGAAGACACACGCACACAGAGAGACACATGCACACTGATTGACACATGAAGAAAGAGGCACAAACATGCGGAAAGATACACACACATGAACAAAGAGACACTCACACGGAGAAACAGACATGCAAAAAGAGAACCATACATGCAAGCAGAAACATATACGGAGATAGAGACACAGACACGCGCACTCAGAGAGACACGCGCACTCAGAGACACGCGCACTCAGAGACACGCGCACTCAGAGACACGCGCACTCAGAGAGACACAAACATGCGGAAAGATACACACACATGCACAAAGAGACACACGCAGAAAGATAACGAAACTCAGAAAGAAAGACACACACACTCAGAGAAACACATCCACGAAGAAAGAGACACAGATACGCAGAAAGAGACACATACATGCATGCCAAAAGTGAGATAGAATCGGAAAGAGACACACACATGCACACAGAGACAGACAAGCAGAAAGAGACACACACTCGCACGCAAATAGAGAGATCTCACGCACTCAGACAGACACCACCCACGCAGAGAGACACGCCCACGCATAGAGACACGCCCACGCATAGAGACACGCCCACGCATAGAGACACGCCCACGCATAGAGACACGCCCACGCATAGAGACACGCCCACGCATAGAGACACGCCCACGCATAGAGACACGCCCACGCATAGAGACACGCCCACGCATAGAGACACGCCCACGCATAGAGACACGCCCACGCATAGAGACACGCCCACTCAGCGACACATGCAGTCAGAGAGACTTACACACTCAGATAGACACACGAACATAGAGAGAATTGCACTCAGAGAGACACACTTACGCAGAGAGACACATGAACTGATTGACACATGAACAGACACAAACATGCGGAAAGATACACACAAATGCATGCAGAGAAGTTTTCCATTGTCCCTGAATGTCGCTTTTTACATCTCATGTCATCATACGTTGCCATACCCCCTGGAAATTTTTACGTGACACGCCGTCATGCGTTTAAAGCGTGCCATATCGTTCTGTTCTGTTTTATTTTATGGTACTGAATCCCACCCTAAAATTTGAGCAGCCACTAAGTTTGAAGGCAGTTCACCCAATCAGCACATACCTCAAGCAGACAAGGCTGTCAGGGACAGGCAAAAGGACTCACAAAGCAGATCCCACGATAGGCAGAGCTTTGACGTTCTTTATTTTCCGAGGCAAAGGTACAAGTCCAAAATCCGAGAGACGTAATCACAAGACAAGGCAAGGGTCAAAAATACTAGAATCTATCAAAGGCACTACAAAGAACCGCTGGAAAGCTCACACTAAGGAAAAGACAATCTGGCACAGGACAGGGGAAAACACACAGACTATAAAGGGAACACAATGAGACACAGGTGGAACACATTAGGGCGGAGCAGGTAATCACAGTGGAGGGAAAGACACCAGGGCAGGAAGACAATCTGGAACACAGACAGGGTTTAATGATTTCACAATAAAACACAGGAAATGAAATACGTTACATAAACAGATAAGCACACAACACTAGGACATGACAAAGGCTGGGTGATCACTGATCTCAAGTAACTGGTGCCAGTCCATCACATTTGTTGATGCCTTTTCCAGCATGTTCAACAATAAACAGTATTGATCCACCTGTTTTTCTTTTTTTTTTTCCCTTCTTTATAAATGTGTATATCCTATTGCACTGCATTATACATTGTAAGTGATTTTACATAATTACCTTTGTGAGTCAATGGTTTCTGTAATCCTAGTAGCAATAAAGCACAACTCTAACTATCAGTGGGTTTGGAGAAATGGTCAGGTTGCTGCTAATAGTAAAATGTTGACCTAATGACTGTGAGTTTGCATTTTATTCTTTACAGAATACCTTCATGCTGCATATGCCTATACGCTGGTCCTGTAGGCACAGCACAACTGTTTTGTTGGCCAGCACTGGGATTATACCGGCAGTATAGCAGGCAGTATTTGGACAGGTTGATGTAGTTACCATTTGATGACAGCAAGTGGCAGCACACAAGCATTCATTGTTTAGCAGACAAAGCAACTTAAGCTTCAATTCACCAGCGTTACAGCTGGCACGCCACTGGAGGCAAGGATGGTAATGTTTCTTGCCCAAGGACACAACGACAGTATGAATTACTGGAATACACTAAATTGTAGGCCTACCTTTTTCCCAAAAGACAAGTAAAATCACTCACAATCTGAACTTTTTAACAAAAACAATCAACCAAAGAACATATCCAATTACAAAAAAAGCAACTAAAATAATCCAAATGATTTAAAAGAAACAATATCAACACACAAATTAACAAACAAATATTTGTATTTGTTTAAATTAAGTGTTTTATTAATTAAGTATTTTTCTATCTTCTATTTCTATGACTGGTGGTCTCACCTGACCACCCCTTGGGAATATTTTGACTGATGCATTGATGTAATTTTGTAATTCCTGTTTGGTGCTTGTTTTATTATTAAAATGCATGATCATAAAGGCTGAAGACATTTAAACTTTAATGAGTATTTACAGTTTTTACACAATGTACAGTCATTATGATCTAAATTTGGGATGTTGCCGATTCCAAAAAGCTATTATCCAGAAATTATCTGCAGTCCACATTCTCCCCTGGGTCCACCAAGTGGATCAAACTGTACTGCTATTTGCTGTATCAGAGCATTTGGCACAACATACTCAACTGGGAGCACTTTAATCCTCTCTGTGCAGTCCAAAAGCAATTCAGGTGCATTGGTGATAGAGGTGGGTGTGGAAGCAGCGGATGTGCCAACAGAGACTTGAGCTGGAGCTACTGTGTCATCCAGAGCAGTGTCACTGGCAGCGCTGGCGAGCGCACCATGAATGTCTTGCATTGCAGTTGATTGTCGACCTTGTTGCTGCAGGCAACCTATAACAAAAATCTGCATTGGGCTTATGTGGTGCTCTGTTCTTAAACCGTGGTGATTCAATTGGTTTGCAAAGTCTTCCAAGTTTCTGTTTATTCGAGGAAGGTAAACATAATGGAGAGCCCAGAGATGCTTTTCATTTTCCATATTAATAATTCCCTCATCTTCCAGAAAGTAAAACGGTTTATAGTAAACATTTGTAAGTCCATGCCAGAGGTCACCCCAAAGTCTTTCAATCCTTTGATTGTGGGTGCTCCTCCCTCTTCCTGAATGACTATTCTCCATCTAAAAAAAGATAGATTTTTAGAATTTCATTGTAAGGAAAATAATTCCTAGAGAACTCCACATAGAAAATGTTGTATTATTAAATAGTAAAAAATATGCAGTTTTACCTTATCAATGTGTCACAGACAGTTGGGGTCAGCTACCTGATAGCACCAACTTTTAGGTCTCTGCAAGAGGGCTCTTACGGCAGCAACGGCAGGATTTATCCTGGGCATGCTGGCTCGAACCCTTCTTCTTTGTACACGGCTTCCCCTTGCTTGCAGAGATGCTCTTACAGCCTCTGGTTCCATCAGATCATTTCCTGACACAATTTCTTGCACCTATTGATCAAGTTCAGCATCACGCATATCAGCATATAACCAAGCATGGCTGAGCTGAAACTGCCTACATTGTAGATTAATAGACAAAGACAATTTATTAAAAAATAAGTGACAAATGTGGAAAGGTCAGTATAATTAACAAAAGGGTCCTTACCTCAAGTGGCATTTAACTGTTCGCACAGAGACATTCAAAATATCCGCCATCTGAACTGTAGTAAAGGAACAAGATCTTAAGAATGCAAGCTGTTCCCTTGTCACAGAGTAGCTTGGACAACCCCGGCTTACACCTGAAGCCAGTGGTGCCTGCTATCCAAAACTGACTGAAATGAGACCAGAAAATTACTCCAATTTACTAACTAAGTAAGTAAATTGTTTGATTATTAGGTTTCTAATGTCCTCTCATCTAAACAATTTGATTCTGACTGTGTTGTCCTCATCACACCCTGGCTAATGGGTTAGTTTGACTGAGTTTACCTGCCACGCATATTCTGTTGTTGTTGTTCACAATATTAGCAGGACTGTTAGACTATTAAAGTTAAAATTTTAGTATTTGATGTGCACTTGTTGTCCTGACTGTGAAGATGTTCTGACCTCTTCAGGTCCAGCATCATCCAGGTCACACATCATTTAAATCACAAAACAAAGGTCCTTCTTGCCATCTTGCTTCAACTTTCTACATTTGATTCTACAGTTATAAATAACTACATATATAGTGTATGTTAAAGGGGGTGTTTTTGTCCCGCCCACTGAAACACTAAATAACACCCATAGGTACATTTTTTTCACTTTGACACTCCATGCACAGATGAATGACTAGAATACATAAATGCTAAAAAGTCTTGCTTGTGAGTGTAGCTGCCTATTGACAGAAAACAATAAACTGGTGAAGCATACTGTAAACAAAATTATTATAATAAACTTGAAGTAGTTTCTGATCAAATAGGCACACACACGCGGGTACATTTTTTAATCCACTGACAGTATTAATACTACTCACAATATAGATGGGAATACTGATCAACAGTGGGGTGTGGTAGAAGCCTGAAAACAATTTCTGGGAACAAAACACCCCACTCACAGGCTGAGACGGACCTGAAATGGGTCAATGATCTAAACTTGCATTTTAATAGATTTGATTAAGTCCCATTTCTCCAGTACGCAGCTGCACCTACATTCTTTGACAAATGGAATAGGCAACACACCCACAGCATTGTGTATTTGGTGTCAGTGTATCTACTTCCAAGAAAATATACTAATGATTTGATTACAACTGCAAATTTAAATAACTAACAATATTAATACAGTTAGTGTAAGTCATATTGTGACACTTAACATGACACAATGATAAAACTTTATTAAAACAGTAACAACAACTGAAAAATCTTTAAGCCATTAAATGAATAATAACCGTTCATTTCTTCATTTTCTACTGCTTAGTCGTGTTAGGGGTTGCGGGAGGAGGGACTGGAGCCTACTCCAGCAACTTTGCAATTGCAAATAATAAACAACCAGAAGAAATTTTCATTTGGCTAAATAAAATAAGGCCCACTCTCATGTCGCCATGAAAACCAAAGTATTAACTCTAAAACATATGAAATACTTACTCACTGTAAATTTAAAACCACTAAAATACACCAAAAACAAAAGTTAGCTTAATTGCTTTAATGCACCTTAGTTCAAGTTGCTAGCCCAAGGCCCATTGTGTGGTCCTTGTCATGTGTTTCAACCACTGGTTTCAACCAAGGTAGTTCCCGGTCCTACATGTAGATGTCCTTCCAAGGATTTACAGAAGGTTCCTATTTAAATTGTATGAGTTTTGAGTATTAGATTTTGAACAAAGTTCTATACATTATCATAGCATAAAACCAAGCTTGCAGTCAGTAAAACGTGCCTAAATATTTTAGTGCCAGATATTATATTATATTATAATTTGCAATTACCTTCTCCACTGTAATGTGCTTTTTTTCCATTTTTAAGTTTAACTTTACAGTTTTACTTCCATTTTTTTGTATTTTGCTTTTCTAATCATACTGTTAAAGCTTTTTGTACTGGTTTGAACAAAGAACTTTGGATTAAACCTAGAGTCTTGTATTTAAGTCCACAACTTCTATATTGGACAGGTTTCAGAGGTTCAGCCAAGAAAATAAAAACCGCCCAAGACAAAAGAGGGAAAGCAGCACCAGGGTTCGTCAGAATACCTTTAAGGTATCTGTACTATCAATATAGGTGATTCTAATTTTGCCTGATTGTTAGAAACATTGCAGCTGTGTTAGAGGGTATGTTCCCATTATTTCAGATGACCTCATCCAGTGAGGAGGGAGCCACCGAGATTTCAGAACCAACAACAAGGTTTGTACTTTATATGGTTGAGTTTATTTAAATATTTAGACAAATGGGTTGCTAAAAAAATATAATAATAATAATTTGCATTACAGTGAGGAAACTACAGCTGACGTCCCTCAAAATACAAATACTCTCCAGGTATCCACCAGGCAAGTTTTCTCAAACTGCAAGTCATTAAATGAGCTGTATAGATTGTCTTTCTTGTGCAATAAGGTGGGTCATTATCAACACTTCTAATAATTTGCATTGTTTATTTTTATTGTATTTAATATTGATTAAATCTACATATACTCGGGTTCCAAAGGCTCGGACATTGAGGAGATTCTGCTGTTGTCACCATCCAGGAGTGATACAGAGGTATACAGTTACAGAAGATTTACTGTACCAGTTCACCATTAACTGTGTATGTAATCTATTGGCAAAGAATCAGTCTTATACAGTCGGGAAACTAACTGCATGGTCCATTATGCACAATGGACCAGGACCAAGGAGCTTTGAGGCCAAAAGCCTGACTTGAGTCAAGTTGAGGTTGACATTTTTGTTGACTTGGAGGTCAGAGAAAACATCAAACTAAATGCGGTTTACCACTGTGAAGCTAGCACCATACAAGAAATCTTAAAATTTTTCAGTAACAGTTCATTTTAGTGATAAAAATTCAAGCTTGTGTGCTGGATATTGGCTCTCACTGGCTGTTAGGCCTCGACTTGCATAGGCGATTACTCTGAGTTCTCCATCTTGCTCTCGATAGACTTCTGCACCGAGCTCTGTGGTGCTGGCATCCATGTGAAGGATGTATGGGCAATTGGGGTCTGCAAACCCTAAAACTGGTGCACTAGTGAGTTTCTCCACCAGGTTTGTGAAAGCATGCTGACATTCCGAACTCCACCTGGGACCGAATGGTTGCTTTAGATCAACTTGATGTTTAGAGCCTTGAGCCTAATAGGGTCACCGAGTGGACGAATGTCCTCGGGTCAAGTCGTTGAGAGGCTTAGCAATGGCTGAGTACCAGAAAAGAACGTAATGCTTTAAGGTTTGTTGGAATTGCCAATTCTTACAAACAATTTGAGTGCAGATATTTTCTCTGGGTCTGTCTCAATGCCTTTTTCTGAAAAAATGTGTCCCAAGTATTTGACCGACGTTTAAAAGAATTTGAACTTCTCTGGCGAAAGTTGCAGCCCATACTCTTGCAGACGGCTCAGCACCCTTAGAAGATGACTCTCATGTTCCTCTAGTGAATTGGAAAAAATTATCAAGTCGTCCAAAAACACTAGGACCTCTTTCAAATGAAGGTCATCCATACACTTCTCCATCAATCTCGGGAAAGTTGAAGGTGCGTTGGTGACTTCCTGGGGCATCCGGTTGAATTCCCTGAATCCCAGGGGTGTAATAAAAGTTTTGGATTTTTCTGCCTTATTAATTTCAATTTGTTAATAGCCCGACTTGAGGTCCAGGACTGAAAACCATTTTGATCCAGTAAGTGCTGAAAATGATTCTTCCAAATTGGGTAATGCATAGGCATCTTTGACAATTTGTAAATTGAGCTTACGAGTCAATACAAAGTCGAATGTCCCCATTTTTCTTTTTAACAATGACGATTGGAGAAGAATAGTGTGACTCAGACTCTCGTATGACTCCGTCATCTAGTAGTTCTCTCAGATGATTGCGGACCACCTCTATATCCTGAGGGTGAATGAGTCTTGCTCGGTGCTTGAACGGTAGGGGTGCAAAAAATCGATTCACATTTGAATCGAGATTCAAGCTTTGCCGATTCAGAATCGATTCATAGAACTCCAAAAATCGATTCATATATATATATATATGAATCGATTTTTGGAGTTAACAATAAAACATGTAAAACAATGTTGCAAAACTGTATTATATCACAAGTATGTGTTTAACATAATAGCTTATAATACAGATTTTATTAGCACAACCATACTGTGTGTGTGTGTGTGTGTGTGTGTGTGTGTGTGTGTGTGTGTGTGTGTGTGTGTGTGTGTGTGTGTGTGTGTGTGTGTGTGAGAGAGAGAGAGAGAGAGAGAGTGAGAGTGTGTGTGTGAGAGAGTGTGTGTGTGAGAGAGAGTGAGGGAGTGTGTGTGTGTGTGTGTGTGAGAGAGTGTGTGTGTGAGTGAGAGTGTGTGTGTGTGTGTGTGTGTGTGTGTGAGAGAGTGTGTGTGAGAGTGTGAGAGAGTGTGAGAGATGAATGTTACTTGTGGAGAGATACACCAATAGCCTTTGTGACTCTGGACCATAAAACCAGTCTAATGGATACATTTTTTAAACTTGAGATTTATACATACACTAGATCTTAAACTATTTGAAAATCTGGAATCTTAGGGTGCAAAAAAATCTAAATATTAAGAAAATTGCCTTTAAAGTTTTGCCTTAAAATACATTTTTGTTATCTTTAAGGTAGGACATTTACACACTATCTTCATGGATCATTATCTTTACTTAATATCCAAATGATTTTTGTCATAAAAGAAAAATCAATAATTTTGACCCATACCATGCTTTGTTGGCTAATGCCACAAAAATACCTGTGTTGACTTGTTTTGTGGTCCAGGGTCACATATTTCAGATGTATTCCATTGTATCTTGTAGTGGGATCTTGTTATACAAGGGATAATAACATAAAACTTGAAATATAAACATGAGGATTATTTGTTAATTGTGATTTCTATTATGATCTTTCACTGCAGCATGAGGTGGGGCATAAGGACTATGCTAAGGTGCCCAGTGGCCCAGATGAAGAGCTAAATGATGAAGGCCCTCCTGGACCCAAAAGAAGATGTACTTCACTGGAGAGCCTGTTAGGCAAGACATTCAGTGATGCCGGGGTGGTCCCTAAATCCTCCAACACCAGAGCTGAGGAGGAGATGAAAAAGTACCTGGAAATCTCCCCATTATCACTCTCAGAAGACCCCCTCATCTGGTGGAGGAGCCATGAGACTGTCTTTCCTCTCCTGGCTAAGTTAGCTAAGCGCTATTTATGCATCCCTGGTACTAGTGTTGCGTCAGAAAGAGTGTTCTCAACTGCCGGAGACATAATAACTGCACAGCGGAGCATGCTCACTCCAGAACACGTAGACCAGCTTCTGTTTCTACAAAAGAATTTACACATTCCAGCTAGTGGTGGACCATGAACTGGTTACACACACACACACACACACACACACACATACACCTAAATGTTGATCCATTATGTGATTCTGATACATCACACAAGTTCTGTTAAATGGACTGTATTGCCAGAGTTCTAAAAAAAGGGCCTAGTTTTATAAAGTTCAATGTGCCCAGTCGTGTTCACATTTCAACAGTTAACCTACAGCACTTTAAAGCTAAATGAAACTTGAAATGTATTTGAAAGCTGGCCAAAGCTTGGCACTTTGCACTTTTTAGTTGAAAAAGTTTTTATTTTTGCATGAAGCCAAAGTAAAGTAATATCAAACTACATTGAGTTTTTTGTGTTTCTTTTCTTTAAAATTGTATGTCTACTACAATCAATCACATAGGAAAACTTAAACTACATTTACATACAGTGAATCGTTTTTTTGAATCGCGAATCGCTTTTATTCAAAAATCGATTTTGAATCGAATCTTGAGTCTAAAAATCGGAATCGAATCGAATTGTGACATTTTCTGAATCGTGCACCCCCATTGAACGGGGTGTTGTCATGCAGATTAATGTGATGTCTTACATGACTAGTGCAGCCAAAATTCATGTTATGATGTAAAAATGCATCAGACATGGCATTTAACTTGGTCCTGACCCTTTCTTTCCATTCTGGCGGTAAAGGTGACTATCCAAAATCAAAATTCAGGGGCTTTCCTGGTGCTGCTGACGTGGTCACTCTGTGTTCTGAGATGATACATTTGTAGGCTCCCAACCCTGCTACAATGGTCAGCGATGGTATGAAGGTGTCTTGTTCTGACTCATATGTCACAAAAAATGGAACTTTGTGAGGAGAGAGAGTTGGCAGAGCAACCAGACAGCTGCTAACGCTTAACCCACCCAGCAGGCCTGACACCGGATGTTGAACGACAGTATACTGACTGGCTGCCCTGAGACTTTAGCAGAGCCTTCCAGAACTGTGTGGCCAGCAGGAACAAGAACAGGTGACTTGCTGTGAAGGGTTACAACTCCAAGGTGATCGCTGCAGCTTTATTGGTAGGTCACATGAAGAGTCTGCAACACAGCACAATAGCCCGAGGCTTGTGGTTGAAAAGAAGAGTAGTCACTTTGCCGGAAATTGTCATTCAAGAGTGTTCATGCAAATAAGAATACATTTTTTTTACATCCTGGTCTTACATCAGGAACAATGAGTGCCAATGTTGGAACATTAATAATGTTGCCAACAAAGTCCTTCGGAAATGCCATAACTGTCTGGATGTAGCCAAGATATGGAACATTTGGCCCAACTGCACCTTCCACTTGGAGTAAGTCTTGCAGTTATTGCACAGGTTGATCAAACAGGTATTTGTTGTAATATGACACAGGTTTTGTGGTTACTTGTGAACCAGTATCCAGAAGACATGAGCTATTGTGACCATTGATAGTGATCTCAGCTTTAAATCTGGACTGCACAAGTCCTTTTGGTACCCCGTTCCTTGGTCTTCAATTTGACTGGACTTCAGAACATTGCACAGGAAGAGAGTTCTTGGCGGGACAAATTTGGTCCTGCTCAGTTTCCGGGTGTCCCACACCAGAAACTGAAACTAGTTTAAATGTCTATGTGAAGTTGAATTTTGCCTTTTCCACTTTTTCTGTTTATCTAGATCCAAAATGGCGGCACAATCATGAGGCCCAGGGTCTTTCCAGATTCTGCAATTTTGCGGTATTTTTCTTGCACAGTGGCAAAACTATCAAGCTAGCAGGCTGCCAAACACACCGGGCGGATAGAACACTAGATGGCTCCGGTAATGGCTTGTGCATTTACATTAACAAAGCTTGGTGCATAAACTCTGTTAGATGTAGACTGTTTTATCTACCGTGGGAGTTCACTTTGAATACTATAACGTTAGCCTATATTTCCCCGGATGCTGATGCCAAGCTTGCTATGAAAGAACTTCACACAGCCATCAGTAAACAACAGACCGCTTGTTCCTCACCCCCAAATATGCACCCCTCATCAATCGTGTGAAGCCATCAGTAAGGACCATCAGAGTGTGGCCTGTGGGGTAAGATTTCACACTCCAGGAAAGGTTTCTACACACAGACTGGAGTACATTTGCTTCTCAGGCCACCAGTGGCTCTCACACTGACATTGACCACTACACCTCCTCTGTATTGGATTACATCCACTCCACCATAGATAATATCACAACTTAGGAGCAGATCACCACATACCCAAATCAGAAGCCATGGATGAACAAGGAGGTGCACCTCCTGTTGAAGGCACGCAATACTGCCTTCAGATCAGGAGATGCACAGACCTACAGCACATCCAGAGCTAATCTGAAGAGGGGCATCAAAGAGGCCAAGCCCTGCAACAAGCTAAAGATAGAGGAGCACTTTTCCAACTCCGACCCTCGACGCATGTGGCAGGGCATTCAGGTCATCAGTGACTACAAAACCACCCGCTCCAACCCCGCAGCCACTGATGTCTCCTTCATGAATGAGCTTAATGACTTATGCGCGCTTTAAGAGAGACAACTACTTCCACCAAGCTCAAACCCTTACCTGACCTCCCACCAATCACACTCTCCACCACAGACGTCTCAACGCACTGAGCCGGATCAGTGTGCACAGAGCCGCTGGACCAGACAACATCCCTGGACGTGTACTCAAGGCATGTGCTGAACAGCTCACTGGGGTTTTCACAGACATTTTCAACCTGTCTCTTGCCGAAGCAGCTGTGCCGACATGCTTTAAATGCACCTTCATTGTGCCAGTGCCAATACACTCCAGCCCAAAGTGCTTTAACGACTATTGCCCAGTAGCTCTGACATCTATTGTCATGAAGTGTTTTGAGCAGCTGATCCTGGGAGACCTGAAGGACTCTCTGCCATTCACACTGGACTCTCACCAGTTTGCCTATTGCAGCAATAGGAGCACAGAGGATGCCGTTTCCATGGCACTGCACTCTGTGCTAACACATCAGAACGATAAGGACACTTATGCACGTATGCTGTTTGTTGACTTCAGCTCAGCATTCAACACAGTCACCCCATCCAAACTAATAGCCAAACTTGAAGCCCTGGGCATTAATTCCTTCTGCAACTGGATCATAGACTTCCTGACAACAGCACCACCAGACTCAACAATGGTGTACCACAGGGCTGTGTACGGAGCCCCTTCCTGTTCTCCCTCTTCACATCCGACTGCAGGCCTGTAAATGGATCTAACGACATCATCAAGTTTACGGTGATTGGTCTCATCAGCAACAACGATGAGACTGCCTACAGGGAGGAGATCCAGCACCTGGCCACATGGTGCAATGACAATAAACTGCTCCTTAACACATCCAAGACAAAGGAGCTCATTGTGGACATGGAACGGCTGTCGAGCGTGTCTCCAGTTACAAGCTCCTGGGGACCCACATCTCGGAGGACCTGTCCTGGACTACGAACACCTCCAGCCTGGTCAAGAAGGTTCACCAGCGAATCTTCTTCTCGAGGACACTAAAGAATTGGCTGTCCTCAGATATCCTGATGAACTTCTATCGCTGGTCAATAGAAAGCATCCAACTGTGTCACAGTCTGGAATGGAAGCTGCTCTGTTGCAGAGCGCAAGGCACTGAAGCGGGTGGTGAAAATCGCCCAACGCATCACAGGGACACCACTTCCAGCCACGGAGGACGTCCAGAGGAAACGCTGTCTGCGTCGAGCTCGCAGCATCCATAAGGACTCCTCTCATCCCGCCCACAGACTGTTCTCTCTCTTGCCCTCCGGCAGGGATTTCAGGTGCTTCAAGACCAGGACCAGCATACTGAAGATGAAGATTTTTTTTCCCCAAAACTGTCTCTTTATTGAACTCTGCACCCCGCTGATCCCTCTGCCCTTCATACACTGCCGCCCCTCCTCACTGCGCACACCCCTTCTCGGTGTCTTGACTGGACTGTCTATACATAGCATTATGTTTACTAGAACTATTTGCACTGCCAACTGTTCATTTACAATACCTACTGTTCACAAATGCACTACTGCACTTTACATAAATATTCAATAACTTCCACTGCCCTACTGTTATTCAGATAGCTTCTGTTTGTAATTATTTACACTATAACTATTACACTACTCCTCACCATAGCCTTACCTATCATTGTATATATCCATCCATACAATTCTGTTTATACACACGGCGTGTTCTGTGTGTGGAATACAGAAGGAATACAAATGCCTGAATAAGTTTAATATTATTTATTAAACACTTAAGGAGGCTACTCCTGGTTTCCTATTCATTTGTCGTCTTACAGGTTCTGTCATATAGATGAATTAAGTCCACCCCACATAGGGCGGATAAACACGCTTGAATTCCCACACACACACACACACACGTCAAACAAAGCAGGTTCACAGCCAGCAATCCCCTGTTCTGAGCATCGGCGAATAATTAAACAAGGAAGTGACCTCCAGACAAAAATACTAAAAAACAATACAAAACAAAAAATTGAAAAGCGCTTGCACACGTGCCTCCAGAAGCGGACTAAACACTAACAATAACTAAAACTAAACACAAAAACAATAACTAAAAAAGGACAGCAGGTAGCGGTACATGTGGATCACTGTTAAGCCAAAAAACAAAATATAATAAAAAAAAGACACATTTTAATTCAAAGTCTAAAAACATTAAAATACCGCATACCTGAGGTGTCACACAACCACACCCAGTCATTCACAAGCCGGCCATCTTCACCAAACCACGGCCCTGTCTCATGAAACACAATTAAAATACAGCCATAACAGACAGAGACAATCACAAAATAAAAAGACATTTACCGGATCAAATTGTCAACAAACCATGTCAACAAACCAACAGCGTGGGTCCAGCAATCGTCCTGGCCATCGACAGGAACCTGGCACACCACTACACCCAGCCACTTCCTCCTTTATAGGGAGCAGAGCACCCCACGGAGCCACTCGTCACAATCCTCCCCATCAAGGTGCATTGGCGACCCGGCAATGTTCTTAAACTTATCTATACATTACAAATTAGTTTGCACTGACTGGGGCAATCTATGTGGGTTTGAATGCAACCATGGAGTTTTCCTCATTGATCTCCGTGGCTCAAGAACTAAAGATGGACCAGGTTCCTTGGTGGGTTCTTGGCCTGGAAAAGGTGGAACACCAGATGTTACATCATTTTCGAAACACCCCCTTGCCACTTCCCAACTCTGAGTGGGATTCAGGTTCGGACAAATTTGCACTACTTCACAAAGCGGGCTGTCCCTGAGCCTCCTGCATTTCCTCAGACCCTCTACTCTCAGGAACCCCCCTCAGCTCTGCTCTATGCACCTGTCGAAGAGGCCCTCCCTGCCCTGCAGGTGCTATAGAATATACCACTCCTCGTGCAGGAGGTGGGCGAACTACTTCATAAGGAGTCACGTCCCAAAAATCCTTAATCTTATTCCAGCCCCTGACAGTGTGATTCCTTGTATACACCAAATCTCCCTCCTCAAAGTCAGGGCCCAAACACAGATCCTGATTTTTCAACTCCCTCTGAGCTATTTTACTGTTCACTCTTTTTTGTACAGTCTCATATGCAGAGGATAAAGACTTTTGGTGTTCCTCTACCCATTCTTCCAAGGGAATTTCCTCTTATAGTTTAGTTTAGTTTATTTATTTAGGACAGCGTACAATGTACATTAAGTCGGAGCAGAGATGCTTGTACCTGATTATATCTTAGCAGCTAATTTCCATCTGCAGTCCTATATTGTACGTGTTTTTGGTGGTAGGGGAAGCCGGAGCACCCGGAGGAAACCTACGCAGACACAGGGAGAACATGCAAACTCCACACAGAAAGGCCTGTCCTTGATGGGACCTTCTTGCTTTGAGGCAGAAGTGCTGTCACTGAGCCCAAGTTTTAACTTTGGGCTGCACACCTTTTGACAGAATGCATCTTTTCACATGTTCATACCCCTTTTCTAAATCCGTGTACATATTTGGCCAATAGTAACGAGCACGCACCAACTGCAACGTTAGCTCGACACCCTGATGGACCTGACCATCATGCAGAGAACAGAGGATGTTATTGTGCTCCCTGAGGCGCCCTCACTGCCGGACAAGCTCTCTGCTACTTTTAGTGAGCTCACTCCTCTCTTTTACATCAGGCATCCTACCCCTCTCCCAGTATCCCAAATATTAGGGTCCTGGTGTTGGAGTGTACAAAGGTCAGGACTCAACAACCCAGGTAATACGCCAATCTCCCCCTGCATTCCGGTCACGACCTCAGCTGCACCTGGGCTAACCTCAGACTCCCGAAAAGTTGCATGTTGACGGGACAGTGCGTTTGCATTTTGCGAGCCGGGCCAATATTTTAACGTTAGGTCAAATACTGCCAATTCTGAGACCCATCTTTGTTCTGTAGCTCAGAGCTTTGCAGTGGCAAAAATGACTTAAAGGATTATTATCAGTGAATACTGTACACTTGTTACCCAATAGATATTTCCTGAAATTTTACGTTACAGCCCATTTAAGGGCCACCAATTCCAATTTCATAGAGCTGTAGTTCATATTTTGCTATGTGGCCTTTAAACTGCGACTCGCAAATGCAACAGGACGCAACTTACCCTCATGCTCTTGAGAGAGGACAGCTCCCAACCCTCCATGGCTAGCAACCACTTCCAAGACAAACGGCTTCTGGAAGTCTGCATAAGCAAGAACAGGTGTTGTTATTAACACATTCTTGAGTTTTTGAAAACTCTCTTTACACTCAAGCTCCCAAAACTCACTAAGAGGTCTTTTAGGTGTTTTTCCTTTTTTACTAGGAGGAAGGAGCCTAGCCACTAAACAATTTAAAGGAGCTGCCATACCAGAGAAACCTCCAATAAACCTCCTATAATAGCTGGCAAACCTAAAAATGACCTTAGCTCTGCTAGATTAACGGGACGACTCCAATCCGGCACTGCAGCTACTTTCTCTGGGTCAGCGGAGACCCCCTCTGCTGACACCACATGACCCAGGTACTTAACATGCTCTTGAAAAAACTGGCATTTGGAGAGCTTCACTTGTAACCTAGTTGTGACAAAACTTGATCTAGACGTTTCAGATGTTGCTGCACAGATGAGGAAAAAACAATAAACTTCATCCAGATACAACAACACAGACTGATAACGACAATCCCCAAACAAACACCCCATAAGCCGCTGAAATGTACTAGGTGCATTGTAAAGCCCAAAGGCATACGATTAAACTCAAAAAGCCCAAACGGGGTACAAAAGGCAGTTTTTGCTTTATCCTTTTCAGCCACTTCTACTTGACTGTACCCACTAGCCAAATCTAAAGTTGTAAACCACTTGCCTCCCGCCAAGGCATCAAGACTCTCTTCTATCCTAGGCAAGGGGAATGCATCCTTCCTAGTTCGGATATTTAGCAGTCTATAATTCACACATATACGTAGCGTGCCATCTTTCTTTTGTACCAACACAATTGGTGACGCATATGGACTACTACTCTGATGACTTGGCTCTGCAGAAGCTGCTGAATATAAAACCGGACTAAATCAAACTGGGAGGGAGAAAAACGTCTGTAAGGTGTTTCATCCAGCAGTGGGATCTCATGTATGATTAAGTTGGTACTTCCCACATCTAGGTCACCCTTGGCAAACACATTATTGTATTTAAGCAGCAACTCCCTAGCTTGTTCCGTCTCCTTTCCCTGTAGATTCTGAAATTGAGGCAAATCTAAACAAGCATTGTCAACCATGACATCTTGACTAGATACAAATGTCATACAGCTCTGAGAGTCAACCAAAATATGTATCTGCCACACCTCTGTTTTACCCACATTAGTAATGGAAACGAATGCTTTTCCCTTTTCTGCCTTCACTAAGGAGGGGGAAACAAGCAGCCCCTCTGGAAGGTTGCCTTCCTCCAGACCAAGAGGTTCCACAAGCAGGTCATTTGGCTGGTGTGTAGATATCTGTGGGCAGGTCACTGGCACATAGCATAAACCCAATACCCCTGGAACATGAAACTTTTTCTGCTTCATATAACTGTCTGAGAGGTCTTTAACAATCAATACGCCCAGACGTGAAAGTGAGACACCCAACAAAATAACATCAAACTCCAAATAACCAAGATATGGAATTTTTAACCCATTTGCAGCTTTTAGACCGAGCCAGCCACAGTGTTTAAGTTCTTTATCAGACAGATGAGAAAAGTTACTTTTGAAAAAAAATTTCACTTTCACTCACCCACCAGATTACATGCATTTGGATTTACAGTTCTCTCAGAAGAGCCTTGCAAGCCCCTCACCAGTGTTTGGCTCTCCACACTGGCAGGTGTTAGTTTCCCTCTGGGTTTGGAAACCGAGTCTGGGTGCCATCTTTAGAGTCCATTTTGATGGCATTAGGACAATTGCGGGCAATATGCCCACTCTGCTAGCACCTAAAACAAATTGGCTTCCAATCTGCAGTCATTTGTGGCTGAAACCCACGTGCTCTGGAGGGGGGCATCTCACTTGGGGTTAAAGCCTTCATGACCAAGTCTAGTATAGTAATTGCCATTGTATTTTATGTTCATAGTACATATCCACCTAAAAAATGAATTACTTCTATAATATAATCTATTTCTGACTTCTGTTTATAGCTCTCCATGTCTATTATTGTATATATCTTTATCTGTATATCTGTATATTATTGTATAGTATGTACATACCCATCTGCAAATTACTTTCCATACTAACTTATTTATTTAAGCAATACTGGATATCTTGCACTTGATGCTATTGCACTTCTGGTTAAACCTAAACTGCATTTTGTTGCATTGTACTTGTACATGTGTAATGACAATAAAGTTGACTCTAATCTAATCTTGGAATGGCTTCCGCTTTGCACTGCCCAACATTGGATTTGGATCAGCGGCACATTGAGGTCTAATGTGTCCATCTTCCCCACAGCGGAAACAAAACCAAGGTTTCAGATTGTAAGCAGCTGGTCTTGCGGGGTTTCCCGGCTTCCTCTTTTCAGATTGTTGGGCATAATCCGGGTTCACTGGCTTCATCTGACTGGCAGTTAGCAAAGCCAGCTGCTTTTGAATAGCCAGCATCTGTTGGGAAAGTTGTTTGGTAAGATATGTTAAAACAGTGCACAGATTTGTTTCGTTCTTATTTTGTACCAGTTGGGCCTGAGTAGAAACTTTTTGTCTTTCACCATGTCACAGGCAAAGGGCAGCAGGCTGTCACAAATTAGTCTGGTGCGTTGCAGATCAGAGATGGACGGATCACGCATCACCAACTCCACACCAGACAGCCAGGAATTATAGTCCATTTCATGGTTTGGACTAGGCAGTTTTCCAGAGAATGACCGCAGCCGTTGTGAACTGTGTAGTGAAGTGTCGCTGCTGCGAACCACATGCTCCACAACATATCACTGTACTTCAGGTGGAGTGAGGTCATCAGGTGTAATGGAACGCCTCTCTGTGCTGCTAGGATTAAAAGCAGAAGTGGTAGAAGCTGGGTGTGAGGATTGGCTGCCTCGAACAGATGGTTCAGTCAGAGGCACTTGTTGCTCTTGTGTTGGTCTAGAGTCAGTGTGTTCAATTTTTAGGACGTTTCGACTTTCCGGCTGGCTCTGTGTAATTGACTGCTGTATTTGAGACATCACTTCCCCCAAAACAACTGCATAGTCCTTTCCAGACAGCTTTGCTATCTTCTGTAGGTCAGCCACATTGATATCAGTCTTTGAACCGCCCAACTTTGATGAATACAATTGAGACAAATTTTGAATATTCAATTTGTTGCCTTCCTCTGAATTAAATGTATACGGCAAGAGTGGAGCTAATTTGGCCTCCGACGATCCTGACACGTGTTCAACATCTGGTAAAATGCTATCAATACTATCTTTCCAATTTATCTCTCCATATTGCTCGAGGAAATCTATTACTTCGGAGGAATTAGACTCTACTGATACGTCAACTAACACAGCATTAGGAATTTTTATCCCGAGCTTTTAAAAAATATCCATGACATATCAGGTTGGTACAATTTAATGTGATTAATTGAGTTTTTCTACTTAATTACTTTACAAGCCAGCTCCTAGATAGCTCGCCACAATGTAGCGCCTCTTAGCACTATAGAAATGCAGTTTAAATATATACCCAATAGTTACTATTTACAATCTGCAGACTAAACAGGATAATTAGAAACAGGATAATGAGCTCATAAAACTAAAATGACTTAGCTCCTTTAGTGCATTCAGACATTTACACAGTTTTTACCAACCCCAACCAATAGCAGCAATAGACCAATCCACAATTCACAGTAAATTACATCCTATGTGAATAAAATAGTCCACAAATTTCAATGTCCACATGAACCAGATTGAATGTATGTGAAAGTTGGGAGTGGACTGGCTACATCCTACCAGACCATGGAAGGCAGTTGAGTAGAGTGGATGTTCAGGTTTTTTGTTGTTCAGGTTCGTTGTGGTTCTTAGCTCGGCATCAATGGTTGATTTATCCAACCGGCACACCTGGCCTGCTGTCTAACAGGGCCTCTTTTAGCAAAACCATGCTCACAATGTATCTATAGCTTGCTTTTAGTGGGTCTCTAAATACATCAGTGTACACAAACTCGACTTCAGCAACGGTAGAAAAGGCTCATACAAGGTTACACATGTACAGTAGCTGAGTGTTAGCACGCAAAGGCCATAAAATCAATTGGGAACAAACAATTCAATCACGCTACCTGTGCAACCGTCCTGTTGCGCCTCACTCCCAACTCTGACAAGGAGGTAGCGAACAGGACTTGTATGGCGCTGCCAGGCACATGATTGGTCGAGAGTCATGTGTGAATAGACGGATATAATAAAAACTTTCACCAAAATAGTTAATTTTAGACATGGGTTACACCTGCAGGCAGCAACAGGAGGGAAATGGAGGAGGAGACTATGTTCCTCTGCGGATGGTGGCTGATTACCATACAAGGTAATTGTCTTTCCTTGACCAACTGTTATGTTTAATTATGGAATAAAATGTAATTAATGTATTAATTTTCACAGTCTTGACCTTATTATCTCACGTGGGGTGATTGTGTCAGCTTGTGAGGTTGTGGACTTTCCCATCTCTGACCATTCCCTCATACTGTTTGACATTTGTGCTGTTTCACCAGAACCTACAATTACTGCCCCTCATCATCGTCGCATCATCACCTCATCTACTGTTGAAGATTTTGTTGCTTTATTCTCTGTTTCTAATCTTGCTTCCATTGAGTTAGCATCACCTCTCTGCCCGGACGTTTTCATTTCCTCCTTCAACACCATCTGCTCCCAGATTATGGACTCTGTTGCACTCGTTAAGGTGAAGTTGTCTAACGGTCCTCATGACCCCTGGCTCAATGATACAACTAGGGCCCTTAAGCGACAATGTAGACAATGTAGACAGTGTGAGCGAAAATGGAAGAAGGACAGCTTACGGGTGTCGTTGGAGATGTTTAGAGACAGTCTGGCCACATATCAGAGAGCACTGAAGGAAGCTAAAGGACAATACCTCTCCATTCTCATCAACAGAAATAGCCATCGCCCTGGAATTTTATTTAACACTATTAATTCTGTTATTAATCCGGTGTCTGTTGCCTTGAATAATGTCTCTGAAAATACATGCAATGCATTCAAGCAATACTTTGTGGACAAGGTTTTGGCTGTTAGGCAAACCATTACTCAACACTCCGCTGTTGCCATGCCGTCTTGTGCGGCACAATGTGTGCTGGAGAACTTCAAGGCAGTTACTCTTGTGGACCTCAAAAAAGCTGTCCTCGAATTGAAGTCTACTACCTGCCCGCTAGACGCTGTTCCTGCAAGGATTCTGAAGGAGGCTGTCGACAACATTGGTCCCTGCCTTGTCTCCTTCATAAACAGCTGTCTTATTTCGGGTACTGTTCCTACAGCTCTCAAACATGCCATTATAAGACCGTTGCTTAAGAAACCCAATCTAGACCCCTCCATACTATCTAACTTCCGCCCTATCTCTCACCTATCATTTCTGTCAAAGCTGATGGAGAACCTTGTTTACGCCCAGCTCCAGGCTCATCTGCAATTGCACAGCATTTGTGATACATTCCAATCTGGTTTCAGGACCAGGCATAGCACTGAATCTGCGTTACTGAGGGTGCATAATGACATTCTTGAAGCACTGGACAGAAAAAGCTCTATGGTTCTGGTTTTACTGGACCTTATCGCTGCATTTGACACAGTGGATCATGATATTCTCATCTCTCGTCTTCAACATGTTGCTGGTTTGCAGAAAGCGGTGCTGAAATGGTTCTCTTCATACCTCACTAATAGAACCTTCTCAGTAATGCTCATTGACTTTTCCTCCTCAGTTGCCCCTTTGTCATCTGGAGTGCCACAGGGTTCCATTCTCGGTCCTATTTTATTTTCACTCTACATGCTACCACTTGGTCAACTCATCTCCAGACACAATGTTCATTTTCATTTCTATGCCGACGACCTCCAGATCTACCTTCCTGTGATTCTGAGTAATCGTTCGGCACTGGATCCTCTCCATAATTGTCTTCAGGACATTAAACAGTGGCTTTCCTGGAATTTCCTTCATTTAAACGAAGGAAAGACTGAGTACATCCTATTCAGCCCGGATTCATGCAACAGTGTTTTTAACTCTGGCCCCATGACACCTCAGTTTGCTCCGTCTGTGCGTAACCTGGGTGTTATTTTGGACAAAAACTTGAAGTTTGATAAGCAGATTGGGGCAGTAGTGAAGGCAAGTTTTTACCAGTTAAGACTTCTTAGTAAGTTTAAATATTTTTTGTCCTTGAAAAAGCAATTCATGCCTTCATCAGTTCGAGGATCGACTACTGTAATGCTCTACACTGGACTCAATACATCACTCATCAATCGCACTTCAACTGGTGCAAAACGCAGCCGCACGTCTTCTCTCCAATACATCTAGACGGTCACACATCACCCCTGTCCTCCGCTCGCTTCACTGGCTCCCAGTGCCGTTTAGGGTGGAGTATAAAGTCCTGCTGTTTGTGTTCAAGGCCATCCATGGTTTGGCCCCAGTATACCTCACTGACTTAATAAAAACCTATCAGCCAACCAGAACACTTCGCTCTTCTGAGCACATTTCTCTAGTGACTCCTACATACAGGTATAAAAAGTTTAAAGGCCGGTCATTTAGCGTTCAAGGACCAAAGTTGTGGAATGCACTTCCTGTGCACCTCCGAAACATCACTGTGCTGAGTGTTTTTAAAGCACACCTGAAAACTTATTTCTTTTCTAACCAAGAATTTTAAGACAGAGTGTCAGACTTGATCCTGATTCCATCTGTTTCTTTTGTTTTCTTAATGTTGTCTTTTGTTGTTTTCTTGGAAAGCGCCTTGTGCACCTTTTGGCTGTTGTAAGGCGCTATATAAATAAAATTTGATTGATTGATTGATTGAATTTTAACAGAGGGACAATTGAACATTCAACTTGAGGATGTCCTCATCTTTACAACTGGAGCTGACACCGTACCTCCCCTGGGATTCTTTGACCAATTAAAAATAGACTTTTATCATCAGGAGCCAGGAATAAGACATATTCCGTATTTGTCTACCTGCAGCCTCACACTGTATCTTCCTCGAGGTGTCCAGGAAAATGAACAATTCAAGGAGTTAATGGATCTGGAAATTAGGGGTTCATTTGGCTTTGGAAAAATATAAACAGTTCAGGTTAATGTTTTGTTTTCTTTGTGTATGTTGGAATGAAATGTGTTATTTGTTATTCATTAATGGTTTTGTTGTTTTCAGTAAATGTATTTATTAAATTTAAATCTTATGCAAGTTATTACATTACATTTAATAGTTTCACTGTATTGAAAGATGCAGTTTTTAAATATACAGTTTATTGTCCATAGCCATATATATATATATATAGTGTTACAGCTGACTACTAGAGGCATGGTGGGTTAAGTGTCTTGCCCATGAACACAACGACAGTATGTGGCGGAGAGCGAGATATTATGATGTTTTGGGATGTTTCGAGCGCTGATCTAACCCCCCACTCGCCGGTTGAAGGACGGCGGCTCTACCCACTGAGCTACTTTATGGTCGTCTGTTGACTGCTGTATATAAAACCCCTTCAATAGTTGTTGTTACCTCAGGGGATGAGGGGAGTAATAATAATATATACATATATTACATAATAATAATTATACTAATAATAATTATAATATATACATACATATAGGTACCGGTACACTATTATAGCCTATTTATAGGGTATAATAGAGTACCAGTACCTCTTTTGGTCCACTTAAAGCACTGACGTTACACAAAAAGTGAAAGGATATTTTGTGATTGAACTCTAGCACATACAATATGATTCCGACAAAAAATAACTGAACTTAATTTCATTGCTGTTGTTGTGCACGTGCTGTCAAGTCTGTTACTTGTGTTTTCTACAGATGTTGCAGAACATATTTCATCCTTCCTACCTCGGCTACGTAAACTCCTGAACACAATACTCACTCCTCTTCTCCTCCTTTTTGCTGTTTGATTGTCTCGTAACAGCTGTCGGTGACTGCTCACTGTTCTTCGTCTGTTTTCCTTCATGCTCTGCTGCATCATGTCCTCTTTTTTTGCTTTTATTAACAACATTAGAACTATTTGGCAGTTTGAAAAAACTGCTGCCGTGACTTTTTTCAACTGAATGCAGTGTGACAAAGACAACACCATTCAAGATAATTGCTGATTGATATGTACATTCGCCACCATCTGATCAGGAGGAGGAATTACAATAGATCACCCTCAGAATAATCTGTCAAAATGACGGATGGCATTCAGATTTTTCTGTCCCCTTACTTACAAGTTATAATGCAGTGCAAAAGGATATTCACATTTATAACATGGGGAAGAAAAAAGAAAAACAGGTGTATGAATACTGTCTTTATTGTTGAACATGCTGTAATTTTGAGCATAAATGTGGGTGTGGTTACCTTGACTAATTGGCTAACAAGTGGCTAGTTAGCTATTCTGTGATACTTGCTGGCTTGGCGCATGTTAGGCGATAAATGTGTCAGTGCGTCAGGCTTCTGTACTTGACTGTCGGCTGTTCTCGAGTATTTTAGAAGAAAGTTGTGTAAATGGCTTGCTGTGCTGTTAGCTATACTAACAAACTCTCCAAGAAGTGTGGTCTTCAGTTTTTTCAGTGAGTAATACAATTTTCTTGGTTTTATGGATGGTTTTGAGAGCTCATACGCGGCTATAACTTTTCCCCATCAAAATTACATTGAGTATGGTAATTTAGAATTCAATGTTAATTATAATAAAATTAAGGTAGAATTTCAAATTTATTTTTACTGGCTTTGCTTTAAAAAATAGATCCAGATATACAATATATCATAGCATTTCTTGCTCAAATCCAAACACTATTTGCATTGTGAACATGGTTATTAAACATAGTTTAACACCAACACAATAGATTTATTCATGCGAGCTGTAATATTTTTTTAAGTGATCAAACTAAGGATGTTGGCTTTGACATATAACGTGCAAATGTGTGCAACTTGGTATAACTGCATTATTCACCGGGTTTGGTACGCAATGACTTCAGAAAATACGCTATGGTAGGCTACCATCAATGCTCTGAAGATCACTGCTAATGATTTTTGAAAATAACGTGCTATCATTATGTATGTATGTATGTATGTATTATGTTAAGATCATTTTAGATTATCTCGAAAAAAAAAAAAAAGAAATTCACTTTTTCTATAAAATTGTGATTGCACTTAAGAATGTGCTAGTGTTATGTGTATTACCTCCGTTTAGGACGTGTAGAGGGTGTCTCTGGGAGCACTGTTGCTCTTATTTTGTATTTTATAAAATATGACAACTGTACCTAGTACTTTCAATGTAATACCTAGTGCTGTAAACACTTTTCAGTTACATACATCTAAAGTATAAACTACTATTTTAATATTTATAAATCTGGGCTTTAAAAAAAATTATTGTAACTGTAAACATATGTACATATCCTATGCTAAAACCTAATCTTTTTTTAGTCACTTAACCTAAGAGAAATTATTATAAGCTTATAACCATGATCTTTTGTTTATGTGAAGCCCTGTTGTTATCTACCCTAACCCTTCCCTGCAATTGTTATTGTAACACTATATATACGGTAAAGGAAAGGAGGGAGCATGAGATTGACAGACGGATCTGTCAATCAGCTTCTGCAGTGATGCAGTTGATGTACCGGTCTGTTGTGGTGAAGAAGGAGCTGAGCATCGTGAGGAGCCAGCTGAGGTTTTGTATGTTTGTTTAAGTTTTCCTCTAGGTGATCCAGACAGACAGGACCGGTGGGTGTTGAAGATGAGGAGACAGAACTGGACTCCTACCTCTTCCAGTTGGTTGTGCAGTCAACACTTTGAGAAGGATTGCTTCTGCGCTGATCTGAGGGTACCCAAAGCTTTATGTGTCATCTTTATTACAAGGACAGTACATACTGACCAACAGCACAACTGTATAATATGCCAGAGTAAGATTAGTCCACATGGGTTATTGGAGGTCTGTAGTTGTAGTTGTAGTAGAATTCTAGTCACAAGAAAGCAGAAGCTTTATCAGAAACATCATTAATAACATGCAGGCCGTTAGGAGCAAAAATAAAACACGCTGTCAATATTAAAAAGGACAAATAGAAAACATGCATTAGTTACACTACAGACATCTTATTAAGCAAAGAGAAACAAAAGTTGTTAACACAGCAGGGCACAGAGGGTTATAATACTGACAAGTCAGAGCTGAAGAGACACATTTTTAAAAGAGAGTGAAATAATCCACTTAAATTAATTTCTCTGATGGAAGTTGGAATAATTATATATATTTTTTCACTTTGGCCGCTACATTGCACCTAGATTGGGACAACTACTCTCTCACCTGTTGAAACCAGTTAGAACCAGTGGACACATAGTGGGAAAGTACTGTTGCAGTGGCAGGGAGAGTCTGCTTCCTGCGAGAGACGCGGCCATAGATTACTATTACTTTTGTGGTGTGAAGTTGACCGTGTACACAACCAGCGTTGCCAACGTAGCGCCTTTGTCGCTATATTTAGCGAGTTTTCAGACCTCTTTAGCGACAAATATTCAAAAAAGCGAATAGCGACAAATCTAACGACCAGTAGAGTTTGAGCTGGTATCAGTCCCATCCTGTGATTATGAAAAAAATTGCAAATAGTATAAGTTATACATAAAAATTTATGCATTCATTGTTAATTCATAGATAAATAGAGCTATAATAACTGCATATTCATACATTGCAAATGCTAAATTGTTGCATTTGTATTTTCTGTAACCCAAATAAAATTACAATCTATAATATTACATAAATACAACCAATTACATATAATTACAACCTATTACACATGCTTTTGGACTCACATATATATTATTTCTGCAAACAAATCAATACCCCATGGGGTAGCATTGCTAGTTAAGTTAGCTAACCGAAACACAATAGAGGTACATCAAAGGATGTGCATTATTTACCTTATCGTCAAAGTTTGACTCCGTAAGCCGAAGTTTGACATGAGGTGCCAGCCAAGATAAGAATATATAAAACGCTGGGATTTTTTTTCCTCCTGGATCCTCGCTCCTTGAGGCAAGTTTTTTACGGAGACGAACGTACTTGTCTCGAGAGTTCTTCCATCTCTTCGTGCACTCTGCTACATCTAAACCCACGTTGGAGATGGCTGTATTTCCTCACTTCTTCAATTAATCGCCCGATAACTTAGTTCATTTCCATGTTGGCTCTTCACTGAATTTTGAAATTTAAAAATGGCGGGCGGTCCAGAGAGCAGAAGATCATTCCGGAAATACGTAGGAGGAAACGTGATACTAAACAAGCCGACCAATCACAGATCTTGCGGTCCGCGATGCATAGTTACATTTTGGAGGAGGGGCGCGTCAGGCTACGGCGTAGGCTACGGCGTAGGCTACGGCGTAGGGTACGGCGTAGGGTACACGTCTCTGCGTATGCTACGCCGTACCTTCGACGCGCACCCTACGCAGAAGCATAAATCAGCCTTAATACATTTATCTTTTTCTCTGGATGTTAGCGATCTAAAGTCCTCACACAAACTCTCAAATATTGCTAGCAAGTGACAAATAATCTTTTTCAAAGTCAAGCAATGTCTGGTGTACTTTATTGGTAAATTTATTCCCAGCCTTACTGCAAAGACATTGTGTATTTGAGAACTCTTCCATATCCATCCATCCGAACACAAAAGGGACTGTGTTACAGGAAAGCGGCACCACAATCATTCAGTGAAAGAACTGAAGATGTACAAGTTCTCAGGCGTAATCAACACTGTCTCTTAAAAAGTCCACACACAACTGGGAGCCCAATGGACCTCACAAAGGATAGCCTGACACAACACCTTCTAGGACCTGCAATATAGATGCTACACTAGACAAACAGGATCTAAGGAGGTCTACACAAGAAATAAAAAGATCTGACAAACTGAATTTATAAAAGCAAAAACGCAAAAAAAGTGTTGATCATTTGTTTTAGTTCAGAGCTGTTTCTAACAGAGTATTCAATGCTGCTTGATTTGCATTGGGCCATAAAGGCCATAAACAAAAATGTTGACATCTTCAAAGAAAGTGGATGATCAGTTGCTCTTATAGATGTTCACCACAGGGTGGTGATAGCTGTCTGCCACTATGTGTTGATGTGAGAGTTAAGATGTATGGGTACAGACTGCATGTACCAACATGAGCTGTTAGATAAATAAAGAGTTCTTGCTAACAAACTAGTCTGGTGCTGAAAACAAGATTGCCATGTATATGAAGGGCCAACATACAAAGGTTTCATCAGTTAAACAGCCTCTTTGAGGCTGCAACAGGCTCAAGAATACATTTAGTCATTTAGCAGACGCTTTTATCCAAAGCGACTTACAAGTGAGGAAAACAATAAAAACACATTTAACAACACAAGGTAACAAAAACCATAAGTGCATCAAAACTAGTCAGTTTAAACCCAGCACAGTACACAAAGGTAAGAATTTTTATTTATTTTTTTCTTTGAATCGATATAAAGGAATTAGAATTCAGTTTTTGTCAGTCAGGTGTTGAAGGAAGAGATGTGTTTTCAGGCGTTTTTTAAAGATAGGTACAGAATCTGCTGATCTTGTAGCTGCAGGTAGATCATTCCACCAATGTGGAGCAGATCCAGAGAAGGTACGTGAGAATTTTTTTCCTTTTTGGGATGGTACCACCAGACGTTGTTCGTTATATACTTATTAGTAAATAGTACAAGAGATTCAGCTTAATATTTTGACATAAATAAACCCAAAAAACACCAGGAGAGTTTACAATACTGTCTAAATTAAAGAACACAGTAATCCTCATGTTCTTTAGGTGAGACTGCAGGACTACAGAACTGTCCATCAGATCGGATCCACACATCTGTACATGTTACTTGGATTTTATTCATATTGATACATTTACAGGTTTCTGCTGACTGTAGTGTTATGGTAGCACAGAACAGATTTTTTGAACAGATTTTTTTGTCTGTCTTAAAAGAAGATCTAGAAGAAGTGGCTCAGTTGTGCTTAAGAACTGTCTTTATATTGGTGAGTTTATTAGTAACAAGTGTTTTTATCTTTGAGCTGTGTGTTAGTTGAGACTAAGCGTCATAAGAATCTAAGGATGTCAAATGTGTTTGAGTGAGAAAACGTTTTTAAAGGGAAATGTGTTTAAGATTTTGACAAAATAGTCAGCACTTTGACAAATGTCTTTAAGCAATGATCGTTTGGTTCAGAAAATGGCATTTAGTGTTTAAGTGATTGTGAAAAACTGTAATAATAAGACAAAGCTTTTCCACTCAGACAAATACTTCTCTCAAATTCCCCTGGTTCTGCCCTAACACCTCCCTCTGTCACACAGCTCAGTTTTAAAACTTTCCTGCCGCTGAATTCTGCTCTTTTTTCAGCGGTGTGCCCTCACATGTGAACCCTCCCTACCACCCCCAGTCTATTCCCACAAAACCACTTTAGCATACAGATGTTCAGCTGAAAAGGGAAAGCAGAGAGGCACAAAGGGCTGGCATTATTCACAGCAGAGGGAAGGGCCACACAGGCATGCCCCTTGGCCTTTTCGGGGGTCTTCCCCAGACCCAGGTTTGAATGGTAAGTGGGGGCTGTGGCAGTCAGCTCTTCTGAATGCCAGCACACAGAGCAAGAACCTGCCCCACAACATTATCTTCTTGTCAGATCAATCCCAATTAGTTCAGTGTCCTTTCATTAATTCTGCCTCAATAAAGTATTGCATAAATTCACTACAGATTGATTGGTTGCTGTTGTTAAAATTACTTTTTGCACATAAAATTCAAAACAGTCATTGGTTGTGGCAATATTTGGAGGAGACTGACACTGTCATTCACAAAGCCAAGAATTTCACATTTACTTAAAATACATTTGAATGATATGTGAGTACTATGTTTTTAAGATGCTCCACTTTGATGGCTTCACTGATCTAACACATACTTGTTCTGTGGAAGCCCTATCTATATTAGGGCTTCATTTGGGATATTTCTATACATGTGTCTCTGTCTCCAGACCTCCTCAAGCTCCAGGACAATAGGTGCAAATATGCCTCACTATCGCAGTAATCTATTGTCTCCCAGGGCCTTTGTCCTAGCATCTGTTCTGCTCAGTGCTGCTCAAAGCTCCTGTTCTCACGCACTCAGACCTTCAGCTCTCTGGAGCCTACAACAGCAGCAACCTATTAAAAATTATGTTGATAAATATTAATATTAAATTATATAAATGTCAGGGGAAAAAAGGAGATGGATGTCTCTACTGAGAACAAATACAATATATATTATCTGGTGTGTTCCTTCAGACTCATTAGTTAGAAAAACAAGTGAACTACATTCTAACTCTTTATTTTTAAAATTGTGGAGTAGACAATATATTAAAATAACAACAAGGATGTCAACAAAACCTATGGAATAAATTTACTTAAATTATTAATCTCAAACAACACAATAAAAACAAAAATATGACATTAAGTTAACAGAAGTTCCAGAAAGACAGCTGTAGGCCCCAGAGCAGAGCACTGAGGACTGATCACAGCTGCTTTCACCTTCACACATCAGAATCAGACACAGAAGTCGAGTCAAAGCCAAGGCATCACCGAGAGAAACGGCACTAAGACAACACACACAACGAATGCCAAAAATCAACTCCTTCTTCATCTTTTCTCTCCATGAGCATCTTAAAGCCTCTGAGCAGGTTAAACACAACAGATAGACAGCAGCATGCATTAGCAATGCATCATTTTACTTTTCTTTACAACAAAAAGCACACACAAGAACAAAACGTAAAATGACAAAAACAATAAATATAGCTATGTATTGATATATAAAAAAAAGTTACTTTAACCTTTTTTCAAGATGGCTAAGAACCTTCACAGGCAAGTGTTGATATCAAAAATCATTACACTGTTTAGAACCTTATAAGGGTCCCTGAATATAAGACTACAGAGAGGGCAGCAGAGCACACACTGCTGGTCCCATTGGGCTCAAAGAACTCTCACACAGAGAATCCTCACAAGCACTGTGTACTGGTGTGCTTAAGTACCCCTCAAGTATACTCATTAATGGTATACAACAGTATACATGCAACTTTTACACACTTTTAACAGCTGAAATTAAAGAGTAGTCAGCTAAAACTGGACAAACACGAGCAGTGCCTGGATGAAAAATGCAATATGCACAAAGATAGTTAGAATTAATGGGCTCAGAGTGGACTAGAAAAGAAAACCCATGGCACTTATCTGATCACATTTGTTATATCTGACAAAATTTAATTTGTCAAAGCTCAGAAAGATACCAACAGCTGGTCTAATCTTGTCAAGGCCAACATAAGACTACTCGTCAGTAATGGACAAGCGGCTGAAGATGGGCAGACGACGGACCTCAAAGCTGGGAGAGTCTGATCTGCCTGAGGAGCTGAGGGAGCAGGACGAGGTGTAGCCCTCCTCAGACAGAGAGTCAGCTGAGGAACAGCGCTGCAGGGGCCCTGCCATGTATCCCTCTGGCCCCAAGCTGGGCAGCTGATCAGTGGTGAGCACAGGGGGCTGGGGGCTGGTGCAAACAGAGTCTGTGACAGCAGAGAAAAGCAGAGCCGAGTCGTCTCCCACCTCCAGCAGTCCAGAGACAGGGTATGGGCAGTTTCTGAGGGGCCCCGGCTCCAGGAACAGTGGAGACTGCAAGTCTGGGGTCCCTGTGGAGGAAGGAGGAGGGGACACGGACGAGGCCCGGCTGAAGAGCAGGGGGCCATGCTGATCCACAGGCTGGAAGCACAGTGCAGATGAGAAGCCCGAGAAGCTGATACTGTAACGAAGCTGAGGAGGACGGGGCCCAGACAGGGACCCCGCTGAGCGCAGCTCGTCTGCGTTGTGGATGAAGTGGCAGCGGGCCCCATAGGGACAGAAGCCGATGGTGTGGAAGGTGCGGCAGGGCTCGGTCTTGTATCTGGGGTGTCGGCTAAGGCCTCTCAGTTCGTTGAAGCCGTGGGCAAACTGACACTTAGCTCCGTACTTACAGGCCCCGCTTTCTTCGTAGGTTCGACACAGCTCAGTCTTGTAGCGGGTGGAGATGAGGGGGCCAGAGGGGGGTCTGCCATTTAGGGCCAAGCCTGGGGGTGGTGGCAGTGGGTTGGGGGCCTCTCTGCCAAGGGCGGCAGGAGCCTCGATCATGCTAACGGAGCGGTCCACTCTGAATGGGATATGGCTGAGGACCGAGCGGGGCAGCTCACGGCTCCACTGCTGCTGTGGCCCCACGGCGAAGCCCCAGGAGCCGTCGGCCTCACTGTTTTTGAACTTGGAGTTGGGGAGGGTGACAGGGCAGTGGGAGTGGCGCCGGTGGAAGCCCAAAGCTCTGCTACTGAGTTGCTGCTGAGGGGCCATACTGGAGCCATCCAGGGCCTCCAGGTTCCGCAGGGTCTGTCCCACAGAAACATTAGTGAGAACACAGTTTGCACGTTTAGTCAGTCATTCAGTCGTATAACATAATATAATACATATAAAACATAATAAGTATTTTTATTATAACACACTTTCTATGGAAAATTGTAACGTTATGTTATAACATAGAAAAGTTATATCCGAAAATATTTCTTACCTTGCAGAACTCGTCATCCAGCTCCAAAAAGGGAGTTAAGAATTCAGTGGGCATGGCTCTCACCCTGGTCCCGGTCTGGGTCCAAACTGAACAGGTCTGGGTCAATGCTGATGCAGAGACTCCAGCTGGACTCCAGCTGCAGCAGGACAGGTCCTGGCCATCTGCTGGAATCTGCTTAAGTAGTTGGGGGATGCAGCCAGACCCCCGCCCATGCTCAGGGGGTAGGGACTGTGTGTGTGTGCCTTTGGGGGCAGGTTTGGAAGGCACTCAATTATAACAGTAAGCTGGGGGCAGGGTGGGAAATAAATGAAGAAACTTTGTGCCCATTCTTTTGTTCTTATTAACAAGCTCCCTTACTTTGACCAAAACACACCAGCCTCTGAGTCAGAACAGTCTGTGTCTGTGGAATTCCTTATCAGGCATAAAATATTATGTTGCACATTGTCCTTTCATTTACACAAGCATTTTCTGACCATAGTACACAGGACTACTAACACTGCAGTTAGTGCAGTGGCACTTAACCAGCCAATGGGACCTGGCTCCTATCTCATCCTATTTATTTTAACTGAAGACACTGTCTTTACAGTGCACGATGACACAACAACACAGCTACATTTGAAAAGTTCAAATATTTTTCTTTTTTATGTATGGTGATTACAGGGACAGCTGGTCTTACAAAGCCTCATTTTCACTCACATCACTGCCTGTCTACAACAACAAAGTACAAGGACAAGCTGTGAGAGCGGAAGCAGCATTTCTTAAACCAACGGCTGACTGTTTGGTTACAGTGGTGTGTGCCTTGTTAAATAACTGTAGAGCTGTGGTTTCCTCCCTGCAGAGGGCCGTTGGCTTGCTCATACATTGCTGTTATGGGTCTTTCTGTGGTTCCTGAACTGAACAGTGCTTTTACATAAGCACTCAACTGACAGCAGCTGTGTTGTTGCCACTCAGTTAGTCACATATGAAGCACATATTCTGTATGTGGAATGCTTCACTGGACTTTACTGGATCTTAAAGCTCAGAACTGTAAAATTTACCATATTAGCGCCATGGTGCTAGTGGGCTAATAGTGGGCTCAGACTCATTCAGGATACCCCCAACGTTTAAAAAATCCAGTCAATAGACAATGTACTATTTATTCAGTTTGTTCTATTGAGCTTATCGATTGTGAAAACTGAAAACGCAATCATTTTATTATTTTTTTTTTTATTATTATCCTATTTTTCCACTTTTTAAATGCAACCATTTAATGTTTTAATGAAAAAAAGTTTGTTCATGAACAGTGTTAAGTTAACAGGAGTAAATGTATAATCTGTTTTATGTGTGTATTGTGTGGAAAAGATGGCAGCGATTCTAAAGGGAATTATTATTAGGCCCGAGCCGGTGATAGCCGGGAGGGCCTATTGTTTTTGCTCGGATTATTTATTTATTTATTTATTTATTTTTCTGCAAAATGATCCTCAATTTGACCCAGTGAACATGCGCGAAAAGTCATTTTTATTTGGCCCAAAGTTCAAGATCGGCGAAAAATTTATGTATTTGAAGTCGCCGAAAAAAAAATATGAAAAATGACTCAGTGGCGACCCCTAGAAAAGTCAAAATACATTGGGCCTATGGAAAGTGAAAGTACATTTTTTCCAATGTAGAAATACAAAACTTGGTAGATCCATAGAACACCTCAGGGCAAACAGAAAAGTCTATGACAGCCACAGCGTAAACTCAACAGGAAGTCCGCCATGTGGGGTGAAAGTTGCGGCCACCTAAATCGCACCCCTTACGCCAAAAGATTCAACTCATTGTTTTTTTGTCTAAATGGCCCCAATTTTGGTGAGTATCATCTAGACACATGTGCCAACAAAAGCTGTCATTTTGTTTTTGATATCTTATCGGGTGTGGGTGTGGCAAGCCTGTAACGAGGCGGCCATTTTTGTGGTAATAAATTATCCGTTAACTCTCAAACGCTTTCTCGGATCAAGTTGGACTCAAAAAGGCGTTTGTGCACATTCATGACCTGAACACAAAGATATGTAAATAAAAGGGTTAGCTTTAGAAATGGCCCTCTAGCGCCACCTACAAACTTATAATGGGACCCAAGAATTTAGTATGTCATAGAGACATAAAAATTGGCACACACATCACTTATGTCATGACGAACATAAAAGCTAATGACAACCACCCCCTATTTATAAATGTGTTGCCATAGCAACGGCGCAAATATGTGGAAAAAGTCAATGGGAAGGGAAAATTTTAGTTTGTCCTAGGCAAATGAAACTTGGTACACACATCCAGCATGGGCTTATGAACATAAAAGCCAATGGGGACCACACCCTATCACACACGCGAAGGCGGCCATTTTGAATTGAAAATGTGAACCGGGTTAGAATACACCTCACTTTTAAAAATTGACAGAAAATAGCTGCTTCATTCAAGAAACACCAAACTTAGGCAAAATGAGCTAAACACTTGTGTGCAAAATAGACAATGCCTTTTCTTGTTGTTTTTGCTCAATTTATATTTTTATTTAATTTTTATTTTTCTGCAAATTTTTCTGCAAAATTGTCCTTAATTTTGACCCAGTAAATGTGCGCAAAAATCTTAATATCTTAAATATTTGAAAAAATAATAAAAAGAAATGACTCAGTGGCGACCCCTGGGAAATGAAAATACATTCGGCCTATGGAAAGTGAAAGTAATTTTTTCCAACGTAGAAAAATGAAACTTGGTACATCCATAGGACACCTCAGGCCAAACAGAAAAGTCTATGACAGCCACAGCCTAAACTCAACAGGAAGTCCACCATGTGGGGTGAAAGGCGCGACCAACTAAATCGCACCCCTCGGGTCAAAAGATTAAACCCAATGTGTTTTCATCTAAATGGCCCCAATTTTGGTGAGTATCATCTAGACACATGTGCCAACCAAACTTGTCATTTTGTTTTCTGATACATTTACGGCTGTGGTCGTAATGAGCCTGTGAAGAGGCAGCCATTACTTTGGGAAATAAATGCCATTTACAAAATGCCAGGATCCTTCCTTTAAAGGACGCTCCTCCAGAGCCAAGACTAGAGCCTTGGAAAGCTCTTCAGAATCTTTTGGAACTTGTAAACTTGTTTTTTTAGACAAGTAATATTTACATTTTTACTTTTTAACAGGCGGGTGCAGCGATTTCTGAGCAAATCTCCAGTCAGTATTTTGTTTTTCTCGCCTTAGCCCAAACATAATCTATTATTTTTGTAAGTTCAGACAGATCCCAGGAAAACCAGGGAATGTGGAGACCTTTAACTCTAAATACAAGGTGGTGTAGCAGGCCCCAGCAGTAGCACAGGCCCGAGATGATGAAGCAGGCTCCAGCCAGAAGAAGATTCAAGCAGAGGCACAGGCCCAGTTATTTGACATTACTGTGAAGTTTACGCTTTAAAGCACGAAATGCATTCCTCCTAATACATATGTCCCCGCGGTCGCAAGGGAGGCGAGGGCCTTTATCGCCGCTTGCGGCTTTAATTTGTTATCTAATTGACAAGTGAGGATGCATCAAGGCCATAATCTCAATATTCTGGAGGATCATTTTGTTGATGTGGAACAAGGGTTAAAGGTTTTACATTTATCTATGTTCTTTGTGGCCTGTAGTATATATACCAACACAGCCTACAGTTTCAATGAAACAGTTTATAAAAAGTATATAAAGTATATAAAAATGTGGCAGTTACTGGTATATCATTGTTCCTGAATTAACATCCATCCATCTATCCATCCATCTTCTACCACTTATCTGGGCCTAGGTTGCTGGGCAACAGTCTAAGCAGAGACACCCAGACTTACCACTCCCCAGACACTTCCTCCAGCTCTTCCGGGGAGATACTGAGTGCTTCCCAGGCCAACCGAGAGACATAGTCTGAGGAGCTTCCCAACTACCTCAGTGACTTCAGGTTGGGTGATGGACATCCATCTCTGAGCCCTTGGCCTCTGCTTCCTCGTGGAAGACATGCCGATGGGGTTGAAGAGATCCTCGAAGTATCCCTTCCACCGTCCAACAGTTGAAGTGAGCAGATTCCCACCTTCGCTGTAAACAGTGTTGGCAGGGCACTGCTTTCCCATCCTGAGGCGCCGGACAGTTTGCCAGTCTGGAGGCAACTCCAGAGTAATGGAGACTCCAGACTCTGTCAAGGAGTTGGGTACCAGAGCCCAAGCTGTGAAGGTGAGCCCGACTATCTCTAGTCGGTATCTCTCCACCTCCCGCACAAGCTCAGGCTTCTTCCTCTTTCTGCTTATTGTGTCTCTGATTTAAGGCAATTTACAGCCAAGGTGATGAAACAACATTTAGATTATGTTCTCAGGGATTTGTGGTAGGGTGTGGAGGGTGGTGAAGTGTGGCACTGCCGGTGTGTTGGAGTGTGGTACTGCAGGACTGTGTTCTTTCTCGGTTGTGTTCAGATTGTGTTCTGTTTCTGTTGCGCTTGGACTGTGTTCTGTCTCTGTTGTGTTCTGACTGTGTTTTTTCTCGGTTGTGTTTGAACTGTGTTCTTCCTAGGTTTTGTTTCGATTATGTTCAGTCTCTGTTGTGTTTGTACTGTGTTCTTTCCTCGGTTGTGTTTGTACAGTGTTCTGTCTCTGTTGTGTTCGGAGTGTGTTTTGTCTCTGTTGTGTTCATACTGTATTCTGTCTCGGTTTTGTTCGGACTGTGTTCTGTCTCTGTTGTGTTTGTACTGTGCTCTGACTGTTGTGTTCGGACTGTGTTCTGTCTCAGTTGTGTTCGGATTGTGTTCTTCCTTAGTTGTGTTCGGACTGTGTTCTGTCTTGATTCTGTTCATACTGTGTTCTATCTCTGTTGTGTTCGAACTGCGTTCTGTCTTGATTGTGTTCGGTCTCTGTTGTGTTCGGATTGTGTTCTGTCTCTGTTGTGTTCGTACTGTGTTCTGTCTCGGTTTTGTTCGGACTGTGTTCTGTCTCGGTTCTGTTTGTACTGTGTTCTGTCTCTGTTGTGTTCGGACTGTGTTCTTCCTTAGTTGTGTTTGGCCTGTGGACAAAGGAGCTGTTGGCATGCTGGCCTTAAAGAGACGGCGGTTGTGTGGACCAACAGCATTCACACAAATGACCAGGACAATATGGTCCTGTTTGATCTAATCCATTAAGACTCGTAAAGAACAGTTGTCGGCAGCACAGACTAGTCCCTGACCGGTCCAAGAAAGAACAGTCTGGCCCAAAACAGACAATGTTTAGGCAAGTCAATATATTTATATAGCACAATTTATACACTGGGTCATTCAAAGTGCTTTACAGAAATAAAAGTCAATTAAAAAATACATAGACAATTTAGAAAAATTAAAAGACAAAGAGTGGATATAAAAACATTCAGTTGAAAATTTTAAAGCAAAGGCATCTGGACTAGGTTTTCTCCAAGTGTCTTCGCTAAGATACTTTGTCAATTATCTGTTCAGGTTTGCTTTGGTTCTGCTTTGAACAGGTTGTCACGTTGCGAAAACAAGTTCAAGTTTTCAATAAAGTTAACTCCTCCTCTTGGACAGCCATGTATTTTATACAGGCAGCCGATTGAATTTATTGATCCACCTGTAAATGTTTTGGGTTGGTCCAGTGATAAAAGATTGCACTTCCAGGTTCTCAAGTTTACTTTTTTTTTTTTTTATCAAATTCTGATTCCCTCTTCCTGGTGTTGACTGCCCCATGTGTATCATCAGCTGTTTAATCCCTGTGTGTTTGAACAAGACCTGTGGGAGTGCTGTTATATCAGTGACTTGGATCAGTGCACTTGGATAGCAGGATGTAACAAATCTACAGTTGTTTATGTCTCTGATAGCACCGGCAGGAAATCTCTGTCCTTTACTTTTGGGTTTTTCACAAATTTATGTCTCCTGTTTTCCACGGAATAGGTAACATTTACTCCCTGTTTATCAGTCACAGCAGAATTTTCTGGTTCAGTCAGTAGTTTGAATCTGTTTTTTAGCTGGATGTTCGGTGATGCTGCATATGCTCCTGTGATGCCAGCATTATTTTTTTCTAATAAGGTGTTGCTTTGATTTGGCACCAGGTTTATGCAAGGTGACATATTTTTTTTCAGTTACCATATCACTGGCAAATTTTGGTATGACACTATTATCCAAGTTTAAGTTTACAGTCTTATCACATGATGTGATTGAGATCATCTGATGAAGTAAATTTTCACATTCCAAAGCAAAAATCTTGGTTTGTAGCACACTAATTTTCTGTTGATATTTCCAACATTTTTGCATCCCAGTGTCCCATGATAATCCATAATCAACAATTTTGCAGTGTCACATTATGCTGACTATGTACATTTTTGGGCAAAAAAATGTACAATATGTCTGTGAAAACCCCTTATGGAGAAGTTCACACCAAGGACCGTGACGTCGCCCGATATGGCGCAACCGGGGCCCCACCCTGGAGCCAGGCCCGGGGTTGGGGCTCGCATGCGAGCGTCTGGTGGCCGGGTCTTTCCCCACGGGGCCCGGCCGGGCTCAGCCCGAAGGAGCGACGTGGGGCTGACCTCCCGTAGGCCCACCACCTGCGGGAGGAACCGTAAGGGGCCGGTGCAAGTGGATTGGGCAGCAGTCGAAGGCGGAGGCCTCGACGACCCAATCCCCGAACACGGAATCTGGCGCTAGGAACATGGAATGTCACCGCGCTGGCGGGGAAGGAGCCTGAGCTTGTGCGGGAGGTTGAGCGATACCGACTAGAGATAGTCGGGCTCACCTCCACGCACAGCTTGGGCTCTGGAACCCAAATCCTCGAGAGAGGCTGGACTCTCCACTACTCTGGAGTTGCCTGCGGTGAGAGGCGGCGGGCTGGTGTGGGCTTGCTCGTTCACTTGGTGAACGAGAGGGTCGCTTCCCTGCGCTTTCGGGTCGGGGATAGGTCTCTCACTGTTGTTTGTGCTTACAGGCCAAATGGCAGTGCAGAGTACCTGGCCTTCTTGAAGTCTCTGGGAGGGGTGCTGGAAAGACTCCGTTGTTCTACTGGGGGACTTCAACGCTCACGTGGGCAGCGACAGTGACAACTGGAGGGGCATGATTGGGAGGAACGTCCCCCGGATCTGAATCCGAGTGGTGTTCTGTTATTGGACTTCTGTGCTAGCAACAGTTTGTCCATAACGAACACCATGTTCAAGCATAAGGGTGTCCATCAGTGCACGTGGCACCAGGACACCTTAGGCCGTAGGTCGATGATCGACTTTGTTTCATCTGGCCATATGTCTTGGACACTCGGGTGAAGAGAGGGGCGGAGCTGTCAACTGATCACCACCTGCTGGTGAGTTGGATCCGATGGCTGGGGAGAAAGCTGGACAGACTCGGCAGGCCCAAAGGTACTGTGAGGGTCTGTTGGTAACGTTTGGCCGAGTCCCCTGTCAGAGAGATCTTCAACTCCCACCTCCGGCAGAGCTTCGACCACATTCCAAGGGAGACTGGAGACATTGAGTCCAAGTCGACCATGTTCTCCACCTCCATTGTCGACGTAGCCACTCAAAGCTGTGGCCGTAAAGTCTCCGGTGCCTGTCGTGGCGGCAACCCCCGAACCCGGTGGTGGACACCGGAAGTAAGGAAGGAGACCTACCGAGCCTGGTTGGCTCGTGGGACTCCTGAGGCAGCTGATAGGTACAGGCAGGCAAAGCGGGCTGCAGCCCGGGAGGTCATGGAGGCTAAAACTTGGGTCTGGGAGGAGTTCAGTGAGGCCATGGAAAAGGACTATCGGTCGGCCTCGAAGAAATTTTGGCAAACCGTCCGGCACCTCAGGAGGGGGAAGCAGTGCCCTGCCAACACTGTTTACAGTGGAGGTGGGAATCTGCTGACTTCAACTGGGGATATTGTTGGACAGGAAGGAATAGTTTGAGGATCTCCTCAACCCCACTGACACGTCTTCCACTGAGGAAGCATAGGCAGAGGGCTTGGAGGTGGACTCGTCCATCACCCGGGCCGAAGTCACTGAGGTAGTTGGGAAGCCCCTGGTGGCAAGGCACCGGGGGTTGATGAGATACGCCCTGAGTACCTCAAGTCTCTGGATGTTGTAGGGCTGTCTTGGTTGACACGCCTTTACAACATCGCGTGGCGGTCGGGGATAGTACCTCTGGACTGGCAGACCGGGGTGGTGGTCCCTCTTTTCAAGAAGGGGGACCCGGAGGGTGTGTTCCAACTACAGAGGGATCACACTCCTCAGCCTCCCCGGGAAAGTTTATGCCAGGGTACTGGAGAGGAGAATGCGGCCGATAGTTGAACCTCGGATTCAAGAGGAACAATGCGGTTTTCGTCCTGTTCGTGGAAGACTGGACCAGCTCTATACCCTCTCCAGGGTGCTGGAGGGTTTATGGGAGTTTGCCCAACCAGTCCACATGTGTTTTGTGGATCTGGAAAAGGCATGCGACTGTGTCCCTCGTGGCGCCCTGTGGGGGGTGCTCTGGGAGTATGGGGTTCAGGGCCCTTTGCAAATGGCTGTCCGGTCCCTGTACAACCGGAGCAGGAGCTTGGTTAGTATTGCCGGCAGTAAGTCAGACCTGTTCCCGGTGCATGTTGGACTCCGGCAGGGCTGCCCTCATTATCTTTATGGACAGGATTTCTAGGCACAGCCAGAGGCTGGAGAGAGTCTGGTTTGGGAACCACAGGATCTCATCTCTGCTTTTTGCAGATGATATTGTCCTGTTGGCTCCATCAAGCCAGGACCTTCAGTGTGCACTGGGACGGTTTGCAGCCGAGTGTGAAGCGGCTGGGATAAGGATCAGCACCTCCAAGTCCGAGACCATGGTTCTCAGTCGGAAAAGGGTGGCTTGTCCCCTTCAGGTTGGTGGAGAGATCCTGCCTCAAGTGGAGGAGTTCAAGTATCTAGGGGTCTTGTTCACGAGTGAGGGAAGGAAGGAGCGTGAGATTGACAGACGGATTGGTGAAGCTTCTGCAGTGATGCGGTCGATGTACCGGTCTGTCGTGGTGAAGAAGGAGCTGAGCTGTAAGGCAAAGCTCTCAAATTACCAGTCAACATTCCTACCCTCACCTATGGTCATGAGCTTTGGGTCATGACCAAAAGAACAAGATCCCGGATACAAGCGGCCGAAATGAGCTTTCTCCGCAGGATGGCGGGGCGCTCCCTTAGAGATAAGGTGAGAAGCTCGGTCACTCGGGAGGAGCTCAAAGTAGAGCCACTGCTCCTCCACATCGAGAGGAGCCAGCTGAGATGGCTCGGGCATCTGTTTCGGATGCCTCCTGGACGCCTCCCTAGGGAGGTGTTCCGGGAAGGTCCCAACGGGAGGAGACCCCGGGGAAGACCTAGGACACGCTGGAGGGACTATGTCTCTCGGCTGGCCTGGGAACGCCTGCTTATACTGCTGCCCCCGCGACCAGGCCCCGGATAAGCGGTAGAAGATGGATGGATGGATGTCTATGAAAACTATTTTAACATTTTTGGTGAAGTGTAAAATCTACGTATGTAATTATCAAGTGGAAATTGCCCTAAATACACCCATATCCAGAGAAATACTACTGGATGTAACATCCTCTATTCATTAAATACCTGCACTGTGCACAAACTGGCTGTTTTATAATCTACCTGGACGCCTGTGTTGAGCTCATACTCATAGCTCATACTGTTTTGCAGAAATAAAGAAAAGAAAAGCTGTTGTCCTCGAGCACATTGCATTGCCATGGTTACAGTGAACACTAAACCTGTGCCTTTCCATCCATCCATCCATCCATCCATCCATCTTCTACCGCTTATCCGGGGCTGGGTCACGGGGGCAGCAGTCTAAGTAGAGAAGCCCAGACTTCCCTCTACCCAGACACTTCCTCCAGCTCTTCTGGGGGGATACTGTGCCTTTCCATTCATGAAATATTGTTGTTATGGTGAATTAGAATTGTGTGAGGTCTTAAGTGTAGTTCATATTTCCATTGGATTCTCGCTTGCTAAGGGGTTTGGGAAACAGGGTTATGCTGCATTGGACAAAATTGGAATATCCAAATAGCACACATATCCTATGTACTGTGAAATTGAATATTTGGCTTTCTTATTAATGATGACATTCACTTAGATTTCTCATGACATGAAGGGGGTAATTTTTAACGAGACGGAGATAGTTTTGGTTATCATTCAAGACAGAAACAATATGATGTGACACCACTCCCCTCTTTTCGTGACGTAGGCTACAGCTGGCTGCTCGAATATCTCCCAAGTGACTTGAACTAATTTCTTTTACTTTTCTTGGAAAGCTATTGTGCATTTCATGTTTGCTTGTTAATTATTTATGGTTTTTTAAGGGGCTAGACTTGATCATGAAGACATGGAACGTGCAATGGATCTTAAGCAACGCAGGAAGCTTCAGTTGCACCGCAGTGGGGTTAATAACTTTCAACCTTGAATGGGCCAATGAACCGTGGTGCCAACATCTTCGACTCGACCCTCAATGGCAGGTTCTTAGACGACAGCCAAACTTTTTGTTCTGGACAATTACGTTGGAGCAGGGGTGCGGCGATGGTTGGCTTGGGCCTGCAGTTGGACCGAGGCACGTACAAGGCCAAATGGGCCTTAGTCCAGACCTGGTGACATCGGTGAAGGTGATCCTGAACCATAGGAACAGCCAGCTGTTGTTCCTGTTTCGCGAACAGGGGTGGTTGGTAACCATTACAACATTCAAAGGGCGACATACCTAGGGAGGAATTCACCAGGGTGTTTTGAGCATACTGCACCCTAGGTCCACAATTGTCAGGATAACCGTGTGTCCCTTGGACGGCAGGAGACATGTCACAAAGTCCAGCGCTATATGGGACCACAGTCAATTGGGAATGGGTAGGGGTCATACTAGTCATCCTGGAGAATCGGTTGGAGGTCTTATTCCTGGAACATACAGAGCAGGCAGAAAGTCTTTAGTGACTCTGTCCATGGTGGCCCACCAAAACTTGCCTTGCAGGCCGGCCAGCGTGCGCCCAATACCAGGATGGCAGGTGAGGTGGGTACAATTGACCCACTGCAGAACCTCCAACCATACTTCATCTGGGCACAAACAGGGCGTTAGGGGGTTGCCCATCCCAGGGTCGGCGTGCTTGCGTTGAGTGAGCCTGGTGCGAGACTCAATCTCACAGTTGAGGGTAGCCACGATATGGGACTAGGGCAGGATTGGCTCCGGAGCTGGAGGGCCCGTGGGGAAGAAACAGGACAAGGTATCTGGCTTCAGGTTCTTCAAGCCTGGATGATAAGTGAAATTTAAATGGTCAAAAAACAATGCCCACCTGGCCTGCTGGGAGTTTAGCTGCCTCGCCTTCTGGATATATGTCAAGTTCTTGCTGTCAGACCAGACGACAAACGGGTGGACGGCACACTCCAGCCAGTGGCGCCACTCCTCCAAGGCTACCTTCACAGCTAGGAGCTCTCGGTGACCCACATCATAATTCTCCGACGCTCCAATGCTTCGACCTCCACCACAAACTGCAACTCTGGATTCAGCTGTGTGAGAACCGGGGCAGATGTAAATCGCTGCTTTAGTTCCTGAAAGGGTGAGCGGTGGAGGTGAGAGCCGTCAGCGGGGCTACAATGCTGCTAAAGTTGCGGATAAAAAATATAAAAATTTGCAAAACCCAAGAAGCAGTGTACTTCCTTATGGCTGGATGGGGACGGCCACTCTCGTACGGCCGTAAGCTTTTTTGTGTATCATGTATTGTGTAAATCATGTGGAGAAGAACGTCATTCACAAGGTTTTGAAAGACAGCAGGGCATTCGTTAAACCAAACGGCATTACCAGATATTCAATATGTCCCAGGGGGGTGTTGAAGGCCGTCTTCCATTCATCCCTTTTGCTAATGCGCACAAGATGATAGGCATTGCAGAGATCTAGCTTGGTGGAGACCATGGAACCGCAGAGGGGAGTGAAGACAGAGCTGATCAATGGAAGTGGGTACTTGTTGGGGATCTTATTAAGGCCCCAAAAATCAATACATGGTCGCAGAGACATGCCTTTCTTGTCCACAAAAAACAAAAGCCCCCTCCATTTGGGGCCTAGTGGGAGATGAACAGATGATTTGGCACATCTCAGTACATCTCCCACTACTGTCGAGCCCCCCCTTTTACTGGTCGGACCTAGCAGGTAACGTAAAAATTTCCCAGCTGTTCGCAGTAAAGACAACTCCCAGTGGAAATACGACATTGCCTCTCCTCCTCATCCAAGCGGGCACGGCCCAGTTGCATGAATTTGGGCTCCACCAACGACGGGGAAAGAGACCGGAGGAGGTGCTTGGGAAGCTCGGAGACCAGGGGCAAAAAAACATCGTAGACAACAGATTACCTGCTCACTCCTGCCGAGGCTGCGGCAGACCCATAGGAGGTGCTGGGAAGCCAGGAGACAGAGGGGAAAGAGACCTTAAGGACTTCAGCTTACCGGGTCTCTGCCACGCCTGCGCTCACGGAGGCAGTAGTTGACCTGAATGGCTAAGCCGATGAGATCGTTAAGCCATTCTGTCCTTGAGGTCCTCAAACAAGGCTTTCAAAAAGGCCCCATGGAGAGCCTCATCGTTTCAACCACTCTATACAGCGAGCGAACAGAACTCAATGGCAAACTCGGCCATGCTGCGGCTTCCCTGGCGTAGAGAGAATAATCTCTACCTCCCCTCCTCGTACCGGGTGATCAAAGACCACTTTCATTTCAGCGATGAATGTGGGGTAGGAGAAGCACACAGGCTTCTGCTTCTCACAGACAGCGGAGGCCCAGTGCAACGCCTGCCCCTGTAGGCAACCGATTAAAAAAGCAATCTTAGCACGTTCGCTGGGATACGTACGGGGGTTCCGGCTCAAAAACCAAAGAGCACTGGGTTAAAAAAGCTCTGTACGGCGCAGGAGGAGGGACAAATGCTTTTTGGTCGGCGGAGGTGTGGCCTCAGGAGACGGAGCGGAGGGAGCTGGAGCGCTTGTAGAAAGCGTGAAATCCAAGGAAGCCAATTGGGTTTGTAGTCCGGTAAGACTACAGAAAAACTCCTTCATATAATCCACAATAACTTTAAGCATAGAGTAATGCTGCTCCAGGAGAGTGGTCTGAGCAGCGACAGTATGCTGAAGAGCACTTGGATCGGCTGGGTTCATACTGTGGCCAGATTGTACTGTAACATTCAGGCAAAAAACCCAAATGCAGATGCAAGGTACAAATTTCGAAAAGGTAGATTTATTTTAATGAAATGTTAGCTTGGTCTTGGCTGGTCTTCAGGGACCGATACGAACTGACTGGAGTAGGCGGAGGATGGACCAAAGCTGGAACCGGCAGCCGTACACGACGGACCTGGTATGGCTGGGCTGGGTCATGAGCCGGCGTGACATTGCCAGAAAGAACAGCAACACTCTGAGTGCCGCCAAGATAATTACACCCATACAGAATAATGACTAAATCTGTTGACATTTAGTGTTTAGGCATTCAGACCACCTTTCTGTTGTCTATAAAGTTTTGATGAGACTGATCACTAAACTCCCTTAAATGTTATTTGAATTATTGCTGAAGTATATAATACATCGTGTCTTGTTTCAAGGTGTCATTTGTAAGCTAGATTTAATATAGAGCCATACATACTATGGAAGTTCAAACAGCTAGCACCCTTGTGTGACAACAGCTCCTTTGAGTTCCATGCTGTTATCATCACCCACCCTGTTAAAGATTATTTTGTTATCTATCGACCCCCAGGTCAGCTTGGACATTTCTTGGAGGAGTTGGATGTGCTTCTTTCATCCTTCCTTGAGAATGGTACTCCTCTGGTGGTATTACGGGACTTCAACATCCACCTTGAAAAGCCACAGGCTGCTAACTTTAATAGCCTGACTGCATAATTTGACCTCAAGCGGGTCTCCACATCAGCAAACCAACAAGTCTGGTAAACAACTAGAGCTTATCTACATAAGATACTGCTCCACTCAACACACTCAGGTCACACCACTGCACACGTCTGATCATTTCTTAATAACTCTCAACCTTGACCTAACTTCCCCAGACACTGCAATTGTTTTTCTGCTGGTCACGCAAACTGTGTTTACTCAGTCCCTCACGTTTTTCCTCCGCCATCTCTTCTGTGCTTTCCCCTCTTGAGGAGCTCTCTTTTTTAAACAACAACCCCAGCCACCGACACTCTGTGCTCCATGCTTACATCCTGCTTGGACAACTTATGCCCTCTTACATCCAGACCAGCCCGTACATCCTTGTCTGCCCCCACTCTCTTTAAAACCTTTTCTTCCCTCCTTTGTCCGCCTACTCCCCCTCCATCAGATTAAACATCTGATTTTTCATTGTTCTTTGTAAAGAAAACAACCGCCATCGGCAGTCAGTTCTCTGTGCCAGCACCTGTCGAACTCATCCACTCCCCTAATACGTGTTTACTCCCTTCTTTTTCTCCTCTAACTGAAGCAGATGTTTCCAAGGTCATTAGTTCTAACCACCCTACCACTTGCCCGCTGGATCCAATCCCAAAACACATCTCCTTCCGGCCATCTCTCCATCTGTTGTGCCTGCTCTCACCCACATCCTCAACTCATGTCTCTCCACTTGGTCTTTCCCCACACCCTTCAAAGAGACCCGTATCAAACCACTATTGAAGAAACCCACTCTCAACCCAATACTGTTAGGAAACTATACAGTAGACCAGTTTTTCTCCTTCCCTTCATTGCCAAAGCTCTGGAGTGAGTTGTGTTTACTCAGCTCTCATCTTTTTTCTCTCAGGGAGGTGTCACTTGTTGCTACCTGAGGTACCACTTTCCTACCTGAGCACTCTACACAAATCCTACTCTTGTCTCGTCCAAACTGGATTATTGCAATGCTCTACTGGCTGGACTGCCTGCCTGCACAACCAAACCCCTGTAGCTGATCCAGAATGCAGCGGCAAGAGTGTTCTTTAAAGAACCGAAGAGACCACACATAACTCCTCTTTTTATTAGGTTACACTGGCTACCTGTTTACGACTGCATCAAGTTCAAAGCTATGCTCTTGGCCTACAAGACCACAACTGGTTCTGCACCCTCATATCTTCACTCACTAATACAGACCTACGTTCCTACCAGAACAACATCTGGTGGTACCATCCCAAAAATAAAAAAACTTACTCTCACATTCTTTCTCTGGATCTGTTCCACATTGATGGAATGATCTACCTGCTGCTACAAGATCAGCAGATTTTGTAGCCATATTTAAAAACACCAGAAAACACATCTCTTCTGTCAACACCCAACTGACAAACACTGACTTCTACTTCCTTTCTATCCATTCCTTTTCTTCAAAAAAAAAAAAAAAACAACTATTTTTTGGTGCACTTATGCTTTATGTTGCAACGATTGTTATAAACACCGTTCTTGGAGCTTTGGTTGTGTGAGTCATTGAAAATATTAGTAACCACAAAATACAATTTTTTTATTTTTTTTTCCTATGAAACAATCATTTTTGGATAGGACATACTGTAGGCAGGAGAAAGAGAAGCTTTTAAACATTGAGCATTTCTTTTGTCCAGCTTGTACACCAGATATATGGGCTTTATCCCCCTCCATGGTAATCGTAAGATGTATCGCTTTAACAGGTTTTAAGGGTATTATTATATGTTGTTAAACTAAAATATATACTATGGACCACTTATTTATATAAAAAAAATCACACAGACTTGGCTGAAAATATATATATATTTTTTTAAATGGTAATTTTTTTGGTAAAGGATAACGAGGTGAGGGACTTTGTATACATAATTTGCATTAACGTTTAACCGGTAAGTTAAAAAATTACATAATCTGTGTCCAGTCATCCTCAACATGCAGGCAAGGGTATTTGCCAGAAGAGTGAATGGACTGGTCCAAAACTGGATGAGGAGGGAGTGTAAGTTGCTGTGTGTTGACATGGCATGCTCTTTAGCGCTTTAAACATATTCTGAGGAGAGATATTTGCATACCCACTTTATCTACCAAAGAAGCATGCAGTACTAAATATATTGCCTTTATTTGCACAGACATCATGTGCAAGTACTAGCCCTACTTGCAGGTCTGTGAATCATTTCAAGATATATTGTCATTGTTACATTTTATGCTTAACTTTAAATATTTACTATTTGTGTGGGGAAGACGCTTTAAAAAAAAAAAATTGTGGGTAGGACGAAAACAAGATGGCTGTGTTATAAGAATTCTTTATCCATATTATCTAGTATAGTTTAAAAATTAATGGTCAGGTTTAATTCTTGCAAGAATGAAACAAAGACAACATGTTACAATGGTACAAGATGAGGTTTGCTTGCAAAAGTAATCGATACATGAGATTTTAAATCATGCATTTAAAGCTGTAGGAGGCGTATCTGTCATACACTCCCCAGGACAAGCTCCAGGGGCAGAAGTCATTCAGTGGCAAGTTTTGTCTACGTCTAGTCATGGTTAGAATAGCATGAAGGACATGACATGATCAGATTTGACATGACCTGAAGAGAACTATGAGCACCCATTAATTATAAACAATAGGAAATTAAAAATCATTATGACAAGCTGGTTATTGACAAAGTTTTAAAAATTACTTCAATATCTAGTCGCCTTGTATTTAGTGTTTCAAAATGTTTGAAACACAATTGTAGGTATGACTGTAGGTGGAGAAGTGGAGCAAGTTAATTCTTTCTCATCTCGTATCTTGTGCACTAACAACAAAGTAAATGTAAAAAGCTGGTAAGTTTGTACAACATCACTGAGCTAATCAGTTGTACTGTTGAACACTTTTTCCTTTTGTAATAGCTCACACAGACATGATAACAATACATGCCAGAGGATGGAACGTAAGGAAGTGAAATTTCCTACACAAGTACCACTCTGAAAGATATTTTAAAGGTTTTTATTGATGTTATTATTGACCATTATTTCTAAATTATAATGTTTTTATAATAACTGACTCTAATTAACCCCTCCTTGAACAGAAACCTTATAGTGGTGGAGGGGTTTGAGTGCCCGAATGATCCTAGGAGCTATGTTGTCAGGGACTATATGCCCCTGGTAGTGTCTCCCAAGGCAAACAGGTCTTAGGTGACGGGCCAGGCCTGGGGTTGGGGCATCACATGCGAGCACCAGGTAATGCCCCCTGTCAGAAAGATCTTTAACTCCCACCTCCGGCAGAGCTTCGACCAGATCCCGAGGGAGGTTGGAGACATTGAGTCCGAACCAGGTGGTGGACACCAGAAGTAAGGGATGCCGTCAAGCTGAAGAAGGACACCTACCGAGCCTGGTTGGCTCGTGGGACTCCTGAAGCAGCTGATAGGTACCGGCAGGCCAAGCGGACTGCAGCCTGGATGGTCATCCTCGAAGAAATTCTGGCAAACCGTCTGGCGCCTTAGGAGGGGGAAGCAGTGTCCTGCCAACAGTGTTTACAGTGGAGGTGGGAATCTGCTGACTTCAACTGGGGATATTGTTGGACGGTGGAAGGAATACATCGAGGATCTCCTCAACCCCACCGACACATCTTCCACTGAGGAAGCATAGGCAGAGGGCTTGGAGGTGGACTCGTCCATCACCCGGGCCGAAGTCACTGAGGTAGTTGAGAAGCTCCTCCGTGGCAAGGCACCGGGGGTGGATGAGATACGCCCTGAGTACCCCAAGTCTCTGGATGTTTTAGGGCTGTCTTGGTTGACACGCCTCTACAACATCGCATGGTCGGTTTGGGACAGTACCTCTGGACTGGCAGACCCGGGTGGTGGTCCCTCTTTTCAAGAAGGGGGACCAGAGGGTGTCTTCCAACTACAGAGGGATCACACTCCTCAGCCTCCCTGGGAAAGTCTATGCCAGGGTACTGGAGAGGAGAATGCGGCCGATAGTTGAACCTCGGATTCAGGAGGAACAATGCGGTTTTCGTCCCGGTCGTGGAAGACTGGACCAGCTCTATACCCTCTCCAGGGTGCTGGAGGGTTTATGGGAGTTTGCCCAACCAGTCCACATGTGTTTTGTGGATCTGGAGAAGGCTTACGACTGTGTCCCTCGTGGCGCCCTGTGGTGGGCACTCTGGGAGTATGGGGTCTGGGGCCCTTTGCTAAGGGCTGTCCAGTCCTTGTACGACCGGAGCAGGAGCTTGGTTCGCATTGCCGGCAGTAAGTCAGACCGGTTCCCGGTACATGTTGGACTCCGGCAGGGCTGCCCTTTATCACCGGTCCTGTTCATTATCTTTATGGACAGGATTTCTAGGCGCAGCCAGGGGCCGGAGGGAATCTGGTTTGGGGACCACAGGATCTCGACTCTGCTTTTTGCAGATGATGTTGTCCTGTTGGCTCCATCAAGCCAGGGCCTTCAGTGTGCACTGGGACGGTTTGCAGGCGAGTGTGAAGCGGCTGGGATGAGGATCAGCAGCTCCAAGTATGAGACCATGGTTCTCAGTCGGAAAAGGGTGGCTTGTCCCCTTCCAGTTGGTGGAGAGATCCTGCCTCAAGTGGAGGAATTCAAGTATCTCGGGGTCTTGTTCACGAGTGAGGGAAGGAGGAAACGTGAGATTGACAGACGGATCGGTGCAGCTTCTGCAGTAATGCGGTTGTCGTGGTGAAGAAGGAGCTGAGCTGTAAGACAAAGCTCTCGATTTACCGGTCAATCTACGTTCCTACTCTCACCTATGGTCATGAACTTTGGGTCATGACCGAAAGAACAAGATCCCGGATACAAGCGGCCGAAATGAGCTTATGTATGTGTGTAAGCATTTCATATGTGTGTTTAAACGTTACATATGTGTGTATGTGTAAGCGTTTTGTGTGTGTGTAAGCGTTTCGTGTGTGTGTGTAAGCGTTTCATAAGTGTGTGTGTGTGTGTGTGTGTGTGTGTGTAAGCGTTTCATAAGTATGTGTGTGTGTGTGTGTAAGCGTTTCATAAGTGTGTGTGTGTCTGTGGGTGTGTGCGTATTAAACTTATCATGTTTAAACCATGCACGCTGACATTATGTTTTCTCTTTTTCTATTAATATATTTCTAAATGTATTTATATATAATCCCTTACTTGATTATAAACCATGCATAAGTATTAACCAGGGTGCACGTGGCAGAGTGGTTAGCACTCCTGCCTTACAGCAAGAAGGTCGTGAGTTCAAAACCCGGCCGACTCAAACATTCTCGGCCGACTACGGTCTTTCTGTGAGGAATCTGCATGTCCTCCACATGTTACCGTGGGTTCTCTCCGGGTACTCCGGCTTCCTCCCACCGTCCAAAGACATGTATGTACAGGTTAATTGGCAACTCTAAAGTGTCCCTAGAGAATGAATGTGAGAGTGAATGGTTGTCTGTCAATGTCTGTCTCTATATGTTAGCCCTGCGACTAACTGGCCACTGTCCAGGGTGTACCGCCTCAGGCCCAAAGCTGCTGGGATAGGCTCCAGTCACCCGCGACCCCTAACGGGACAAAGCGGTAGAAAATGAATGAATGAATGAAGTATTAACCATAAGACACTTAACATAAACTCATAATAAATTAACTAAATAACTATACAAAAATAATACACATAATTATCAAAAATATTACATCACTCTAATTGCATATATTACATCCTCTGTTGCAGTTTGGGGTTACACTTTGCAATGTGAGTATTTTTTTTTTGTTACTTCTTTTGGCTTGTTTGTTCAATAACCGTTACCAGAAATAACGTGCAACTTTATAAATGTAATAAGGATGTAATATAGGATGTACAGTAGTTGTTATCCCATCTAATGCTAACTCTGTCACATTTATGGCATTGGTCTCATTATATTTATTGGTCTGTATATAATAACAAAAATCACGTCTGTTTGTCTCAAGGTTGTGATCCAAAGTACGACATACAAGAACAAATGACAAAATTCAATATATTTTAGGATATAGTGGTGAGGTGCAATGCACCACGTCAGCAGTGAGCACGGGTGGGCCCTCTGCAGATGCCAGCAAGCTCTCAACAGATGTGTCAGAAGGATGTGAACAAGTGTCTTCTCATTCAGTGAGAGTATAAAACATTAATATAATATAAATATAAAATATAAAACATACTTTACTCACTGAGGTTTTTTATATACCAGAGCTGAATGTGTGAATAAAGAATATTTATGCAACATTACTAACACAATGAAACAACAACATAATACTAATAATAATATTTTGTTTTTATTACAGCACTAACGTGTCTACACAGTAAAGGTGGACAAAGACTATAGCTACACCCCTCGCTTGCAGAGCAGAATTTTTTGAAAAAAAATGTGATAAAATAAATGTTATTTCTGTCAAAATGATATCCATACAATTTTTTTTCTCTTGCTTTCTGTCCCTATCTCTTGGACATGACTCAAACCAAGGGCAGCAACAAAACAAGACTGTGGATCAATGCAACATTTCTTTATTATAAATATGTGCATGACATGCTGCAGCCTGGTTGCATCGTCTTGACTTGGTTGAGTTGTAGCTGTAACATAGTGAGTTAAATTTCACTTTTATTACAATATTTAAATTGATTCTTTAAGCTAAAGAGAAACATACTTGCTGCCGCCCATTCCTTAACATCTTCATCCCAACCCTGTAGATTAAGATCAGTGTTCCCCAGCTCAGTCTTTAAGATCTTAAGAGAATTTTACTTTACAGATTAATGAGCAGACGATGGAGACTGTATATGATTTGAAAATAATAGACAGGTTTAATCTTTGCAAAGAGAAACAAAACGGACCCCCGGTAACAATGGTACACAGAGGGTTTTGCTTAAAGATGTAAACAATACATGAAGCTTTTATAGGTTTACATTATGCCTCTCAGCTCCAGGCTCGTGGATGGATGTGTATTGAGCTGACATGTCAGTCCTAGATGTGTCACTAAGTGTACAGGACAGAGTGTCCCTGGACAATGATTAGATGTAGTGCAAAGTGATGTCTTTGTATTGTTTAGATTAGCCTGGCACCAAATAGGAGATATAGCTCAAGACATTAAGTCATACTTGTGTGTGGATAAGCATATGAACTGGAGCAAGAGTGAGAGCATAATATACAATATTAATGGAGATGTACAATTCCCATAACAGGTCTCTAGCTGTTTCTGTTTATCCACCGTCATGCACACATATGAAACGCTTACACACATATTAAACGCTTACACACACATATGCAATGCTTACACACACATATGAAACGCTTACACACATATTAAACGCTTACACACACATAAAAAATGCTTACACACACATATGAAATGCTTACACACACATATGGAACGCTTACACACACATATGGAACGCTTAAACACACATATGGAACGCTTACACACACATATGAAACGTTTACAAACACTTATGGAATGATTACACACACAAATGAAATGCTTACACTCACATGAAACGCTTACACACACATTAAACGCTAAAAAAAACATATGAAACGATTACACACATAAAAAGCTTACATACATATGGAACGCTTACACACATATATAGAATGCTTAAACACACATATGGAACGCTTACACACACATATGGAACGCTTACACAAACATATGGAACGCTTAAACACACATATGGAAACGCAAGCACATAAAAAGCTTACACACACATATAAAACGCTTACACACATAAGAAACGCTTACACACATATGAAACGCTTACACACACATATGGAACGTTTACACACACATATGAAACGCTTACACACACATATGGAACGCTTACACACAAATATGAAACGCTTACACACATATGAAACGTTTACAAACACTTATGGAATGATTACACACACACATGGAACGCTTACACACACAAATGAAACGCTTACACACATGAAACGTTTACAAACACTTATGGAATGATTACACACACACATGGAACGCTTACACACACAAATGAAACGCTTACACTAACATGAAACGCGTACACACATATGGAACGCTTACACACATATAAAAACCTTACATACATATGAAACGCCTACACACATGAAACGCCTACACACATATGAAACGCCTACACACATAAAAAGCTTACACAAATATGAAAAGCTTACATACATATGGAACGCTTACACACATAAAAACCTTACACACATATATGAAAAGCATACACACATATGAAACGCTTACAACACACACATATGGAACGCTTACACACATATGAAAAGCTTACACACATATGGAACGCTTACACACATAAAAAGCTTACACACATATATGAAAAGCCTACACACATATGAAACGCTTACAACACACACATATGGAACGCTTACACACACATATGAAACGCTTACACAAACATATTAAACGCTTAAACACACATATGGAACGCTTACACACACATATGGAATGCTTAAAAACACATATGAAACGCTTACACACACACATAAAACGCTTACACACATATGGAACGCTTACACACACATATGGAATGCTTAAAAACACATATGAAACGCTTACACACACACATTAAATGCTTACACACATATATGTAACGATTACACACATATGGAACGCTTACACACACATATGGAACACTTACACACATATGGAACGCTTACACACACATATGGGACGCTTACACACACATAGGGAACGCTTACACACACATATATAAAACGCTTACAACACATGAAATGCTTACACACACATATGGAACGCTTACACACACACATTAAATGCTTACACACATATGAAACGCTTACACACATATATGAAACGATTACACACACATAAAACGCTTACACACACATACGAAATGCTTACACACACATATGAAACGCTTACACACATATATGTAACGCTTACACACATATGAAATGCTTACACACATATGGAACGCTCAAATACACATATGGAACGCTTACACACACATGAAACGCTTAAACACATATGAAACGCTTACACACAAATATGGAACGCTTACACACACATATGGAAAGCTTACACACACATATAAAACGCTTACACACACATATGAAACGCTTACACACACATATGGAACGCTTACACAAACATATGGAACGCTTACACAAACATATGGAACGCTTAAACACACATATGGAAACGCAAGCACATAAAAATCTTACACACACATATAAAACGCTTACACACACATATGAAACGCTTACACACACATAAAGAAAGCTTACACACACATATGAAACGCTTACACACATATGAAATGCTTACACACACATATGAAACGCTTACACACATATGAAACGCTTACACACACATATAAAACGCTTACACACACATATGGAACGCTTACACAAACATATGGAATGCTTAAACACACATATGGAAACGCAAGCACATAAAAATCTTACACACACATGTAGCCCAGCTAAACCCAGTGTAATACGGTAAGGGCCCCTGAGTTCTTATTCAACTCTTTTAATAACAACTTAAATCTAGATTATGAAATACTTACTGCTTCTTAAGTCTAATATGTATATCACGTCTTACCTTTTCAAACAATAGCACCTTTAATCACACACTGTCAAGAAGAAAATGATCAAACCAGAGTTAAAATATCAACTTAAATTTACTGATTTAGCAAATTCAGGAATATACAACAAATGTCATTCACGAAACAAAACAAAATGGGCCCACACACCAAACACTCACACACCCATGCTTCAGGTAAGTATTATACTGCAGTTATAAACCCCCTGTTGCAGGCCTGAGCGATGCTTGTGAGCGTGGAGACCTAAAACTTAGTGGTCACTTCACTCTACGAGTCAAAAGAAATATATCCAAAAGTACCTGGTTTTAGAAGGTCATAGTTACTCTGGGAAGAAAGCAGTAGTGTGTCCTAAGATGGCGGCACGATCTCGTCCCCTGGTCCTCGTTCTCCCAAGATCACGGGCGGTCATGTCCACTGTTCCTCTCTGCTTCACTCCTCTCACGTGTACCGGTCCGGCAAAACATCGGCAACTCACTTTCAAAAGTCTATAGCTCCTCACAGTTCACAGTCTTCGTGCCTCAGGCCGAGAACACGAGAAAATATATACTAGCAAGTTGTATTAACTTAGCTCTCCTCAGATGCGCACACACCCGCTTAGCCAGCAGATGCTAAAACTTGAGCTAGTGACTTAACTTAGTTCAATATTTACGAGTGCAGGTCCGTCTTCGAACTGAAGAAACGCTCCTTTACTCTCCAAAACAAATGCAAAAAAATAGGTCTCTGTCTAAACTGTTGAGCTAACAGTCCAAAACCTAGTTTTTATTCTCCAAATGCGAGACACGTTTCTCTTTTTCTGTCGTGTTGTTTGTTCCGATGTTAAGCTAACAAGTGTTATATCATGCACTTCCGGTTTCACGTATGTCAAGTTAATACAAAGATAAGACAGCAAAAGTAGTACACACATACGGCACTTCCTATGGAATATCAAAGTAAAATAAATAAAATATATATTCACAGCATTAAACTGTTTATATCATTTAAACTTATTTCCAGGTGCTTTCAAGTGTTTTTAAAGATATTATCTAAGAAATTAAATAGATTTTGAATCGTTTTTAACAATATTTATACAACTTGTGAACTTACATATACTTTTTAAACCTTTTTAAACTGTAACTTATACTATGAACTTTTCCACTGTATTATTATCATTACTGATTTATATCCAGGTTACATCCTCCCCCTTCTAAACGTCTGATGTCCTCATCTGACTACAAGTAACAAGACTATGTGAGAATGCAATTAATTTTCACCAATATGAATGGTGACACCTCTATGTACAATAGTAATAGGTTGATCCTTTGATCTGCCTGGTTTGTCATAAGTGAGCCTGACGACAGGTTTAACTGTTCGTCTTGGTCTATGTGTCTGGGTCAGTGCTATGTTCTGGGGACTTTGGCGAACATCTTCATCACTTGAAGTAGGTTCGGGCTCTGAATCTGAATCAGGGACAGTATTTGGTGGAAGTTCTTCTTGAACAGGGATCTCTTCCTCTGTTCGTCCATGAGTGTCATGTCTTGTCACATTTCGTTGTCTCAGCACTTGCTCTAGATACGTTCTGTAGGATCTTCGGGGTTGGACATATTCAAAATCGGAAGACTCAGATGACAAATCACTTTCCATTTCTGAGTGATAGTCACGAGCATGCTGTTGTCTTGTCACTTTGTTTCTGGTACGCTGTTTCTTTTGAACTTCATCCTCTTCATCTGGCATGGGGATTCTTACGAGATCACCAATTGGCAGGATATTGTCTCTGTGCAGTGTTTTCACCTTGCCATTGCCGTTTTGAGGTTTTAACTTGTACACTGGTAGATTTGGAAGTTGCTGCAGTATGGCGTAGGGGATGTCACACCAACGGTTTTCAAGCTTGTGTTTTCCTTTCAATCCAAGATTCTTTACTAGAACTCGATCTCCGGTTCGAGATTCTGATACCCCAATCTTTTGTCATATGCTCTTTTGTTTTTCAAGTGTGTCTTTGTAGAAGCTTCAGCTGCCAATTTGTAAGCACTTTGAAGTTCACTCTTCAACTTAGTGACATATGCTGAGTGCTGTGCTTCTCCTCATCAGGAATGGTGCCAAAACAGAGATCAACAGGAAGTTTAGCCTCTCTCCCAAACATAAGAAAGTAGGAGAGTAACCAGTGGAGTCACACTTAGTGCTGTTGTAAGCATGTACGAGGTGAGTGACATGCTGACTCCACTGCCTCTTCTTATCTTGGCTCAACGTACCCAACATTGATAATAGGGTGCGATTAAACCTCTCAGGTTGAGGGTCACCTTGAGGGTGATACGGAGTTGTGCGAGACTTTCGTATTCCCAAAATCTTTAGCAGCTCTCTGATGAGTCTAGACTCAAAGTCTCTGCCTTGATCCGAGTGAATGCGTGAGGGCAACCCGTAGTGAAGGAAATACTTCTCTACGAGGATCTTAGCAACTGTCAGGGCAGTTTGGTTCTTACTGGGAAAAGCCTGTGCATACCTCGTAAAGTGGTCTGTTACGACTAACACATTGCTGATCCCCTTTGAGTCAGGTTCCATGGAAAGAAAATCAATGCACACTAGATCCATAGGCCCTGTGCTGACAATCTGGTGCAATGGAGCGGCTCTTTGGCTTGGAGTTTTCCGTAGCACACACTCTCCGCAGTTTTTTATGTACTGCTCTACATCAGTGGCCATTTTGGGCCAGAAGAACCGGCTTCTGAGCATGTCTGTGGTTCTTTCTACACCTAGGTGCCCAAGATCATCATGCAGCGACTTGAGAGCAACTGTCCGGAATTCGGCAGGCAGTACCAGTTGGTTGGTTTGTTTACCTGAGTGGCTAGTGCTCACGCGATGAAGCAGTCCATCTTTCATGACTAGCTTTCCAATGTCTCTTTTCATGGCCAGCATTTCTGGATTTGTTTTGATATCTTCAGGCCATTTGCTGGACTTCATAGCCTGCATGGTGGTCTGTATCACCGTGTCTTGTCTTTGGGCTGTGATTAGTTCTTGTTTTGACAATTGGCTTAGTGTGTTCAGCTGCATGCGTGTTGGATAGGCATACACTTCAGGAATACATTCTGGTGGAGCTCCAAGTCGTGCTGCATACGTGGGAGATTCTTTGGGGGAATCGAGAGCACCAACACGCTGGCAGATAGATTTGACACCAGAGTGTGAGATACTTTGCCACTGACCATCTTCTTCAAACTCCATTCTTGACAATAAATCAGCATCTATGTTATTTTTTCCAGGTCTGTATATAATGTCGAAATCATACACTGACAGGTCCGACAGCCAACGATGTCCTGTTGCGTTAAGCCGCAGTGGTGAGGACATATGTTAATGGGTTATTGTCAGTGCGGACAGTAAACCTTGCGCCATATAGATAGTCGTGGAACTTTTCCACTATCGCCCACTTGAGAGAAACTCCAGTTGGTGAATGGGGTAGTTTCTTTCAGAGGGGCTCAGTTTGCGACTTGCGAATGCCACCGGCCTAAGTCCTTCAGCATAGTCTTGATATAGGACTGCTCCGATGCCATTCAAACTTGCATCCACATGTAACACATATGGCTTGTTTGGATCGGCAAAAGCCAACACTGGGGCATTTGTCAGACAGTGCTTGACCTTTTCAAAGGCCTCTGTGCACGACTCATCCCATCTTGATCCAAAGGGCTCTTTCTCATCCAGGTAAGAACTCTTTTGCGACTTGTTTGGACTCTTTCCCTTTTGCTTGGGCGCGTAACCTTTAGTGAGGTCAGTGAGTGGGCGTACAATCGACGAATACCCTTTGATGAAACGTCGATAGTACCCACAAAACCCGAGGAAAGATCTGAGAGTTTTCAGGTTGTGGGGCCTAGGCCAGTGGGTCACAGCTTCTATCTTTGCGGGGTCAGCCGAAATACCATCTGCGGAGACTATGTGGCCCACATATCTGACTTTGGTCTGGCAGAACTGACACTTGTCAAGCGAGATTTTCAGCCCAACTTCTTCAAGTCGATCGAGGACTTTTAACAACCTTTCCTCATGCTCTTCTAACGTTCGCCCAAACACTATCAAGTCATCCAAATACACCAAAACTTGAAGGAGATTCATGTCACCAACCGCTTTCTCCATCAAGCGCTGGAAGGTTGCGGGGGCGCCAGTGATTCCTTGGGGCATTCGCTCAAATTGATAAAAACCCAGAGGACAGATAAAGGCCGTCTTTTCTTTGTCCTCCTCTTTCATGGCAATCTGGTAGTAGCCACTTCGCAAGTCAAGGACGGTGAACCACTTGCTACCAGAGAGACAATCCAGGGCCGTCAATGCGCGGTGTAGTGTATTGATCAGGAACAGTACGGCTATTGAGTGTGCGGTAATCTATGCACATCCTCACATCCCCATTTTTCTTCCGTACAATAACAATTGGAGATGCGTAAGGGCTTCTGGACTCTTTAATAATGCCAGCAGCGATCAGCTTCTGAATGTGGCGGCGCACATCGTCGATATCGGCAGGAGTAATGCGTCTGGAGCGTTCACGGAATGGTCTTGGATCTGACATACGTATGCTGTGCTCCACTCCTTTGGCCAGACCAACATCCAGCTCATCAAATGAGAAAACAGCTGTTCTTTCTGATAACTTTTTGCATAGCCTTGCCTTCCAGGCTTCAGGGACAGGAGACTCTCCGAAGTTGATCTGGCTTGCGTCAAAGACTTCAGACTTGGACTCATGGCAAGGCATGGAGGTGACAACATCAGCAATACAAAGATGGCCAATAGCAGTGCCAACAGGTAGGGTCACATTCTTGAGAGACTCATTCTGGATCAGGACTGTGAATTGGCTGAGTTCAATGGCACTGCTTGGCATAACCATGGGCTGAACAAACACATCTGCAGGTAGGGGATTGTTTGTTGAAGCTTCACACATGATCATTTCTTTTGGAAGTGGCTGTTCACAATAAACTTTGCAATTTGCTTTGAGACTTGAGCCAGCAGGTATCATTAAAGTTCCGGGACCTTCCCATTTCACAACGCCAACACCATCAACTTCCTCTTGAATCAGACAGGGATTGTAGGTCTCTGAACTTGGGCAAAAGCTTTCAATGCTGAATACATGGGCAGGTACACCTGGCATGTCAGTGCATAGCTGGGACAATCTTTTTGACAGACTGGCTTTGGCATTTGTTCCGAGAATGACTGGTGTCTGATCGGGACCTGGTGGATCTGGACAAATCAGGGCCAAGACTGACATGGTCGTTGGGGCTCCAGTCACTTTCTTTGGGAACTCCATGTCTACAACAACGTAGCCGAGATAGGGATAGCTTGAGTCACTTAGGCCCCAGATGTGAAGTTGGGCTACGGGGTAGATGGGCGTGTTTGACAGGTATTTTCTGTACCAAGACTCAAAAATTATGCTTACACGAGAACCACTGTCCAAAAGTGCATCACACAAATGTCCATTCACTTTCACTGGCTCGATTGAGGGCGGGCCAATTAAGCCTTCAGGAATACAATTTAACTGCAGTACGTCAACAGCACTTTTTCTCACGGTGCAGGCAGGGTCTTGAGGAGGATTATCAGCATTAGACTGAGAGCTATTGAGCTTGGCTTTCTTGAGTGAGTGCAGAAGTCTTTGAATAACTTTGCTTTGGTTTTCTGGCCTGTTGCATTTACCAGCTAAATGACCATTTTCACCACATCGGTAACAGAAACGCTCTTCAGTCTCAGTTTGTCTCATATTGGAGTTCACAACAATTACAGTTGTTTGCCCTGCACTTTGACGTTTGTTTGACTTTGGATTCATCTTTTGTTGGAGATGTTTGACTTGTTTTTTCAATGCCTGTACTTCAGGATCTAAGCTTGTAGCACTTTCAGGCTGTGTAGGATGCTTTTCTGGAGTTACTACATCAGGCTGACTTTGAGTAGCGAGAGCAGCAAACATTGACTTGACTTCCTTGATTTCAGCTCTCAGCTTTTGAATTTCTGACTGCTTACTTTCGGATTGAACTGTGGCATGAACAGTGTGAACAGAGTGAGAGAGCTTTGCTTTAGATGCCGCATACTCTTCTTCTTTTCGGATCTCTTTCAGAAGCTCTAGAAAGTTTGGAGGATTGCTTTGTCTTTCTCTTAATCTGAGCTGCAACAACATCAAATCAGCATTCACTGCACCTTTTAGTAACTGGTCAACTCTTACTCTGTCCATGTCTTTGGCTGGCAGACCACCTCGTTGCACAACTTTAGCCAGTGCACGCTCTAGTCTTCTCAAGAAGTCTGATAGCTTTTCACCTGGTTGTTGCTGCAAAAGTCTGAAGGAGAAATACAAATCATCACCGGACTCAGCCAGGCCAAAAGCACTCTCCAGGGCTTCTAAGCACTTGTCTGCAGTGACACCAATATCTGAGAGGCGTATTGCTTTGATAAGTTCAAGAGCAGGACCTTTCAAACTTTCCATAATTCTTCTCCTTTTTTCTTTGTCAGAGCCTTCACTTTCTTCAACCATCAGGTAAGCTTGCTCCAGCCAATGGTCAAACTGTTCCTCTCCAGCCGGAGTAGGGACAATGCCTGAGAAAATACGTGGCGCGATATCCTCCACTCTCCGATGCAGGTTTGTTTGTTTTGTCCAGCAAATCTGTGACAGCACGAATAAGTGATTCTGCAGGCGAGGGTGCAGGCTGCTGTGCCTCTGTGAACAATGCTTGTACATCATCAAATGACTTTCCTTCTGCTTGTAGAAGAGCTTTCAATTTCACATTGAAGTCATCGTCAGGAGTGGTTGTATTAGAAGTTGTGATTACTGGCCATCCTGCTGAGTTTTCAGAAGCCAGCACTTCTGCTGGGACCTCCTCTGCTATGACCTTTTCCCTGCATTCACACAACACAAGAACTTTGTCATCAATGTCACTCAAGATACGTCCTCTGACTCTGACGCGTCCCAGACACTTGATACTCTGTAAAGTCTCTTCAATTAGTGTTATGTCTGTGTCTTCAGGAACAACTGTCAGCAGGGCATGGTCCTCATCCAGTGCTTCTCCACGACACCACCTTTTCAATTTGTCCACTAGAGTGTTTGCCATCCTATGTGCAGTTTTTGTTTATGTTTATGTGTCTAAAATCTAAGAGTGATTATAAAGACCCAAAATACAGTAAATAAATCAAATGTATCCCAGCGGTGCCTCCATTTATGTAGCCCAGCTAAACCCAGTGTAATACGGTAAGGGCCCCTGAGTTCTTATTCAACTCTTTTAATAACAACTTAAATCTAGATTATGAAATACTTACTGCTTCTTAAGTCTAATATGTATATCACGTCTTACCTTTTCAAACAATAGCACCTTTAATCACACACTGTCAAGAAGAAAATGATCAAACCAGAGTTAAAATATCAACTTAAATTTACTGATTTAGCAAATTCAGGAATATACAACAAATGTCATTCACGAAACAAAACAAAATGGGCCCACACACCAAACACTCACACACCCATGCTTCAGGTAAGTATTATACTGCAGTTATAAACCCCCTGTTGCAGGCCTGAGCGATGCTTGTGAGCGTGGAGACCTAAAACTTAGTGGTCACTTCACTCTACGAGTCAAAAGAAATATATCCAAAAGTACCTGGTTTTAGAAGGTCATAGTTACTCTGGGAAGAAAGCAGTAGTGTGTCCTAAGATGGCGGCACGATCTCGTCCCCTGGTCCTCGTTCTCCCAAGATCACGGGCGGTCATGTCCACTGTTCCTCTCTGCTTCACTCCTCTCACGTGTACCGGTCCGGCAAAACATCGGCAACTCACTTTCAAAAGTCTATAGCTCCTCACAGTTCACAGTCTTCGTGCCTCAGGCCGAGAACACGAGAAAATATATACTAGCAAGTTGTATTAACTTAGCTCTCCTCAGATGCGCACACACCCGCTTAGCCAGCAGATGCTAAAACTTGAGCTAGTGACTTAACTTAGTTCAATATTTACGAGTGCAGGTCCGTCTTCGAACTGAAGAAACGCTCCTTTACTCTCCAAAACAAATGCAAAAAAATAGGTCTCTGTCTAAACTGTTGAGCTAACAGTCCAAAACCTAGTTTTTATTCTCCAAATGCGAGACACGTTTCTCTTTTTCTGTCGTGTTGTTTGTTCCGATGTTAAGCTAACAAGTGTTATATCATGCACTTCCGGTTTCACGTATGTCAAGTTAATACAAAGATAAGACAGCAAAAGTAGTACACACATACGGCACTTCCTATGGAATATCAAAGTAAAATAAATAAAATATATATTCACAGCATTAAACTGTTTATATCATTTAAACTTATTTCCAGGTGCTTTCAAGTGTTTTTAAAGATATTATCTAAGAAATTAAATAGATTTTGAATCGTTTTTAACAATATTTATACAACTTGTGAACTTACATATACTTTTTAAACCTTTTTAAACTGTAACTTATACTATGAACTTTTCCACTGTATTATTATCATTACTGATTTATATCCAGGTTACACACATATAAAACGCTTACACACATATGAAACGCTTACACACACATATGAAACGCTTACACACACATATGAAACGCTTACACACACACATATGAAAAGCTTACACACACATATGAAACGCTTACAGACATATGAAACGTTTACACACATATGAAACGCTTACACACATATGAAACGCTTACACACACATATGAAACGCTTACACACATATGAAACGCTTACACACACATATAAAACGCTTACACACACATATGGAACGCTTACACACACATATGAAACGCTTACACACATATGAAACGCTTACACACACATATAAAACGCTTACACACACATATGGAACGCTTACACAAACATATGAAACGCTTACACACACATATGAAACGCTTACAGACATATGAAACGCTTACACAAACATATGGAACGCTTACACAAACATATGGAATGCTTTAAAAAACACATATGGAACGCTTACACAAACATATGGAACGCTTACACACATTTGGAAACACAAGCACATAAAAAGCTTACACACATATGAAACGCTTATACACACACATATGGAACGCTTACACAAACATATGGAATGCTTAAAAACACATATGAAACGCTTACACACACATATGGAACACTTACACACACATATGGAACGCTTACACACACAAATGGAACGCTTACACACACATATGGAACGCTTACACACACATATGGAACGCTTACACACACATATGGAACACTTACACACACATATGCAACGCGTAGACACACATATGAAATGCTTACATACACATATGAAACGCTTACACACATATGAAACGCTTACACGCACATATGAAACGCTTACACACACATATGGAACGCTTACACACACATATGGAACGCTTACACACATAAAAAGCTTACACACATATGGAACGCTTACACACACATATGGAACGCTTACACACATAAAAAGCTTACACACATATGGAACGTTTACAACACACACACATGAAACGCTTACACACACATATGAAACGCTTACACACACATATGAAACGCTTACACACACACATGAAAAGCCTACACACATATGAAACGCTTACAACACACACACATGAAACGCTTACACACACATATGAAACGCTTACACTCACATATGAAACGCTTACACACACATGAAAAGCCTACACACATAAGAAACGCTTACAACACACACATGAAACGCTTACACACACATGAAACGCTTACACACATATGAAACGCTTATGTAACCCATGTCACATGAGAAAATAGACCCCTCTCATTCGCTGGTTGCCATAAGTTCAGGAGGAGGCGTAGGGATATGCTCCGTCATCAGGTTCCTGCTGTTGCTGCAAGTGTGTTTAGCCGTGCTAATAAGTTTGGACAAACACTTCAGAGAGTAAAGGGAAATTCTAACCTTAATAATTGACTCAGCGGTCAGGGTTTTGTGTGTAGGTTGTTTGTAGCTCTTAACGGACGACTACTGATTCTTGTCAACGACAAGTGGCGAGCTGGTAGGGATCTACTTATTTTTTCCCCTAATTTTTTAACCTGGAATATCTTCGGGACATGGACAATACCCACCTTAACTGGAAAACTGACCTTTGACCTCCTAACTAAAGGATTTACAAATGAACTACTGGAAAACTATACCTTGTCTAACTGAAAAGGAAATTTACTTAAGTTGCAATTTATGTTATGTTGTATTGTATTTAATTGCTTCATTATCATTTGCCCTAATAATTAATACATTTATTATTTAACACAATTTGTAAGTTGTTTATCTCATCATTTATACCCTTGAGGCTTTAAAGAACTAGTCTTCTGAATTCTATCCATGCGTACAATGACTAATAGCCCGAGGTAGTCGCTACAAATGGCGAGCTAGCTAGGAGCCTCTGATGGATGTATAAATGATTTATATTTTGTTGTTTTGTTATTTACTTAATAAATTGTGTTTTTGAATCTGTCTTACAATTATGGAGTTCATTGAAAAAAGTGGGATGGATATTTCACATTCTGTGGTGGTTTCTGGTGTAACAACCACAGACACAAATGAAGAAATTCTTGAATTTTTGAAACAATATGGTTCGATAAAGAAAGCAGTAGTAGTAAATGATGTAACTAGTTCATTATACAAAACCCTGATTGTTGAGTTTACTTACAGCTCCGCAGTAAGTGCTCTCGAGACACTTTTCCCATATTCTTATCAGTCAAAACTTGATGAGGATATAGTTTATTGCGTGAGATCACTGGCCGCTGAATGGGCAGCCACAGCAGGAGCCCAAGCCTCCAGCTCCACTGATTATATTGGTGAGTTAAGAAGGATAGCCGGTTCTAAAGGAAAAAAATTCGAGCACATCTTGAAGGATGTAATGGGTCAAGTAAGTCAGTATTTCGACTCCATGGAACAACCAAATAACTATGAAGAGGATGCTTCAGTCCAGGTGGTAGAGTCCACACCTTTCCTGTCTGGCCAGCAGGAGACACTGCCTGAGCAAAACATACCTGCTTCTAATCTTCCTTTTTTTGAACTGCGAGCACCCCAAAGACTTTCTCTCTCTCAACATGACCTAAATCCTCCGGAAGTACAGAAAGTTGTGATTGAGCACATTCTAAGAAAAGACGACATAAATGCTCATGCTCTGTCTTCTTTCAGAATTCGTGGATTTTCTGGAAAAATTCCAAAACCCAGCAATGAAACGGACTATGAGACTTGGAGGTCTAATATTGAATTGCTAAGTGCTGATCCAAGCTTGCCTCCTCGGCATGTGACCAGGCGAATTCTGTAAAGCTTAATGTCTCCTGCCGCGGATGTAGTTAAAGGGTTAGGGCCTGATACCATGCCTGCAATTTACTTGCAGGTTTTGGACTCAGCTTTTGCCACTGTACATAGAGAAGAGCTTTTTGCTCAGTTCTTAAACACATTGCAGGACCCTGGTGAAAAACCATCATCTTATCTTCAACGCTTACGACTTGCACTGAATTCAGTGGTAAAGCAAGGTGGCATTTCTTCTTCTGACATTGATAAACACCTCCTCAAGCAGTTCTGTCGTGGCTGCTGGGACAATGTTGTGATTTCTAAATTACAACTTGAGCATAAGAAGAGCAGTCCTCCTCCTTTTTCTGACTCCTTGTTCCTGCTTCGCACTGATGAAGATAGGCAGTTGGCAAAAGAGAGCCTAATGAAAAAACATTTAAGGCCGAGACCTGTTTATTGTTTTAAATGTGGTGAGGATGGACACATGGTAGCAACGTGCAGTCACCCAGCTAACCCTGCACTTGTGCTACAAAAGAAGAAACAACTGCAACAAAAGCAACAAGCATGGGATCTCAGAAATTCAAAGTCATTAAACTAGAGGCAGTCTCTGCAAGGGGACAGCCAGTGACTGCAACAGAACCGAGTCCCACCATTAAACCAGTTAAATACCCTTTCACAATGCCAAGGAGACTCATTGGTGCCAAAAGCACAGCACAAATCGTCATCAAAGACATAACAACAAATTGCCTACTAGATACTGGTTCACAAGTCACCACCATTTCTCATTCTTTTTATAACAATCATCTTTCTGATCATGAAATTAAGCCCCTTCATGACCTTCTGGAAGTGGAGGGAGCTAATGGGCAAGCAGTCCCTTACCTTGGTTACATTGATATGACCATCACTTTTCCCGCTGAGTTTCTTGGATCATCTATGGACATTGACACACTTGCCTTAGTTGTACCGGACATCCGACCATCACAGTCATTTGTTCTCATTGGCATGAATACTCTTGATCTGGTCTATGAGAAATATCTTTCAGAACATCATTCCTTCTTTCCTAGTCCTTATGGGTACAGAGCTGTTTTGAAAATCCTCGAACTAAGACATAAATTTGCTAATGACAATTACCATGGAAATATTAAATTGCACAATGATAGTCCAGAAACTATTCCAGCTAAACAAACTGTTGTTCTGGAAGGCCCTGCCATCTCCTGCTCTCTTCAGTATGAGAAGGCTGTTCTAGTTGAACATCCAACTTCTTTCTCACTGCCTGGAGGCTTAATGGTCCAGTCATGTATTGTTGATTTTCCTCACACTCAGCCATATCACCTACCTGTGTTGATTTGTAATGAGTCTGATCATGACGTGGTTATTCCGGCCCGAGCAGCCATTGCAGAAATCAGTGCTTTCCAAACAATCTTGTCAAAAGGACACGGTGTATCTGAATCCTCTCACTCTTTGAAACCAGACTTCAACTTTAAATTTGACAGTTCACCTTTGTCACCAGAGTGGAAAGCTCGCATCATCGAGAAATTGAATGGTATCCCAGAAGTCTTTGCTAAACATGACTTGGACTTTGGGAAAACTGATAAAGTCAAACACCACATCCAACTGTCAGATCCTAATCCCTTTAAGCAACGTCCACGACCAATCCATCCACAAGATCTGGATGCTGTTCGGCAACATCTACAAGAGCTTTCTAGTTCCGGTGTCATACGGGAATCTGATTCACCTTTTGCTTCACCCATTGTGGTGGTAAGAAAAAAAATGGTAGTGTTCGACTATGTATTGACTACAGAAAATTGAACCTACAGACCATCAAAGATGCCTATGCCTTACCAAAATTGGAAGACACTTTTACAGCTCTCTCTGGCTCACAGTGGTTTTCTGTTCTTGATTTAAAGTCTGGCTATTATCAAATTGAAATGGAAGAAGCAGACATGAGTAAAACCGCTTTCGTATGCCCACTGGGATTCTGGGAATTCAATAGAATGCCTCAGGGAGTAACCAATGCACCCAGCACCTTTCAACGCCTAATGGAGAAGTGTATGGGAGAGATGAATTTAAAAGAAGTTTTAGTCTTTATAGATGATCTGATTGTGTTTGCCCCTACACTAGAAGAACATGAGGAGAGATTATTAAGAGTTCTTAATCGCCTCAAAGAATTTGGACTTAAGTTGTCAGTTGAAAAGTGTGTGTTTTTCCAGCCATCAGTAAAATATTTGGGACATGTGGTATCTAAAAATGGTGTGCAAACAGATCCTGAGAAAATTGAAACGCTCCTGGCCAACTCCAAAAAAACTTAAAAGAACTTCACTCATTCCTTGGTTTCGCAGGATATTACCGCCGGTTTGTGCAAGGCTATTCCACTATTGTAAAGCCCCTACATGACCTCACCGCTGGATATCCGCGTTCTCAGAAAAAATTCAGATCTACCATCAAGCAAGAGCAATATTTGAATCCCAAGAAGTCCATTGGACGACGCTGGTCTCCTGAGTGTAAGAAAGCGTTTGAAACAATCATCACAAAACTTACCTCTGCACCAGTTCTCGCTTTTGCTGATCCTCAAAAACCTTATATTCTGCATACGGATGCAAGTACTACTGGTCTTGGCGCTATCCTCTATCAAGAACATGAAGGACGGATAAGAGTAATTGCATACGCAAGTCGTGGCCTTTCACGAAGCGAGTCAAAATATCCTGCTCATAAACTGGAATTTCTTGCCTTAAAGTGGGCAGTTACTGAAAAATTTTATGACTATCTGTATGGAACTCATTTTACAGTGATCACTGACAGTAACTGTCAGGATCTGTGTTTGTCTGTCTGTGTGTCTCCCCCTCCCCTCTGTGCTCTCCTCTCTCCTCAGCTGGGCAGGGCATTCGGCACACCTGCAACCACTTACACCTCATCAACCTCTGCTTAAAAGAACCAGTCTTCCCTTCACTCAGCGCCAGTTCGTTGTTAACACTACTCCCAGTCAGTGAAGACGTTGTGCTCCTCATGTTTTTGTATATTCGTGTTTTTGTGGTATTTGAGAAAGTTACTCACCTTTTGTTTCGCACTCAGGTGCCACTGCAAGCTCCAGCTCCAGATCCAGCCTCACCTGCTCCTCCAAAGTCTACTCATCTGCTCCACTGGCGTCTCTCCTTAAGCCACCTTCCCGGACCTTCAGCTCGGCTCACCTCCACTCCACGTCGGACAGTCCGATTAGTCCAATTGTGTTTTTGTGAAAAATAAACCTGATTCACAATTTTACCAGTTCTGCGTTTGGGTCCTGCTTCTCGTCCCCCAACGTGACAGAACGAACTGGCCAAAAATGGACCCAGCAGAACAGGACGCTGTCTCCGCCGCCCTTCAGATACAGAGTGCACAGATCGGGCACCACCGGCGTGCTCTGCAGACCCTTCTGGACGGCCAGCGGACCACCCAGGGCCAGATGGTTCAACTGGGCGCCATGGTTCAGGTGCTCATAGACAGTAGCGCTCCCCGAGTCTCCCCTGAACCTCTCGCTCCACCGTCTCCGAGGCGTGAGGAACTGGACCAGCCCCCGAGAGAGGCACATGTGCCGGATCCCTGCCGCTACACAGGTGACATGGGAAAGTGTGGGAGTTTCTTTCTGCAATGCTCTCTTGTTTTCCGCCTAAGACCCGTGACATATGCCACTGATAAGACCAGAGTCGCCTACGTTATGGGACTATTGCAAGGGAGGGCCCTGGAGTGGGCGACTGCAGTATGGGAGTGTAAGCCCGAACTACGGGACAATTTCACACTTTTTGAGACCGAGCTCAGGAAGGTGTTTGACCATCCGGTGAAAGGCAGAGAGGCGGCCACGAGGCTGATGACGATCCGCCAGGGGAACCGTAGTGTGGCTGAATTCTCCGTAGACTTCCGGACTCTAGCGGCGGAGGCAGGGTGGAATGACCTGGCGCTGCAAACGGTGTTTCTTCACGCATTATCGGACTACCTCCGGGACGAATTAGCCTTGAGGGAGGACCCGGCGGATCTGGACTCCCTCATTTCGACTGCCATACGGCTGGATAACCGGTGGAGGGAGCGGAGACGAGAGAGGCAGCCTCGAGCCCCAGCCACCGGATTCCGCGCCACACAGGAGACCGGACCTCCTCGGTTTTCCGCCTTCGCCGGCTCCAGAGCCTACACTCCACCAGAACCTCTCTCCGTAGCCGCCCCAGGCCCACTCAGCGAGACCGATCCAGAGCCAATGCAGTTAGGTCGGGCTGGCCTGACCCCGGCGGAGCGCTCCCAACGGAGGAGGGAGGGGAGGTGTCTCTATTGCGGTCAGCGGGGCCATTCTATCGCCAACTGCTCAATCCGGCCAAAAGACGGGGCTCACCAGGAGCTAGGGGGGTCCTGGTGAGCCAATCTCAGATTCTCAATGCACCCCCGAAACGAATGCTAATCCCCGCCGTGTTGTGTATGGACAATGTGAGCCTCCCGCTGTCAGCTCTTGTGGACTCGGGGGCGGAGGAAAACTTTATTGACACTAATCTGGCTCGCCAGGCCGGTATCCAGACGGAACCCCTCAAAACGCCACTTCTCGCAAATGCCGTGGACGGGAGACCATTGGCTCAAGTGACACATCGCACTGTACCCGTCACTTTGGTGCTGTCAGGCAACCACCGGGAGGTGCTCTTTTTTAACCTGATCCAGGCACCGCAGACCCCGCTGATTTTGGGATATCCCTGGCTGATGACGCACAACCCCCAATTTGACTGGGCCAGTGGCGGAGTTTTGGGTTGGAGCCCCCACTGCCACGCGGTGTGTTTGCAGTCCGCCTTATCCCCGGTCAGGGCTCCAACTTCCCCTTCAGAAACGCCGGACCTGTCGAGCGTCCCGATGGACTACCACCACCTCTGTGAGGTATTTAGTAAGGCTCACGCCCAGTCTCTTCCTCCTCATCGGCCGTATGACTGTGCCATCAACCTCCTCCCTGGGGCCACTTTGCCCTCTAGACGTCTCTACAACCTCTCACGCCCAGAGAGGGAAGCCATGGAGACTTACATCACCGAGGCGCTGGCCACAGGCATTATCCGACCGTCCTCATCTCCCGTCGGGGCGGGGTTCTTTTTTGTGAACAAGAAAGACAAGACCCTCCGTCCGTGTATTGATTATCGTGGCCTGAATGACATCACAGTAAAAAACAAGTACCCGCTCCCACTCATCGATTCAGCGTTCCAGCCTCTGCATCAGGCGACTATTTTCACTAAGCTCGATTTACGAAGCGCCTACCACCTCATCCGAATCCGAGAGGGCGACGAGTGGAAGACAGCGTTCAACACTCCCCTGGGCCACTTTGAATACTTGGTCATGCCCTTCGGTCTCACTAATGCTCCAGCCGTGTACCAGGCCATGGTAAACGATGTCCTCCGAGACTTCATCCACCGCTTCGTCTTCGTCTACATAGACGACATTTTGATTTTCTCACGCACTCCGGAGGAGCACACGCAGCATGTGCGACAGGTGCTCCAGCGACTCCTGGAGAACAAGCTCTTTGTCAAAGCTGAGAAGTGCGAGTTCCACCAGCCCTCCGTCAGCTTCCTCGGTTACATCATTGGCAAGGGCCATGTGAGGCCGGACCCCGCCAAGATCCAGGCAGTAACCGAGTGGCCCACGCCCCGTAATTTGAAGGAGCTCCAACGTTTTCTGGGATTCGCCAACTTCTACAGACGATTCATCCGGAACTACAGCTCATTGGTGGCTCCGCTAACCCGACTAACCTCATCCAAGGTCCTCTTCGTCTGGTCCCCGGAGGCAGATAGGGCGCTGCTAGAACTGAAGAGGCGGTTCACCTCGGCTCCCATCCTCATCCACCCCGACCCCACCCGCCAGTTTGTGGTGGAGGTAGACGCCTCGGATGAGGGGGTAGGCGCTGTACTATCTCAGCGGGCACCGACAGACCAGAAACTCCACCCCTGTGCCTTCTTTTCTCGGCGACTCTCTCCGGCAGAGCGTAATTACACGATTGGGGACCGTGAGCTGTTGGCCGTAAAATTGGCCTTGGAGGAGTGGCGACACAATTTGGAGGGGGCAGAACTACCATTCATCGTCTGGACAGACCACAAGAATCTGGCCTACATCAGAACCGCTAAGCGCCTAAACTCCCGTCAGGCCCGCTGGGCGCTTTTCTTTGACCGTTTTTCGTTCACACTCTCCTACCGTCCGGGCTCCCGGAATGCTAAGCCGGACGCTCTCTCCCGCCAGTTTCTGCCCACAGACACCCTGGACTCAAACGACACCATTCTTCCCCCTTCCTGTGTGGTGGCCCCTGTTACCTGGGAGATCGAGTCCGTGGTGAAGGAGGCGCAGCGGGGCGAGCCTGACCCCGGTACTGGGCCGGTCAACCGGTTGTTTGTTCCCCAAGCGGCTCGCTCACAGGTGCTCCAGTGGGGGCACACCTCCCGATTTGCGTGTCATCCCGGCGGAAGACGCACGCTGATCCTCCTCAAACGACATTTCTGGTGGCCCGGCATGGAGGGGGACGTCAAGGAGTTTGTGGCTGCCTGCACAACCTGCGCTCGAGGAAAAACCTCGAATCGACCTCCGGCAGGGCAACTGCGCCCCCTTCCCGTGCCAAGTCGGCCCTGGTCACACATCGCTATAGACTTCGTTTCCGGTCTACCCATCTCACAAGGCAACACGGTCATCCTCACCATCATCGACCGTTTCTCTAAGTCGGTTCACTTTGTGGGTCTCCCCAAGCTACCCACAGCCTTGGAGACAGCGGAGATCATGGTGAACCAGGTTTTCCGGATCCACGGGATCCCCCTGGATATTGTGTGGACCGGGGTCCCCAGTTTGTCTCTCAAGTGTGGAGAGCGTTTTGCAAAGCTCTAGGCACGGGAGTCAGCCTTTCCTCCGGTTTCCATCCCCAAACTAACGGCCAATGCGAGAGAGCAAATCAGGCTTTGGAGGCGGCCCTGCGGTGTGTGGCAGCACAAGAGCCGAACAGCTGGAGTACCTGCTTGGCGTGGATTGAGTACGCTCACAACTCCCTCGCATCCGCAGCTACCGGAAAATCTCCTTTTGAATGTGCCCAAGGATACATACCCCCCATGTTTCCGGAGCAAGAACGGGAGATAGCAGTACCTTCAGTGACAGACCATATCCGCCGTTGCAGGGCCGTCTGGGTCTCTACTCGCGAGGCTTTACTACGGTCAGTGGAGCGTAACCGCCAGGTAGACGACAAACACCGGTCACCGACTCCCAAGTATCTCCCGGGACAGATGGTGTGGCTTGCCGCAAAGGACATCCCGCTCCAAACGGAGTCCAAGAAGCTCGCGCCACGTTACATCGGCCCATTCCGGATTGAGAAACTAATCAATCCTACGGTGGTGCGACTGGAGCTCCCTGCCTCCTTAAAGATCCACCCGAGCTTCCACGTCTCTCAGATCAAGCCAGTCTCCATCAGAGCCTCACCTGCTCCTCCAAAGTCTACTCGTCTGCTCCACTGGCGTCTCTCCTTAAGCCACCTTCCCGGACCTTCAGCTCGGCTCACCTCCACTCCACGTCGGACAGTCCGATTAGTCCAATTGTGTTTTTGTGAAAAATAAACCTGATTCACAATTTTACCAGTTCTGCGTTTGGGTCCTGCTTCTCGTCCCCCAACGTGACAGTAACCCACTAACCTATGTGCTTACATCTGCTAAACTGGACGCGACCAGCTATAGATGGCTTTCAACTCTTTCCACCTTCTCTTTTAAAATCACTTATCGAGCTGGTAAGCAGAATGTGGATGCTGACGGACTTTCGCGTAGGCCGCAAGGCAACCTTGCCGATGATTTACGCTCCCAAAAAGAAAGGGAGAGAATCTTGAAATTTGCTCAGCAACATCTACACGATCCCTCATCCTTAAACACATTCATTACCATCGATCAACATGCAGTGCGGGCAATATGTGACCGACAGCTAATTTACAGCACGGCCGACACTGCACTTGTCCAATCACTTCCCGCACATCCTGACCGTCTACCTGACAGTTATGTCCACGACACTCAGTTTGCTTCGTCTTTAATCTCTCTGCTGAGAGAAAATTGCTGAGAAACAGAGAGCAGACCCAACCTTGAGACACATCATTGCCTTGATAGAAACTGGAGAAACACCCCCTCCTACCTTAAGGGAGGAACTCCCTGAGTTTCGACTACTTCTTAGAGAACACCATTGTCTGGAGCTCCGAAAAAATATTCTCTGGAGAAGAAGGCATGTGGGGGACCACCAGCATCATCAGCTTGTTCTGCCTAGTGAGTATCGATCTGAAATTTTGCACCATCTGCATGATCAAATGGGGCACATGGGCATCGAGAGAACACTTGACCTTGTCCGCAGTAGGTTCTACTGGCCCAAAATGGCAATTGACGTGTACAACAAAGTGAAACGCTGCGAAAGATGCGTCAAGCGAAAAGCGTTGCCTGACAAAGCAGCACCACTCGTCAATATCCACACTTCAGGGCCTTTGGAATTAGTGTGCATAGACTTCTTGTCGCTTGAACCGGATAAGAGCGGAATTAAAAATGTATTAGTGATCACCGACCACTTCACAAAATACGCTGTTGCTGTTCGCACTTCAAATCAAAAAGCTAAAACCGTTGCAAAAAGTCTTTGGGAAAACTTCTTTGTTCATTATGGGATTCCGAAAAAGCTTCATAGTGATCAAGGACCAGATTTTGAATCTAGGATGATCAAAGAACTCTGCAAAATGACAGGAATAAAAAAAACGCATACTACTCCATATCACTCACGCGGAAACCCAGTAGAACGTTTCAACAGGACTCTTTTAAACATGCTGGGTACACTGACCGTAGAGGACAAAATTCACTGGAAAGATTTTGTCAAGCCATTGGTTCACGCGTATAATTGTACATGGAACGATGTAACTGGATTTTCACCCAATGAACTAATGTTTGGACGACAACCCCGTCTACCAATCGACTTGGTTTTTGGTCTGCCGGTGAATGCCTGCCAACAAAGCCATTCACAATACATCCAAAATCTAAAGTCCAGCTTACAAAAAAGTTACAAAATTGCCATAAAAAATGCTGCAAAAATTATGACCAAGAACAAATCTCGTTTTGATCAACATGTGACTCCATCACAGCTAGACATTGGTGACAGAGTACTGGTTAGAAATGTCAAACTGCGAGGTAAACACAAGATTGCAGACAAGTGGGAATAGGACAGAACCCTGCTAATACAGGAATTCCAAGTGAGGAACAGACCAATGAACTTGGAACATCAGAAGAGAACCCCTCTCCTATAATTAATGTCACAAATGACCCATCGCTAGAAGCTAGCAGTTCTTCAGAAGTTGACCTACCATATGACTCGGATACTTCTCAACCTGTCAGGCGTTCCACACGAAGTCGCAAACCACCAGAACGTCTTCATTACACCAAACTAGGACAACCCATCTTAAAAAGCATACAGTCGTTGTTCCATGGCTTAACCAATGCTTTCACGGATGTGTTACAAGAGGAGGAAGAAGACCAGTCCAGTACTGTCCGCCAGCCAACAATTCGCTGCCAACCAACTCCATGTACGCGGATGTACACGTGTTCAGAGGGGGAACCTGTAACCCATGTCACATGAGAAAATAGACCCCTCTCATTCGCGGATGCTCTCTGCTGGTTGCCATAAGTTCAGGAGGAGGCGTAGGGATATGCTCCGTCATCAGGTTCCTGCTGTGGATGCAAGTGTGCTTAGCCGTGCTAATAAGTTTGGACAAACACTTCAGAGAGTAAAGGGAAATTCTAACCTTAATATTTGACTCAGCGGTCAGGGTTTTGTGTGTAGGTTGTTTGTAGCTCATAACGGACGACTACTGATTCTTGTCAACGACAAGTGGCGAGCTGGTAGGATCTACTTATTTTTTCCCCTAATTTTTTAACCTGGAATATCTTCGGGACATGGACAATACCCACCTGAACTGGAAAACTGACCTTTGACCTCCTAACTAAAGGATTTACAAATGAACTACTGGAAAACTATACCTTGTCTAACTGAAAAGGAAATTTACTAAAGTTGTAATTTATGTTATGTTGTATTGTATTTAATTGCTCCATTACCATTTGCCCTAATAATTAATACATTTATTATTTAACACAATTTGTAAGTTGTTTATCTCATCATTTATACCCTTGAGACTCTAAAGAACTAGTCTTCTGAATTCTATCCATGCGTACAATGACTAATAGCCCGAGGTAGTCGCTACACTTACACACACATATGAAATGCTTACACACACATGAAACGCTTACACACATATGGAACACTCAAATACACATATGAAACGCTTACACACATATGAAAAGCTTACACACATATGAAACGCTTACACACACATATGAAACGCTTACACACATATGAAATGCTTACACACATATGAAACGCTTACACACACATATGAAACGCTTACACACATATGAAACGCTTACACACACATATGAAACGCTTACACACACATATGAAACGATTACACACATATGAAACGCTTACACACACATATGGAACGCTTACACACACATATGAAACGCTTACACACATATAAAACGCTTACACACATATGAAACGCTTAAACACATATATGAAAAGCCTACACACATATGAAACGCTTACACACACATATGAAACGCTTACACACATATAAAACGCTTACACACATATGAAACGCTTACACACATATAAAAACGCTTACACACACATATGAAACGCTTACACACATATGAAACGCTTACACACATATGAAACGCTTACACACATATGAAACGCTTAAACACATATATGAAAAGCCTACACACATATGAAACGCTTACAACACACACATATAAAACGCTTACACAAATATGAAACGCTTAAACACACACATGGAACGCTGACACACACATATAAAACGCTTACACACATATGAAACGCTTACACACACACATTAAATGCTTACACACATATATGTAACGATTACACACACAAATGGAACGCTTACACACACATATGGAATGCTTACACACACATATGAAACGCTTACACACACATATGTAACGCTTACACACACATATGCAACGCGTAGACACACATACAAAATGCTTACACTCATATATGTAACGGTTACACACATATGAAACGCTTACACACACATATGGAACGCTTACACACATATGAAACGCTTACACACACATATGTAACGCTTACACAAACATATGCAACGCGTAGACACACATACGAAATGCTTACACACATATATGTAACGATTACACACATACGAAATGCTTACACACATATATGTAACGATTACACACATATGGAACGCTTACACACATATGAAACGCTTACACACATATGAAACGCTTACACACACATATGAAACGCTTACACACAAATATGGAACGCTTACACACATATGAAATGCTTACAAACATATAAAACACTTACACACATATGAAACGCTTACACACATATGAAAAGCTTAAACACATATATGAAAAGCCTACACACATATGAAACGCTTACACACACATATGAAACGCTTACACACATATAAAACGCTTACACACATATGAAACGCTTACACACATATGAAACGCTTACACACATATGAAACGCTTAAACACATATATGAAAAGCCTACACACTGTAGTGAATATGGTCTTATTAATTAATAATTAATATGAATATTAACTATAAAAATTAATAATTAATATTTTTCTTATCAAAATATTAATTTCTTTCGGGGCACCACTCTAGTTTTGAACAGATCCAGAGAAACTGTTTAGTCTAGTCTCATTAATCTAAAGGAAGTAAATTCTCACTCGTTTTCGAAAATTAATGAATTAAACATTGAAACAGTAAATGTCTTTATGGGGTTTTATTAAAGATTATAAAAAGTTAAACAGTGAATAATGACAGGGGAAATGACACAAAGGAATAGTTATTGACACATAAATGGGTAAATCAAAGAACGATAAACTTGCTTTCAGAGGATTTTGTGAAACAAAAGGAATTATTGATTATTGATTCTATTATTAGATGAGGGGATTTTACGGAGCGTTTAGAGGGGTTTGATGACGGTTTCTGGTGCTAAGGCTACTATGTTTAGACAGTTAGACGCCAAATTATGTGTCACGTTCAGACTCACCCTTGGTAGTATTGGTTCTCAGGTCTTGGCAACCAGGAGTCAAAAGGGGTCCTTTCGACTCAGGTCGCACGCCGATGACGAGTGTAGTCTCCAAGATGGCCTTAACGTGTACACAGAGAAAGGCTGTAGGGCCTGGGGACTGGTCCCAGAAGCGTCCCGTTACTGTCCAACATCAGCGCCGCACACAGAGTGAAATTGAGTCCTTTAAAGTTATTGCGAGGTCCACTGGGGAAGGTTTAGCGGCTGTGTTGCTGGCTTAAACTTGCTCGAGAAAGTTAGATTTTAGTCAAGCTAACTCTTTAGCAGGCAGGAAATCTTCAAAAATAAAAGCGAGGCAACTTCCTTTCGTTGGCAGGCTTTAGGAAGTAAGCTACTTTGATCAGTTGTGTTAAGAAAGAAAACTTTAGCGCGGCAAGCTAAACTTGCAGACTTTAAACTACAAAGAAAATTTACTCGTTACACGAGGTCCGAAGCTTGAAAGGGTTTCGAGGGCCTACGGCCCTGAACGGACAAGAGGTCCAGTGCGAAGTAAAGACGAGACGAAGAGTAGAGAGTAGTAGAGTGTGTTTTTGGCTGTGCGCCAGTTTTAACACCTCTGGACGGGGTGTGTCTTACGTAGAAGGCATTGCTTTGGGGGGAGTTTAAATGTTTAAACTAAGTCTTAAACATTCCTTTTGTTTCACCCTATTTTCCTTGGTTTTCGTAAAACACACAAAAACATTCGTACTTGCAGGATTATGCAAAGAAACATTTGTCAGACTTATTATAAAAACATATAATCATTACATTTTATTAACATAAAACGTAACTCTGTAGAAATGGAATAAGGAATTAGTTGCCTTGTAAAACTCTGCATCCTGAAACAAACATATAATTGTTAGTACATTCACAATCTTTCTAAGTAATAAAATAACAAAATGTCCTTTAATGAAATAACACCAAATGTCCTTTTTGAGTGCAGAGTCATTTGTCCAGTTAAACCAAAAGGGGGTAGTGTTCAATAATACAAAACTTAGTTTTGGTTGGATCAAACGCATTCCTCCATCCTTCAGGATAGCTACGAAGTTCTGGGTAAAGCTGAATCAACAATGTTATCTCACAGAATTTATGGCTTTTGGACATGGTGCCTAGCGGTCTGTGATGTTCCATGTGTCACCTTTGACACGGTGCTGGGTAGAACGAAGTTCCAATTCTTATAAAAGCAAAACAAAGTCATTAATAAGTTTCCTGTCCTTGGCAAAACACGTTGGTGTCCTTTTATCTGAAAGAAAACGGGGTTAGCATGTCTTCTTCTCAAGATTTACATCCACGGCCTGTCTCTGGAGGCCGATGGTGAAACAACAGTTGTTAATCTTGAAGACCCTTAGTGAAACAGTTTGGAGGTCTGTAAGTGATTAAACAAATGTTATAATCCATGTGGCGTTCTGGAGGCTGATCTGCTACAGTCCCCCCTTTCGACACGAAGCTGGTTCCACAAGTTTCCGTGTCGACATCCTTGCAGACCAGGGAGTAAGCCACACGTTAAACACATAGTTTGGCGTCATAACAGGTGTAATGGTGCAAACGTGATCAAGGAAAAGTATCTAAGTGTAAAGGGGCCTTTACTTGGTTTGTATTGTATCCGTTGCTAATGGAGATAGGTTAAGTTTATCACTTAAAAGAAGGACTTATTGTGAAACAAAGAAATGAGAGAGCTGTCTCATTTAGTTTGTTTAAAGTTTAGGGAGGTGTTTATAATAACAGAAAATATGTTAGGATCATAACTTGGAGGGACTTTGCATGCATTTAGGGACAAGGATAAACATAGTGATTATATAAGGGACATAATGGCTATTCAAAGAATTATTCTCATTGCTAGGCTGTCCACTGAGGAGCTGATGTCTATGAGCGTGTCATTTATCAGCAAGGCGACCATTTGAGTGTGTGTATGGTCTACAGTTTGGTTTGGTTGGTTTTAGAGTCTCACTGTGAGTTTTTACCACTGACACAGTGTCTTTCGACGTTTTTAAAACGTTTGGAGTTGCTGCTGTTACTCCGAGACTTGTCTATTACAGTGGAAATGTTAGCGGTATTCGCTTGTGAGCACCCGAGGTTACGCAAGGTACACACAGCGGCGGTTGCAACGAGAATTGATTCATTGACAGAGAAAACCAGAGTTATCAGTTACAGTTATTGAATTACTCACAGTTACCACTGAAAGGTGAAAAGGAGATCAGAGTTAGAGGTTAGAGGTTAGTTGTTAGTGGTTACTGCGAGCTAAGGGATCTGTTTGAGACTACTTGGGAGCATGAACGTCCCCTGTAGATCCCATGGGGGTTTTGTGCAACTTTATCTGGTTGCGGTGTATCCACTTGAGAGTGGGTTCCTTTCTCCCTTTGGTGATCTTTATCTGATACACCTCCGGGGACAGCTTGTTGACAATGGTGTACGGTCCCGCCCAACGCGGTAGGACTTTCCGCGTCAGTCGGTTGGTACCACCGTTTGTTTGTCCAGTGAGTTGACTGAACATGTAGTACCACACTTTGTCTCCCACCTGTAGTTTGTCGCTAGATGACTTTTGGTCATAATAGGCCTTACGTCCTTCTACACTTTTGCCTAGTTTTTCCTGGGCAAAGGCGAAGGTGGTTCTCAGGTGCGCTTGGAGATCAGCCATGTACTGGTGTGTGGTATAGGCCGTAGCAATGTTAGCCTCTCCTGGCTGGTACAGTAAGTGTAGGGGAAGCGTCATCTGCCTACCGGTCATGAGCTCAAACGGGGAGACTCCGGTCGCCGTGTGTGGCGTGGTTCTGATAGCCATCAGGACCAAGGGCAGTTTGACGTCCCAGTCTTGGTGATTAGATGCGACATATTTCTTTAGGATGTCGATCACCGTTCGGTTTGCTCTTTCTACTTGGCCTGAGGACTGGGGGTGGTGGCTGACGTGGAATTTTGCTTTCACGCCCATGGTTTGCCACAGTCGTCCCATCACCTTGGCGGGGAAGTGAGTACCACGGTCACAATCGATCTTACAAGGTAAGCCAAATCTGAAGAACACGTGGTTCATGAGTAGAAAGGCTGTGATCTGTGCCGTGTCATTTGGGGCTGGAAGTCCTTCCACCCATTTAGTGAAGGCACACGTGACCATTAGGATGTATTTGTTGCCCCTTGTTGATTTAGTCAGGGGTCCCATCCAATCGATTTGGAGGTCAGACCACGGAAAAGAAATGCCCCTTCTTTGTAAGGGTGCACGATGGAGTGGTCTTGTCGGTTGAAATTGGCAGCATACTAGGCAGCCTTTGATGTATTCTGCCACGTCCATTTGCATGTGTGGCCAGTATGCCACTTGTTGAAGTGCCTGATGTGTTGCGCGAACACCTCTGTGGCCTGCTAAAGGAGCGTCATGTGCGTGCGTTAGCATGACCCCCCTTAGGCTCTGAGGCACTACGAACGCAGGTGAAGTGAGGGTGTCAGAGGCGTGAACAAGCAAGCCATGACGCAGGTGGAGTCGAGCGCGCACCGCCCATAGCTTTTGAAGATATGCGTCGGAGGAAAGGTCAGTGTCTACGATGGGGTTAGACACCGGGTCTGAAAGGTAAAGAATAAGTTTGTAGATTGCCGAGTCCGCTGCTTGAAGGGCAACGAGGTCGGAACCAGCGAAAGAAAGAGTAGAAGTAGATGGGTCTGCAGGGGCCGGAACTGAGGCATCGGTTGCGGTTGCCTTAGATCGGGTAATCATACAGACAGAATGGGTGGGTTGGGTGGGAAGGGGTCGATCGTACGAGGTTTCTGGCTGGAATTGCCAGAGCGTACCGTCTAGAGCCCCTTGTTTTGGCATAAGGTCTGCATGATCGTTCAGGTCTTTGTCTGAATCAGGATCAATGGAGAGCAGGGAGCCTGTCTGTACGACCATTACCTCAACATCAGCCAGATAGTGTCGGTATCGACCACAAGTGAGGGGTATATGGCGATTGCTCCGGAAGGTTTCGTGTAGACAACTCCGGTCTCCTGTTGTTCGGTCGCGAGTGAGTGTGGCATACGTCCTATGACTGGGATTCTGAGTTCACAGTCATGGAACCTAGTGTCAATCAGCCAACCTAAAGAAGTGGCCTTCGGGACAAGAATGGTATTGGCAGTAGGATTCTGCACTAACACGTGTGTTGATCGAGAGTCTAGCTCGACCAGGGGTGTTGCCTGGACAGACAAGCCTAACTCAAAGAACTGAGGCGATGGTTGGAAGAACGCTTGTGAAGAGTTAACTTGTTGTCCTGGAAGCGCTTTCAGACATGTGTCCATGATGTTACGCGGCGGTATCGTGAGATGGCAGTCGTTACTTACCTGACACACGTCAGGGATTGTTTGACCCAATCTCAAGTTTCCTTTGGTCAGTGAAGGTGATTCTTTACGTACTCCAGTCAGGGACCAGAGAACGTTGTTAATGGTGTCGACTTGTGCGTCGAGTCATGTCAGCCCCAATGTACACTGAATGTGACAGATTGTGAATGACCGCAAAAGTGTGGGTTAGTTCTCTTTTGTTCCATCGTACGATGGCAGAGCATAGACCGATGGCGGTTAACGCATGAGTTGGTGTGGGGTTAGCAGGGAACCTAGTGCACTTCTTTATGAAGGTCAGGCACGGGTTTATCTGTGTTAGAGTGTTAAACAGTTCCTGGCTGATGGCAGATTCTTCAGCCCATAAGACCATGGCGACATCATCCACTGGAGTCGCTTCCAGTGTGATGCCCTTGACGATCTGGGGTGTCATCGCTAATGGGTCCTTCAGCGTGCATAGGAAGTTGTCACGTAATGCAAAGGGGTTTAGTCCGCACCGAGATTGCATGGTTGTACCAGCGGTGTCGGTGACTACCCTATCGATTGGTGATTCCCTGTCAATCGCATAGCACTGAGATTCATTCAGTAAGATTGGAAGTGGTTCTCGCACTTGGGCCCAAATCTTCAGCTGCTTGAACTCGACCAGTGGTTCGAAGCGATTGAGGATGTCTTTTCCAATCAGAAGTGGGACATTGTCAAGGTGGGACACGTACACTGGGTGTATCAGTGTCATTGGTCCGATGGTCAGTTGGACTAAGGCTATCTCGTTGATAATCGTCCGATCATCAGAGTAAGGCCTTATTTCTAGAAAGCACGGGTGGGACTTCAAGTCCCTATGGGATCTTCTCGCTATAGCCTGGAGTGATCTGAACAGGTTGCCTGAAATTAGGCTGATGTCAGCGGCTGTGTCGAGAAGGGCTTCGTGCGTCAAGTGGTCTTCTAACAAGACAGAGAGATACAGCTTTCGAGCTACTCCCTTTTCAGTTAGGTGACCCAGAAATTGGTGAAAGGGTGTTTCACATTCGATACACGTGGCGTGGTCATGGCACAGCCCGATGTTTGGGTTCACTTGGATGGCGCTAGACGGACTGAGGTATTTGTGATCTGGATCACTTCCCTCCGTGTTGTCCATGCTAGGGTCCTGGACAATGTCATTGAGTGGCTCTGGATTGTCAGAGCCTAGGTACAGGTCTGGGAGATGTTCATTCCCTTCAGTAGACTCTGTATTTTCGTTGCGTGTTAAGTCGACTTGGATCGGTTGTGACTGTGTCTGAATCGGGGCCTTAGAGGCCTCCACCGTATACAAATCAGCCTTGTCCTTGGACTTTTCGCGCATTCGTTTGAGTATGCGTTCTATGGCCCGAGCCTCCTCTGTAGTCAGACTCCTTTCGCTAGTGGGTTTTCCCACGCGATCAGTCTGAGTTTCAGGGGCTCGGTCCCTCGCATGACTTTGTCGTTCGACAGGTGGGCTACCTGATGATTGTTGGTCTTGGGACCGACGATAATGGTTTCTCCTGTCGTCGCGGTTTTGATAGGACCCCCCTTGGTTACGGTTTGGATTGGTTGAAATTTATTTTGAACCGAGGTCTCATTGAGGGCCCTGGTCTTTGAACTTACGTTCAGGCCAGGTCGGGTGTGGACCCGGCTCTCCTTTGTGTGGCCGAGGTCCCTCTTTCCTGTCTGGAAAGCGGGAGGCTCCTGGGCAACTTAGATTGGAGGTCGGCGCTCCTTCGAGCGCTAGACTCCGATCTCTGATGACGAGTGTCTGGCTTTTGACGCGTTTAGTCTGCTTCAGCATCTGTTTAGTAAATGCCCGCATTGCCAGCTCGCGAAGTTGGCGGCTGGTCTGCGTTTGTGGGCATGCAGAAACGCCAAGATGATGGCTGGTAGTTGGATGGAGGTTTTGCACAAAGAGGGCTTTGAAGTTTTTATCCTCCTCCATGTTTGGTTCATTGAGTGGACCGAAATAAGCTTTGCGTAGCCGATGATAGTATAGCTGTGGGGACTCTGGCCGTGCCTGTTTGATCATTAGGGCGGCGGTAAGACCCACATTTACCGTAACGTCTGAGAATTCCACCATGAGAGACTGACTAAGGAGATCAAAGTCAGCTTGGACCTCAGGAGGTTGACGTTCGATGAAGCTACTAACATCTCTGCTTGATGTTAGTTTTATCAGAAAGATTTTGTCCGCGGCAGTAACATTGGGTATTCTTTGTAGGTAGAATTCAATGTCGCGAAGATAAGCACTCACGTCATGAGACGCTCCTTGATGGGGCTCAAAGCGAGTGATATGATGGCGCAATTTTGTCAAAGTCTCTGTTAGTGGGACCGTAGTCCAGATGTCTCCGTGTCAAAGCTGGTTGTTGGACAAAGTCCGATTGCCTACCTGTTGGTAGTGCGAAGTAATCCAACTGCCTACCTGTGGAAGCTCGCGGAAAGACGGCCGGGCTCTCGGCACCGGTTGGTCCTCTTTCCGTTGCGTCCAGGCGCGGTAGTGGTCGCAAAATTGGATTAGTTAGTGAAGTGGCTCCCTTCTGGGAGTCTTCAAACCTACTGGGTTGGTATAATGGAGTAACTGGTTCTAGGTCTGGAGTACCTTTGAACTCCAGTTTCTTACTAGGTTGTGTTTGGGCGTCCTCTGTCAGGCGCGCCTGAAGTTGTTCAATAAGCTGGCGGTCTAAGTCACCTTGTTGAGTGAGGGCCTCTACCCGTGCACTCAGGGTTTCTCTCCGCCGAGCTTCCTGTGCCAGCATATTTGCGGACAGCTGTGTACTTTTGCCTGCTTTGATGAGCTCCTCTCGCATAGCATTGTACTCATCACGTTGGTCATTGAGCTGCAGTTCTGCTAGGTCACGAGCAGACCTTGTTTCGCTCAGCTCGTTCTTTAGGTCACTGAGGGTCCCCTCAGTTATCTGGAGTTTGGTGTGAAAATCCTCAAAGTCAGGGTCTGTCTTTTGGAGTGTTTGTGCAAGAGTTTGTAACTCTTGGTTCTGTTTTTCAGAATTCTCCAGGGCTCCTTGGGTCAGCTGGAGTTCCTGATTCAACGCCTTGATATCGCGTTGGAAGCGGGCGAGGTCCTGTTTCTGGACCTGGATTTTCTCGTGGCTGCGTGCCAGGAGATCCTCGGCTTGTTTCTGCTGCGCGCGCATAACAATAGCCATTTGACCTAACAGCTTAGTTAGATCCTTGTCTTTTGGCTTAGAGGTTAGCGCAATGCTAATCAAGGAGCTAAGAACTGAATCTAGCTCGTTGGGAGGTGTGGTCTGAATCTCGTCAGCATATTGGGGTAGCACCTGTTCTGTTAAATCATTTAGAGCTGAGTCTAAGTGATCCAGAAGCTTGATGGGACTACCAGAACCTGTAGACTGTGAGTCAGACTTGTTGAGAAATGGGGTTTCTCTGAGAAAGTGAGTTATTGTTAGATTACGTTTTATCTGCAAGGAGAGAGTTACTACTTGTAGAGTGTTACGAAGAAGGCGCGTAAAACTCAAGCAGACTGTAAAAGGATTTTTGAAAATCTGAGTAAAAGTGTAAATAATAAAAAAAAATAATGAAGGAATAAAAATTAAAGTTAACATTTTATTTTATTTAAAATAAAATAAAATTACAATTAAATTAAAATAAAAAGGGGTATTACGTCAAATAAGTCAGATTGAAAGTAATAAAAGAAGGAATTGTTGAAGTGGAAGTTGGTATAAAGTCTATTTCTGAGTGAAATGACCTTATGCTAGTATTAAGCAGTGACTATGTAGCAATAGCCTAGTGGTGTGAATGTTAATGAGGGTTGACAGTGCTAATTTGTAAAATTAACAGTGCAGAATCAGTGGGTTTAATCTAACAATTCATGCAGGTAATCAGCTTTTAAATTACAGCTATGACAAAATTCGTGCAGGGTTAAGTCTGTTCAGACGTAACAGCAGGGTTGTCGTAGTGTTAGTAAGCTGTTAGCATTAGCATTCCAATTTGACAAATCCTGTGTAGATAGGAAAGTCACAAAACAAGTCTTAAATTGTTAATCAAGACAAATTAATCAATCAAATTAAATGCAGGGTTAGCATCAAAGATTTTCCAAAAGCAGATGCAATGTTCATTAAAAATGTCACAATTGTTAGTTAACTCCTATTGTGCATTCAAGGTTGTTAAACACAGGCATTAACAACAATCAAAAACAGCTTAATAGCAGTTCAGTAGTTGTTAATAAAGCAGAGTAATTCACTTTTTATGTTAATTCAATCAGGCTTTTCAGTGTCAATGAAAGCTTAAATTATTCAGTTGTTAAGTTCTAAACTTGAATTAGTCACTGTTTTAAGGAAAAAGTGTAATTCCGTTGAGTGACCACCAGAGAGAGACGTAGAGCTCCTCTTGAGATTTTTAGAAGTTTCGCACTTCTCTTCCGCTAGGGGCAGTAGAAATTTGTGTCTGTGGTTTTACTACTTCTTTCCGCTAGGGGGCGATAAAGACTCTCGTGAGTCAGTGGTTTTACCACTTCTTTCCGCTAGGGGGCGAGAGACTCTCGTGAGTCTCTGGCTTCCGGAGTGAAGTCTCCGGCACGCCCCTTTGAGGGTGCCGGGGCAAAGTTTGTTTTTACCTCCAGTCAGAGACTGACTTGGGACGCGTCTACAACTTGTTAAACCAGCGGTTTAAAACACAGCAGCGCTTTGTACAAGGCCACGTTTTAAACACAAGCACATTTACCACAGCAGGCTCAAACCACGTTTTTAAACAAAACGCACGGCAGCCCACGTGGCTTTTAGGGGGAGGGTTTTCACAGTTAGCTAGGCTGTGAAGGCCTCCAGCACGGGTTTTTTAATCCGTTCAAAATACACCCAGGCTCATAAGCCTTAGGCAAGACAAGTTTTCTCATAAAATTCGATTATGTAACGCGGCAATTTTTTCCAACTTGTAAGAGACAATTTTAACTTAACTCTGGCGTAGCACAGTAGTTAGCTTTTGTCTCGGGCCCATATGAAGTTACACACTTTGGCTCGTGTGTTTAACATGCATGCAATTTGCAGAATCTCTAAGCTTTGTAACAGACTCTAAGCAACTTTTAACAAGTACTTGATTAATGCTCTGGCCATAAATGTACGTACAATACTAATTGTAATTCAAAACAATATCAGTCCAGCTGGTACGATTTGAATTAGCAATTTCGACAGCGCTTAACACTTAAACAAACAAAAGCACAACTCTCACATACACACACGCACACGGTTAAACGCATTGCTAAGCAACAGCACAACAAAGCCACAGCTTTCAATGGACAGCAATTTTGTAAAGACTTTGGATATTGAGTGATTCTAATGTTTAATCAAGAAAATTCTTCCGAGGCTCACGCGGGGCGTCAAAAATAATATGTAGTGAATATGGTCTTATTAATTAATAATTAATATGAATATTAACTATGAAAATTAATAATTAATATTTTTCTTATCAAAATATTAATTTCTTTCGGGGCACCACTCTAGTTTTGAACAGATCCAGAGAAACTGTTTAGTCTAGTCTCATTAATCTAAAGGAAGTAAATTCTCACTCGTTTTCGAAAATTAATGAATTAAACATTGAAACAGTAAATGTCTTTATGGGGTTTTATTAAAGATTATAAAAAGTTAAACAGTGAATAATGACAGGGGAAATGACACAAAGGAATAGTTATTGACACATAAATGGGTAAATCAAAGAATGATAAACTTGCTTTCAGAGGATTTTGTGAAACAAAAGGAATTATTGATTATTGATTCTATTATTAGATGAGGGGATTTTACGGAGCGTTTAGAGGGGTTTGATGACGGTTTCTGGTGCTAAGGCTACTATGTTTAGACAGTTAGACGCCAAATTATGTGTCACGTTCAGACTCACCCTTGGTAGTATTGGTTCTCAGGTCTTGGCAACCAGGAGTCAAAAGGGGTCCTTTCGACTCAGGTCGCACGCCGATGACGAGTGTAGTCTCCAAGATGGCCTTAACGTGTACACAGAGAAAGGCTGTAGGGCCTGGGGACTGGTCCCAGAAGCGTCCCGTTACTGTCCAACATCAGGGTTTCGAGGGCCTACGGCCCTGAACGGACAAGAGGTCCAGTGCGAAGTAAAGACGAGACGAAGAGTAGAGAGTAGTAGAGTGTGTTTTTGGCTGTGCGCCAGTTTTAACACCTCTGGACGGGGTGTGTCTTACGTAGAAGGCATTGCTTTGGGGGGAGTTTACATGTTTAAACTAAGTCTTAAACATTCCTTTTGTTTCACCCTATTTTCCTTGGTTTTCGTAAAACACACAAAAACATTCGTACTTGCAGGATTATGCAAAGAAACATTTGTCAGACTTATTATAAAAACATATAATCATTACATTTTATTAACATAAAACGTAACTCTGTAGAAATGGAATAAGGAATTAGTTGCCTTGTAAAACTCTGCATCCTGGAAACAAACATATAATTGTTAGTACATTCACAATCTTTCTAAGTAATAAAATAACAAAATGTCCTTTAATGAAATAACACCAAATGTCCTTTTTGAGTGCAGAGTCATTTGTCCAGTTAAACCAAAAGGGGGTAGTGTTCAATAATACAAAACTTAGTTTTGGTTGGATCAAACGCATTCCTCCATCCTTCAGGATAGCTACGAAGTTCTGGGTAAAGCTGAATCAACAATGTTATCTCACAGAATTTATGGCTTTTGGACATGGTGCCTAGCGGTCTGTGATGTTCCATGTGTCACCTTTGACACGGTGCTGGGTAGAACGAAGTTCCAATTCTTATAAAAGCAAAACAAAGTCATTAATAAGTTTCCTGTCCTTGGCAAAACACGTTGGTGTCCTTTTATCTGAAAGAAAAAGGGTTAGCATGTCTTCTTCTCAAGATTTACATCCACGGCCTGTCTCTGGAGGCCGATGGTGAAACAACAGTTGTTAATCTTGAAGACCCTTAGTGAAACAGTTTGGAGGTCTGTAAGTGATTAAACAAATGTTATAATCCGTGTGGCGTTCTGGAGGCTGATCTGCTACAACACATATGAAACACTTGCAACACACACATATAAAACACTTACACACATATGAAACGCTTAAACACACACATGGAACGCTTACACACACATATGAAACGCTTACACACACACATTAAATGCTTACACACATATATGTAACGATTACACACACAAATGGAACGCTTACACACACATATTGAAACGCTTACACACACATATGAAACGCTTACACACACATATGTAACGCTTACACACACATATGCAATGCGTAGACACACATACGAAATGCTAACACACATATGAAACAATTACACACACATATGGAACGCTTACACAAATATGAAACGCTTACACACACATATGGAACGCTTACACACATATGAAACGCTTACACACACATATGGAACGCTTACACAGACATATGGAACGCTTACACAAATATGAAACGCTTACACACATATAAAAAGCTTACCCACATATGAAACGCTTACACACATATGAAACGCTTACACACATATGAAACGCTTACACACACATATAAAACGCTTACACACATATGAAACGCTTACACACATATGAAACGCTTACACACACATATGGAACACTTACACACACATATGAAACTCTTACACACATATGAAACGCTTACACAAACATATGAACGCACACACATATGGGCGACACACACACATATGGGCGACACACACACATATGAAGCGCTTACACACACATATGAAGCGCTTACACACATATGGAACGACACACACACATATGAAACGCTTACACACACATATGAAGCGATTACACACATATGAAACGCGACACACACACACATATGGAACGCTTACACACACATATGGACGCTTACACAAATATGAAACGCTTACACACATATAAAAACACACACATATGAAGGCTTACACACATATGAAGCGCTTACACACACACATATAAAGCGACACACACATATGAAATGCTTAGACACATATGAAACGCTTACACACATATGAAACGCTTACACACACATATGGAACGCTTACACACACATATGGAACGCTTACACACACATATGAAACGCTTACACACATATGGAACGCTTACACACACATATAAAACGCTTACACACACATGAAATGCTTAGACACATATGAAACGCTTACACACATATGAAACGCTTACACACACATATGGAACACTTACACACACATATGCAACACTTACACACACATGAAACGCTTACACACATATATGTAACGCTTACACACACATATGAAACGCTTACACACACATATGAAACGCTTACACACACATATGGAACGCTTACACACACATATGAAACGCTTACACACATATGAAGCGCACACACACATATGAAGCTTACACACATATGGAACACACACACATATAAAGCGCTTACACACACATGAAACGCTTACACACATATGGAACGCTTACACACACATATGAAGCGACACACATATGAAGCGACACACACACATATGAAACGCAGACACATATGGACGCTTACACACACATATGAAACGCAACACACACACATATGAACGATTACACACATATGAAGCGCTTACACACACATATGAAGCGGCTTACACACACATATGAAGCGCTTACACACATATGGAACACACACACATATAAAGCGCACACACACATGAAGCGCTTACACACATATGGGCACACACACACATATGAAAAGCTTACACACACATATGAAACGATTACACACATATGAAGCGCTTACACACACACATATGGACGCTTACACACACATATGAAGCGCTTACACACATATGGGCGCTTACACACACATATAAAGCGACACACACACATGAAAGGCTTACACACATATGGAACGCTTACACACACATATGGAACGACACACACACATATGAAGCGCACACACATATAGAACGGCAAACACACATATAAAGCGCACACACACATGAAGCGACACACACATATGTAACGACACACACACATATGAAACACACACACATATGAACGCACACACATATGGAACGCACACACACACATATGAGCGACACACACACATATGAAACGCAACACACACATATGGAACGCTTACACACATATGGACGACACACACACATATAAACGACACACACACATGAACGCTTACACACATATGGACGACACACACATATGAAGCGACACACACATATGAAACGCACACACATATATGAAAGCGGCAGACACATATGGACGACACACACACATATGAAACGACACACACATATGGACGCACACACACACATATGAAACGCTTACACACACATATGAAACGCTTACACACACATATGAAACGCTTACACACACATATGGAACGCTTACACACACATATGAAACGCTTACACACACATATGAAACGATTACACACATATGAAACGCTTACACACACATATGGAACGCTTAAACACACATATGGAACGCTTACACAAATATAAAACGCTTACACACATATAAAAAGCTTACACACATATGAAAGGCTTACACACATATGAAACGCTTACACACACATATAAAACGCTTACACACATACGAAATGCTTACACACATATGAAACGATTATACACAAATGAAACGCTTACACACATATGAAACGCTTACACACATAAAAACCTTACACACATATGAAACGCTTACACACATATGAAACGCTTACACACATATGAAACGATTATACACACATGAAACGCTTACACACATATGGAACGCTTACACACATAAAAACCTTACACACATATGAAACGTCTACACACATAAAAAGCTTACACACATATGGAACGCTTACACACATATGAAACGCTTACACACATATGAAAAGCCTACACACACATGAAACGCTTACAACACACATATGGAACGCTTAAAAACACATATGGAAACGCAAGCACATAAAAAGTTTACACACACATATGAAACGCTTATACACACACTTATGGAACGCTTACACAAACATATGGAATGCTTACACACACTTATGGAACGCTTACACAAACATATGAAACGCTTACACACATATGAAACGCTTACACACATATGAAACGCTTACACACATATGAAACGCTTACAAACACATATGGAACGCTTAAAAACACATATGGAAACGCAAGCACATAAAAAGTTTACACACACATATGAAACGCTTATACACACACTTATGGAACGCTTACACAAACATATGGAATGCTTACACACACATATGGACGCTTACACAAACATATGAAACGCACACACATATGAAGCGCTTACACACATATGAAACGACACACACATATGAAACGCTTACACACATAAAAACCTTACACACATATGAAACGCTTACACACATATGAAACGCTTACACACATGCAACACGTAGACACACATACGAAATGCTTACACACACATAAGAAACGCTTACACACATATGAAACGCTTACACACACATATGAAACGCTTACACACACATATGAAACGCTTACACACACATATGGAACGCTTACACACATATGGAACGCTTACACACACATATGGAAAGCTTACACACATTTATAAAACACTTACAAACACATATGAAACGCTTATACACACATATGGAACGCTTACACACAGATGGAACGCTTACACACACATATGGAACGCTTACACAAACATATGGAACGCTTAAACACACATATGGAAACGCAAGCACATAAAAAGCTTACACACACATATAAAACGCTTACACACATATGAAATGCTTATACACACACATATGGAACGCTTACACAAACATATGGAATGCTTAAACACAAATATAAAACGCTAACACACATATGAAACGCTTATACACACACATATGGAACGCTTACACACACATATGGAACGCTTACACACACATATGGAACGCTTACACACACAAATGGAACGCTTACACACACATATGGAACGGTTACACACACATATGCAACGCGTAGACACAGATACGAAATGCTTACACACACATATGAAACGCTCACAAACATATATGTTACGATTACACACATATGAAACGCTTACACACACGAAACGCTTACACACATATGAAACGCTTACACACACGAAACGCTTACACACATATAAAACGCTTACACACATATGAAACGCTTACACACATATAAAACGCTTACACACATATGAAACGCTTACACACATATGAAACGCTTACACACACATATGAAACGCTTACACACATATGAAACGCTTACACACATATGAAACGCTTATACACATATGAAACGCTTACACACACATATGAAACGCTTACACACATATGAAACGCTTACACACATATGAAACGATTAAACACATATAAAACGATTATGCACATATGAAACGCCTACACACATATGAAACACTTACACACAAATATGAAATGCTTACACACACATTTGGAATGCTTACACACACATATGAAACGCTTACACACACATATGAAACGCTTACACACATATGAAACGCTTACACACACATATGGAACGCTTACACACACATATTGACAGCTTACACACACATATGGAACGCTTACACACACATATTGACAGCTTACACACACATGGAACGCTTACACACATATGAAACGCTTACACACATATATGTCACGATTACACACATATGAAACACTTACACACACATGAAACGCTTACACACATATGAAACGCTTACACACACATGAAACGCTTACACACATATGAAACGCTTACACACATATGAAACGCTTACACACATGAAACGCTTACACACATATGAAACGCTTACACACACATATAAAACGCTTACACTCAAATATGAAATGCTTACACACACATATGGAACGCTTACACACATATGAAACGCTTACACACACATATGGAACGCTTACACACATATGAAACGCTTACACACACATATGGAACGCTTACACACATATGAAACGCTTACACACACATATGGAACGCTTACACACAAATATGAAATGCTTACACACACATATGGAACGCTTACACACATATGAAACGCTTACACACACATATGAAACGCTTACACACATATGAAACGCTTACACACACATATGGAACGCTTACACACAAATATGAAATGCTTACACACACATATGGAACGCTTACACACAAATATGAAAGGCTGACACACACATATGGAAAGCTTACACACATTTATAAAACACTTACAAACACATATGAAATGCTTACACACACATATGGAACGCTTACACACACATATGGAACGCTTACACACACATATGAATTGCTTACACACACACATTGAACGCTTACACACATATATGAAATGCTTACACACACATATGAAACGCTTACACACACATATGGAACGCTTACACACACATATGGAACGCTGACACACATATGAAATGCTTACACACACATATGGAACGCTTACACATATGAAACGCTTACACACATATGAAACGCTTACAAATATATGAAACGCCTACACACATGAAACGCTTACAGACACTCATGAAACGCTTAAACACATATGAAACGCTTACACACATATGAAACGCCTACACACATATGAAACGCTTACAACACATAAAATGCTTACACACATATGGAACGCCTACACACACATATGAAACGCGTACACACACATATGAAATGCTTACACACACATATTGACAGCTTTACACACACATATGGAACGCTTAAACACACATATGAAATGCCTACACACACATATTGACAGCTTTACACACACATATGGAACGCTTAAACACACATATGGAACGCTTACACACACATTGAAGGCTTACACACACATATGGAACGCTTACAACACATAAAAACGCTTACACACACATATGAAACGCTTACACACACATATGGAACGCTTACACACACATATGGAACGCTTACACACACATATGGAACGCTTACACACACATATAAAACGCTTACACACATATGAAACGCTCAGACACACATATGAAACGCTTACACACACACATTAAATGCTTACACACATATATGAAATGCTTACACACACATATGGAACGCTTACACACACATATGGAACGACACACACACATATGGAACGCTTACACACACATATGCAACGCGTAGACACACATACGAAATGCTTACACACACATAAGAAACGCTTACACACATTTGAAACGCTTACACACACATATGAAACGCTTACACACATATGAAACGCTTACACACACATATGGAACGCTTACACACACAAATGGAACGCTTACACACACATATGGAAAGCTTACACACATTTATAAAACACAAACACATATGAAACGCTTATACACACATATGGAACGCTTACACACAGATGGAACGCTTACACACACATATGGAACGCTTACACAAACATATGGAACGCTTAAACACACATATGGAAACGCAAGCACATAAAAAGCTTACACACACATATAAAACGCTTACACACACAAATGGAACGCTTACACACACATATGGAACGGTTACACACACATATGCAACGCGTAGACACAGATACGAAATGCTTACACACATATGAAACGCTTACACACACATATGAAACGCTCACAAACATATATGTTACGATTACACACATATGAAACTCTTACACACACGAAACGCTTACACACATATGAAACGCTTACACACACATATGAAACGCTCACAAACATATATGTTACGATTACACACATATGAAACTCTTACACACACGAAACGCTTACACACATATGAAACGCTTACACACACGAAACGCTTACACACATATAAAACGCTTACACACATATGAAACGCTTACACACATATAAAACGCTTACACACATATGAAACGCTTACACACATATGAAACGCTTACACACACATATGAAACGCTTACACACATATGAAACGCTTACACACATATGAAACGCTTATACACATATGAAACGCTTACACACACATATGAAACGCTTACACACATTTGAAACGATTAAACACATATAAAACGATTATGCACATATGAAACACCTACACACATATGAAACACTTACACACACAAATATGAAATGCTTACACACACATATGGAACGCTTACACACACATATGGAACGCTTACACACACATATGAATTGCTTACACACACACATTGAACGCTTACACACATATATGAAATGCTTACACACACATATGAAACGCTTACACACACATATGGAACGCTTACACACACATATGGAACGCTGACACACATATGAAATGCTTACACACACATATGGAAGGCTTACACACACATATGGAACGCTTACACACATATGGAACGCTTACACACATATGGAACGCTTACACACACATTTGGAACGCTTACACACACATAAATAAAACACTTACACACACATTTGGAAGGCTCACACACAAATATGGAATGCTTACACACATATATAAAATGCTTACACACACATATGGAACGCTTACACACATGAAACGCTTACACATATGAAACGCTTACACACATATGAAACGCTTACAAATATATGAAACGCCTACACACATGAAACGCTTACACACACATGAAACGCTTAAACACATATGAAACGCTTACACACATATGAAACGCCTACACACATATGAAGCGACACAACACATAAAATGCTTACACACATATGGGCGACTTACACACACATATGAAGCGCTTACACACACATATGAAATGCTTACACACACATATGGAACGCTTAAACACACATATGAAATGCTTACACACACATATTGACAGCTTACACACACATATGGGCGCTTACACACACATATGGAACGCTTACACACACAATCAGGCTTACACACACATATGGGCGACACACACACACATATGAAAGCTTACACACACATATGAAGCGCTTACACACACATATGGGCTTACACACATATGGGCACACACACATATGAAGCGGCTTACACACATATGAAACGCTCAGACACACATATGAAACGCTTACACACACACATTAAATGCTTACACACATATATGTAATGATTACACACATAAGAAACACTTACAGACACAAATGGAACGCTTACACACACATATAGAACGCTTACACACACATATGCAACACGTAGACACACATACGAAATGCTTACACACACATAAGAAACGCTTACACACACATATGGAGCGACACACACATATGGAACGCTTACACACACATATGGAACGCACACACACACATGGAACGCGAACGCTTACACACATATAAAGGCAACACACACATATGAAGCGCTTACACACATATGAAGCGCTTACACACATATGAAACGCTTACACACACATATGAAACGCTTACACACAGACATTAAATGCTTACACACATATATGAAACACTTACACACACAAATGGAACACTTACACACACATATGGAACGCTTACACACACATATGGAACACTTACACACACATATGCAACGCGTAGACACACATACGAAATGCTTACACACATATGAAACGCTTACACACACATATGAAACGATTACACACAAATGGAACGCTTACACACATATGAAACGCTTACACACAAATATGAAACGCTTACACACATATGAAACGCTTACACACAAATATGAAATGCTTACACACGTGTGCACACATATGAAACGGCAAAACAAATATTGACAGCTTACACACACATATGGAACGCTTACACACACATATGGAATGCTTACACACACATATAGAAAGCTTACACACACATATGGAACGCTTACACACACATATGGAACGTGTAGACACACATACGAAATGCTTACACACACATATGAAACGCTTACACACATATGAAACGCTTACACACATATGAAACGACACACACATATGAAACGCTTACACACATATGAAACGCTTACACACACATATGAAACGCTTACACACATATATGTAACGATTACGCACATATGAAACGCTTACACACATATGGAACGCTTACACACACATATGAAACGGTTACACACACATGAAACGCTTACACACACATATGAAACGCTTACACACATATGAAACGCTTACACACACATACGGAACGCTTACACACATATGGAACGCTTACACATATAAAAAGCTTACACACATATATGAAAAGCCTACACACACATGAAACGCTTACAACACACACACATGAAACGCTTACACACACATGAAACGCTTACACACAAATATGAAATGCTTACACAGACACATATGGAACGCTTACACACATATGGAACGCTTACACACACATATTGACAGCTTACACACACAAATGGAACGCTTACACACACATATTGACAGCTTACACACACATATGAAATGCTGACACACACATATGGAAAGCTTACACACACATATGGAACGCTTACACACACATATGGAACGCTTACACACATTTATAAAACACTTACAAACACATATGAAACGCTTACACACACATATGGAACGCTTACACACACATGGAACGCTTACACACACTTATGGAACGCCTACACACACATATGGAAAGCTTACACACACATGGAACGCTTACACACACATATGGAACGCTTACACACACATATGGAACGCTTACACACACATGGAACGCTTACACACACATATGGAAAGCTTACACACATTTATAAAACACTTACAAACACATATGGAATGCTTACACACACATGGAACGCTTACACACACATATAAAACGCTTACACACACATATGGAAAGCTTACACACATTTATAAAACACTTACAAACACATATGAAACGCTTATACACACATATGGAACGCTTACACACAGATGGAACGCTTACACACACATATGGAACGCTTACACAAACATATGGAACGCTTAAACACACATATGGAAACACAAGCACATAAAAAGCTTACACACACATATAAAACGCTTACACACATATGAAACGCTTATACACACACATATGGAACGCTTACACACACATATGGAACGCTTACACACACATATGGAACGCTTACACACACAAATGGAACGCTTACACACACATATGGAACGGTTACACACACATATGCAACGCTTAGACACAGATACGAAATGCTTACACACATATGAAACGCTTACACACACATATGAAACGCTCACAAACATATATGTTACGATTACACACAAATGAAACGCTTACACACACATATGAAACGACACACACATATGAAGCGCTTACACACACGAAGCGCTTACACACATATAAAGCGGCTTACACACATATGAAACGCTTACACACATATGAAACGCCACACACACATATGAAGCGCTTACACACATATGAACGCTTACACACATATGAAGCGGCTTATACACATATGAAGCGCTTACACACACATATGAAACGCTTACACACATATGAAACGCTTACACACATATGAAACGATTAAACACATATAAAACGATTATGCACATATGAAACGCCTACACACATATGAAACACTTACACACAAATATGAAATGCTTACACACACATTTGGAATGCTTACACACACATATGAAACGCTTACACACACATATGAAACGCTTACACACATATGAAACGCTTACACACACATTTGAAATGCTTACACACACATATGAAACGCTTACACACACATATGAAACGCTTACACACATATGAAATGCTTACACACACATATGGAACGCTTACACACACATATTGACAGCTTACACACACATATGGAACGCTTACACACACATATTGACAGCTTACACACACATATGGAACGCTTACACACACATATGGAACGCTTACACACATATGAAACGCTTACACACATATATGTCACGATTACACACATATGAAACACTTACAAAGACATGAAACGCTTACACACATATGAAACGCTTACACACACATATAAAATGCTTACACTCAAATATGAAATGCTTACACACACATATGGAACGCTTACACACATATGAAACGCTTACACACACATATGGAACGCTTACACACATATGAAAGCGACACACACACACATATGGAACGCTTACACACACATATGAAACGCTACACACACATATGGAACGCTTACACACAAATATGAAATGCTTACACACACATATGGAACGCTTACACACACATATGAAACGCTTACACACACATATGGAACGCTACACACATATGAAACGCTTACACACACATATGGACGCTTACACACAAATATGAAATTCTTACACACACACATATGGAACGCTTACACACAAATATAAAAGGCTGACACACAAATATGGAAAGCTTACACACATTTATAAAACACTTACAAACACATATGGAACGCTTACACACATATATGAAACGCGTACACACACATATGAAATGCTTACACACACATATTGACAGCTTTACACACACATATGGAACGCTTAAACACACATATGAAATGCCTACACACACATATTGACAGCTTTACACACACATATGGAACGCTTAAACACACATATGGAATGCTTACACACACATTGAAGGCTTACACACACACATATGGAACGCTTACAACACATAAAAACGCTTACACACACATATGAAACGCTTACACACACATATGGAACGCTTACACACACATATGGAACGCTTACACACACATATGGAACGCTTACACACACATATAAAACGCTTACACACATATGAAACGCTCAGACACACATATGAAACGCTTACACACACACATTAAATGCTTACACACATATATGTAATGATTACACACATAAGAAACACTTACAGACACAAATGGAACGCTTACACACACATATAGAACGCTTACACACCTATATGCAACACGTAGACACACATACGAAATGCTTACACACACATAAGAAACGCTTACACACATATGAAACGCTTACACACACATATGAAACGCTTACACACATATGAAACGCTTACACACACATATGGAACGCTTACACACATATGGAACGCTTACACACACATATGGAAAGCTTACACACATTTATAAAACACTTACAAACACATATGAAACGCTTATACACACATATGGAACGCTTACACACAGATGGAACGCTTACACACACATATGGAACGCTTACACAAACATATGGAACGCTTAAACACACATATGGAAACGCAAGCACATAAAAACACACACACATATAAGCGCACACACACACAAATGGGCTTACACACACATATGGAACGGTTACACACATATGCAACGTGTGAACACAGATCTGAAATGCTTACCCACATATGAAAGCGCTTACACACACATATGAAGCGCTCACAAACATATATGTTACGATTACACACATATGAACGCTTACACACCGAAACGACTTACACACATATGAAGCGACACACACATACGCGCTTACACACATATAAAGCGCTTACACACATATGAAACGCGACACACACATATAAAGCGCTTACACACATATGAAAGCGCACACACATATGAAACGCTTACACACACATATGAAACGCACACACACATATGAAGCGACACACACATATGAAACGCATACACATATGAAACGCTTACACACACATATGAAAGCGCTTACACACACATTTGAAAGCGACACACACATATGAACGATTAAACATATATAAAACGATTATGCACATATGAAACACCTACACACATATGAAACACTTACACACAAATATGAAATGCTTACACACACATTTGGAATGCTTACACACACATATGAAACGCTTACACACACATATGAAACGCTTACACACATATGAAACGCTTACACACACATATGGAACGCTTACACACACATATTGACAGCTTACACACACATATGGAACGCTTACACAAACATATTGACAGCTTACACACACATATGGAACGCTTACATACACATATGGAACGCTTACACACATATGAAACGCTTACACACACATGAAACGCTTACACACATATGAAACGCTTACACACACATGAAACGCCTACACACATATGAAACGCTTACACACATATGAAACGCTTACACACACATGAAACGCTTACACACATATGAAACGCTTACACACACATATAAAACGCTTACACTCAAATATGAAATGCTTACACACACATATGGAACGCTTACACACATATGAAATGCTTACACACACATATGGAACGCTTACACACATATGAAACGCTTACACACACATATGGAACGCTTACACACATATGAAACGCACACACACATATGGAACGACACACAAATATGAAATGCTTACACACACATATGGAACGCTTACACACATATGAGAAACGACACACACATATGAAACGACACACACATATGAAACGCTTACACACACATATGGAACGCCACACACAAATATGAAATGCTTACACACACATATGGAACGCTTACACACAAATATGAAAGGCTGACACATACATATGGAAAGCTTACACACATTTATAAAACACTTACAAACACATATGAAATGCTTACACACACATATGGAACGCTTACACACACATATGGAACGCTTACACACACATATGGAACGCTTACACACACATATGGAACGCTGACACACATATGAAATGCTTACACACACATATGGAAGGCTTACACACACATATGGAACGCTTACACACATATGGAACGCTTACACACATATGGAACGCTTACACACACATTTGGAACGCTTACACACATATGAAACGCTTACAAATATATGAAACGCCTACACACATATGAAACGCTTACACACACATGAAACGCTTACACACACTCATGAAACGCTTAAACACATATGAAACGCTTACACACATATGAAACGCCTACACACATATGAAACGCTTACAACACATAAAACGCTTACACACATGAAACGCTTACACACATATGAAACGCTTACACACACATATAAAATGCTTACACTCAAATATGAAATGCTTACACACACATATGGAACGCTTACACACACATATGGAACGCTTACACACATATGAAACGCTTACACACACATATGGAACGCTTACACACACATATGAAACGCTTACACACACATATGGAACGCTTACACACAAATATGAAATGCTTACACACACATATGGAACGCTTACACACATATGAAACGCTTACACACACATATGGAACGCTTACACACACATATGAAACGCTTACACACACATATGGAACGCTTACACACAAATATGAAATGCTTACACACACACATATGGAACGCTTACACACAAATATAAAAGGCTGACACACAAATATGGAAAGCTTACACACATTTATAAAACACTTACAAACACATATGGAACGCTTACACACACATATGGAACGCTTACACACACATATGAATTGCTTACACACACACATTGAACGCTTACACACATATATGAAATGCTTACACACACATATGGAAGGCTTACACACATATGGAACGCTTACAACACATAAACGCTTACACACACATATGGAACGCTTACACACACACATATGGAACGCTTACACACACATATGGAACGCTTACACACACATATGGAACGCTTACACACACATATAAAACGCTACACACACATATGAAACGCTCAGACACACATATGAAACGCTTACACACACACATTAAATGCTTACACACATATATGTAATGATTACACACATAAGAAACACTTACAGACACAAATGGAACGCTTACACACACATATGAACGCACACACACATATGCAACACGAGACACACATATGAAATGCTTACACACACATAAGAAACGCTACACACATATGAAACGCTACACACACATATGAAACGCTTACACACATATGAAACGCACACACACATATGGAACGCTTACACACATATGGAACGCTACACACATTTATAAAACACTTACAAACACATATGAAACGCTTATACACACATATGGAACGCTTACACACAGATGGAACGCTTACACACACATATGGAACGCTTACACAAACATATGGAATGCTTAAACACACATATGGAAACGCAAGCACATAAAAAGCTTACACACACATATAAAACGCTTACACACATATGAAACGCTTATACACACACATATGGAACGCTTACACAAACATATGGAATGCTTAAACACAAATATAAAACGCTAACACACATATGAAACGCTTATACACACACATATGGAACGCTTACACACACATATGGAACGCTTACACACACATATGGAACGCTTACACACACAAATGGAACGCTTACACACACATATGGAACGGTTACACACACATATGCAACGCGTAGACACAGATACGAAATGCTTACACACACATATGAAACGCTCACAAACATATATGTTACGATTACACACATATGAAACGCTTACACACATGAAACGCTTACACACAACACACATATAAAACGCTTACACACACATTTGGAACGCTTACACACACATATATAAAATGCTTACACACACATATGGAACGCTACACACACATATGAAACGCTTACACACACATATGAAACGCTACACACATATGAAACGCTTACACACACATGAAACGCTTACACACACTCATGAAACGCTTAAACACATATGAAACGCTTACACACACTCATGAAACGCCTACACACATATGAAACGCTTACACACATAAAATGCTTACACACATATGGAACGCTTACACACACATATGAAACGCGTACACACACATATGAAATGCTTACACACACATATTGACAGCTTTACACACACATATGGAACGCTTAAACACACATATGAAATGCTTACACACACATATTGACAGCTTTACACACACATATGGAACGCTTAAACACACATATGGAATGCTTACACACACATTGAAGGCTTACACACACATATGGAACGCTTACAACACATAAAAACGCTTACACACACATATGAAACGCTTACACACACATATGGAACGCTTACACACACATATGGAACGCTTACACACACATATGGAACGCTTACACACACATATAAAACGCTTACACACATATGAAACGCTCAGACACACATATGAAACGCTTACACACACACATTAAATGCTTACACACATATATGTAATGATTACACACATAAGAAACACTTACAGACACAAATGGAACGCTTACACACACATATAGAACGCTTACACAAGACACACATACGAAACGCTTACACACACATAAGAAACGCTTACACACATATGAAACGCTTACACACACATATGAAACGCTTACACACATATGAAACGCTTACACACACATATGGAACGCTTACACACATATGGAACGCTTACACACACATATGGAAAGCTTACACACATTTATAAAACACTTACAAACACATATGAAACGCTTATACACACATATGGAACGCTTACACACAGATGGAACGCTTACACACACATATGGAACGCTTACACAAACATATGGAACGCTTAAACACACATATGGAAACGCAAGCACATAAAAAGCTTACACACACATATAAAACGCTTACACACACAAATGGAACGCTTACACACACATATGGAACGGTTACACACACATATGCAACGCGTAGACACAGATACGAAATGCTTACCCACATATGAAACGCTTACACACACATATGAAACGCTCACAAACATATATGTTACGATTACACACATATGAAACGCTTACACACACGAAACGCTTACACACATATGAAACGCTTACACACACGAAACGCTTACACACATATAAAACGCTTACACACATATGAAACGCTTACACACATATAAAACGCTTACACACATATGAAACGCTTACACACATATGAAACGCTTACACACACATATGAAACGCTTACACACATATGAAACGCTTACACACATATGAAACGCTTATACACATATGAAACGCTTACACACACATATGAAACGCTTACACACATTTGAAACGCTTACACACATATGAAACGATTAAACATATATAAAACGACATGCACATATGGAAACACCTACACACATATGAAACACTTACACACAAATATGAAATGCTTACACACACATTTGGAATGCTTACACACACATATGAAACGCTTACACACACATATGAAACGCTTACACACATATGGAAACGCTTACACACACATATGGAACGCTTACACACACATATGGAACGCTTACACACACATATGGAATGCTTACACACACATATAGAAAGCTTACACACACATATGGAACGCTTACATACACATATGGAACGCTTACACACACATATGGAACGCTTACACACACATATGGAACGCTTACACACACATATGAAACGCTTACACACACATGAAACGCTTACACACATATGAAACGCTTACACACATATGGAAACGCTACACACACATGAAACGCTTACACACATATGGAACGCTTACACACACACATATGAAAACGCTTACACACATATGAAACGCTTACACACATATGGAACGCTTACACACACATATGAAATGCTTACACACACATATGAAACGCTTACAGACATATGAAACGCTTACACACATATATGTAACGATTACGCACATATGAAACGCTTACACACACATATGGAACGCTTACACACAAATATGAAACGCTTACACACACATATGGAACGCTTACACACATATGAAACGCTTACACACACATATGGAACGCTTACACACAAATATGAAATGCTTACACACACATATGGAACGCTTACACACAAATATGAAAGGCTGACACATACATATGGAAAGCTTACACACATTTATAAAACACTTACAAACACATATGAAATGCTTACACACACATATGGAACGCTTACACACACATATGGAATGCTTACACACACATATGGAACGCTTACACACACATATGGAACGCTGACAGACATATGAAATGCTTACACACACATATGGAAGGCTTACACACACATATGGAACGCTTACACACATATGGAACGCTTACACACATGAAACGCTTACACATATGAAACGCTTACACACATATGAAACGCTTACAAATATATGAAACGCCTACACACATATGAAACGCTTACACACACATGAAACGCTTACACACACTCATGAAACGCTTAAACACATATGAAACGCTTACACACATATGAAACGCCTACACACATATGAAACGCTTACAACACATAAAATGCTTACACACATATGAAACGCTTACACACATATGAAACGCTTACACACACATATAAAATGCTTACACTCAAATATGAAATGCTTACACACACATATGGAACGCTTACACACATATGAAACGCTTACACACACATATGGAACGCTTACACACATATGAAACGCTTACACACACATATGGAACGCTTACACACATATGAAACGCTTACACACAGATATGGAACGCTTACACACAAATATGAAATGCTTACACACACATATGGAACGCTTACACACATATGAAACGCTTACACACACATATGGAACGCTTACACACATATGAAACGCTTACACACACATATGGAACGCTTACACACAAATATGAAATGCTTACACACACACATATGGAACGCTTACACACAAATATAAAAGACTGACACACAAATATGGAAAGCTTACTCACATTTATAAAACACTTACAAACACATATGGAACGCTTACACACACATATGGAACGCTTACACACACATATGAATTGCTTACACACACACATTGAACGCTTACACACATATATGAAATGCTTACACACACATATGGAAGGCTTACACACACATATGGAACGCTTACAACACATAAAAACGCTTACACACACATATGAAACGCTTACACACACATATGGAACGCTTACACACACATATGGAACGCTTACACACACATATGGAACGCTTACACACACATATAAAACGCTTACACACATATGAAACGCTCAGACACACATATGAAACGCTTACACACACACATTAAATGCTTACACACATATATGTAATGATTACACACATAAGAAACACTTACAGACACAAATGGAACGCTTACACACACATATAGAACGCTTACACACACATATGCAACACGTAGACACACATACGAAATGCTTACACACACATAAGAAACGCTTACACACATATGAAACGCTTACACACACATATGAAACGCTTACACACATATGAAACGCTTACACACACATATGGAACGCTTACACACATATGGAACGCTTACACACATTTATAAAAACACTTACAAACACATATAAAACGCTTATACACACATATGGAACGCTTACACACAGATGGAACGCTTACACACACATATGGAACGCTTACACAAACATATGGAATGCTTAAACACACATATGGAAACGCAAGCACATAAAAAGCTTACACACACATATAAAACGCTTACACACATATGAAACGCTTATACACACACATATGGAACGCTTACACAAACATATGGAATGCTTAAACACAAATATAAAACGCTAACACACATATGAAACGCTTATACACACACATATGGAACGCTTACACACACATATGGAACGCTTACACACACATATGGAACGCTTACACACACAAATGGAACGCTTACACACACATATGGAACGGTTACACACACATATGAAACGCGAAGACACAGATACGAAATGCTTACACACATATGAAACGCTTACACACATATGAAACGCTTACACACATGAAACGCTTACACACATATGAAACGCTTACACACACGAAACGCTTACACACATATAAAACGCTTACACACACATTTGGAACGCTTACACACACATATATAAAATGCTTACACACACATATGGAACGCTTACATATATGAAACGCTTACACACATATGAAACGCTTACAAATATATGAAACGCCTACACACATGAAACGCTTACAGACACTCATGAAACGCTTAAACACATATGAAACGCTTACACACATATGAAACGCCTACACACATATGAAACGCTTACAACACATAAAATGCTTACACACATATGGAACGCCTACACACACATATGAAACGCGTACACACACATATGAAATGCTTACACACAAATATTGACAGCTTACACACACATATGGAACGCTTACACACACATATGAAACGCTTACACACACATATTGACAGCTTACACACACATATGGAACGCGTACACACACATATGGAACGCTTACACACACATTGAAGGCTTACACACACATATGGAACGCTTACAACACATAAAAACGCTTACATATGAAACGCTTACACACACATATGGACAGCTTACACACACATATGGAACGCTTACACACACATATGGAACGCTTACACACACATATAAAACGCTTACACACATATGAAACGCTTACACACACATATGAAACGCTTACACACACACATTAAATGCTTACACACATATATGTAATGATTACACACATAAGAAACACTTACAGACACAAATGAACGCTTACACACACATATAGAACGCTTTACACACCTATATGCAACACGACACACATATAAAATGCTTACACACACATAAGAAACGCTTACACACATATGAAACGCTACACACACATATGAAACGCTTTACACACATATGAAACGCTTACACACACATATGGAACGCTTACACACATATGGAACGCTTACACACACATATGGAAAGCTTACACACATTTATAAAACACTTACAAACACATATGAAACGCTTATACACACATATGGAACGCTTACACACAGATGGAACGCTTACACACACATACACAAACATATGGAACGCTTAAACACACATATGGAACGCACACATAAAAAGCTTACACACACATATAAAAACGCTTACACACAAATGGAACGCTTACACACACATATGGAACGTTACACACACATATGCAACGTAGACACAGATATGAAATGCTTACCCACATATGAAACGCTTACACACACATATGAAACGCCACAAACATATATGTTACGATTACACACATATGAAACGCTACACACATACTAAACGCTTACACACATATGAAACGCTACACACACATAAAACGCTACACACATATAAAACGCTACACACATATGGAAACGCTACACACATATAAAACGCTACACACATATGAAACGCTTACACACATATGAAACGCTTCACACACATATGAAACGCTTACACACATATGAAACGCTACACACATATGAAACGCTTTACACACACATATGAAACGCTACACACATTTGAAACGCTTACACACATATGAAACGATTAAACACATATAAAACGATTATGCACATATGAAACACCTACACACATATGAAACACTTACACACAAATATGAAATGCTTACACACACATTTGGAATGCTTACACACACATATGAAACGCTTACACACACATATGGAAACGCTACACACATATGAAACGCTTACACACACATATGGAACGCTTACACACACATATTGACAGCTTACACACACATATGGAACGCTTACACAAACATATTGACAGCTTACACACACATATGGAACGCTTACACACATATGAAACGCTTACACACATATGAAACGCTACACACACATATGGAACGCTACACACACATATGAAACGCTTACACACACATGTGAAACGCTTACACACACATGAAACGCCACACACATATGAAACGCTTACACACACATATAAAAACGCTTACACACAAATATGAAATGCTTACACACACATATGGAACGCTTACACACAAATATGAAATGCTTACACACACATCACACACATATGAAACGCTTACACACATATGAAACGCACACACACATATGGAACGCTTACACACAAATATGAAATGCTTACACACACATATGGAACGCTTACACACAAATATGAAAGGCTGACACACATATGGAAAGCTTACACACATTTATAAAACACTTACAAACACATATGAAATGCTTACACACAACACACACACATATGGAACGCTTACACACACATATGGAACGCACACACACATATGGAACGCTATACACACATATGAAATGCTTACACACACATATGGAACGCTTACACACACATATGGAATGGAACGCTTACACACATGAAACGCTTACACATATGAAACGCTTACACACATATGAAACGCTTACAAATATATGAAACGCCTACACACATATGAAACGCTTACACACACATGAAACGCTTACACACACTCATGAAACGCTTAAACACATATGAAACGCTTACACACATATGAAACGCCTACACACATATGAAACGCTTACAACACATAAAATGCTTACACACATATGAAACGCTTACACACACATATGAAACGCGTACACACACATATGAAATGCTTACACACACATATTGACAGCTTTACACACACATATGGAACGCTTAAACACACATATGAAATGCTTACACACACATATTGACAGCTTTACACACACATATGGAACGCTTAAACACACATATGGAACGCTTACACACACAATCAAGGCTTACACACACATATGGAACGCTTACAAGACATAAAAACGCTTACACACACATATGAAACGCTTACACACACATATGAAACGCTTACACACACATATGGAACGCTTACACACACATATGGAACGCTTACACACACATATGAAACGCTTACACACACATATGAAACGCTTACACACACACATTAAATGCTTACACACATATATGTAATGATTACACACATAAGAAACACTTACAGACACAAATGGAACGCTTACACACACATATAGAACGCTTACACACACATATGCAACACGTAGACACACATACGAAATGCTTACACACACATAAGAAACGCTTACACACATATGAAACGCTTACACACACATATGAAACGCTTACACACATATGAAACGCTTACACACACATATGGAACGCTTACACACATATGGAACGCTTACACACACATATGGAACGCTTACACACACATATGGAACGCTTACACACACATATAAAACGCTTACACACATATGAAACGCTTACACACATATATGAAACGCTTACACACATATGAAACGCTTACACACACATATGAAACGCTTACACACAGACATTAAATGCTTACACACATATATGAAACACTTACACACACAAATGGAACACTTACACACACATATGGAACGCTTACACACACATATGGAACACTTACACACACATATGCAACGCGTAGACACACATACGAAATGCTTACACACATATGAAACGATTACACACAAATGGAACGCTTACACACATATGAAACGCTTACACACAAATATGAAACGCTTACACACATATGAAACGCTTACACACAAATATGAAATGCTTACACACACATATGGAACGCTTACACACATATGAAACGCTTAAAAACAAATATTGACAGCTTACACACACATATGGAACGCTTACACACACATATGGAATGCTTACACACACATATAGAAAGCTTACACACACATATGGAACGCTTACACACACATATGGAACGTGTAGACACACATAGGAAATGCTTACACACACATATGAAACGCTTACACACATATGAAATGCTTACACACATATGAAACGCTTACACACATATGAAACGCTTACACACATATGAAACGCTTACACACATATGAAACGCTTACACACATATATGTAACGATTACGCACATATGAAACGCTTACACACATATGGAACGCTTACACACACATATGAAACGGTTACACACACATGAAACGCTTACACACTTATATGAAACGCTTACACACATATGAAACGCTTACACACACATATGGAACGCTTACACACATATGAAACGCTTACACACACATATGAAATGCTTACACACACACATTAAATGCTTACACACATATGAAACGCTTACACACACACATTAAACGCTTACACACACATATGGAACGCTTACACACATATGGAACGCTTACACACATATATGGAAAGCTTACACACATTTATAAAACACTTACAAACACATATGAAACGCTTATACACACATATGGAACGCTTACACACAGATGGAACGCTTACACACACATATGGAACGCTTACACAAACATATGGAACGCTTAAACACACATATGGAAACGCAAGCACATAAAAAGCTTACACACACATATAAAACGCTTATACACACACATATGGAACGCTTACACAAACATATGGAATGCTTAAACACAAATATAAAAAGGCTAACACACATATGGAACGCTTACACACACAAATGGAACGCTTACACACACATATGGAACGGTTACACACACATATGCAACGCGTAGACACAGATACGAAATGCTTACACACAAATGAAACGCTTACACACACATATGAAACGCTCACAAACATATATGTTACGATTACACACATATGAAACGCTTACACACACGAAACGCTTACACACATATGAAACGCTTACACACACGAAACGCTTACACACATATAAAACGCTTACACACATATGAAACGCTTACACAAATATAAAACGCTTACACACATATGAAACGCTTACACACATATGAAACGCTTACACACACATATGAAACGCTTACACACATATGAAACGCTTACACACATATGAAACGCCTATACACATATGGAACACACATATACACATATGAAATCTTACACACACATATTGACACTTTACACACACATATGGAACACACATATGAAATGCCTACACACACATATTGACAGCTTACACACACATGGAACGCCACACATATGGAACGCTTACACACACATATGGAACACTTACACACATAAGGAACACACACACATATGAAACGCTTACACACACATATGAAACGCTTACACACACATGGAACGCTTACACACATATGGAACGCGACACACACACATATGGAACGCACACACACACATATAAAGCGATTACACACATATATGGAACACACACACACATATGAAACGCTTACACACACATAAAATGCTTACACACATATATGTAATGATTACACATAATAAAGCGACACACACATATGGGCGACACACACATATGAACGCTTACACACATATATGGAACGCTTACACACATATGGAAGCGACACACACACATATGAAACGCTTACACACACATATGAAACGCTTACACACACATATGAAACGCGACTTACACACACATATAACGCTACACACATATGGAACGCCACACATATGGAACGCTTACACACACATATGGAACGCTTACACACATATGAAACACGCACACATATGGAACACTTACACACATATGGAACGCTTACACACATATGGAACACACACATATATGGAACGCACACACACATATGGAACGCATTTAAACACACACACACATATGAAACGCTTACACACATATGGAACGCTTACACACATATATGAACGGCTTACACACATATGAAACACTTACACACACATATGAAACGCTTACACACACATATGGAACGACACACACACATATGGCGACACTTACACACATACGAACTTACACACATATGAAACGCTTACACACACATATGAACGCGACACACACATATGAACGCTTACACACATATGGAACACACACATATGGAAGCGGCTTACACACAATGGAACGCACACACATAGCTTACACACACATATGAAACGCTTACACACACATATGGAACGACACACACACATATGAACGCTTACACACATATGAAACGCTTACACACACATATGAAACGCTTACACATGAAACGACACATGAAACGCTTACACACATATGAAACGATTACACAACATATGAACGCTTACACACACATATGAACGCTACACACATATGAAACGCTTAAACACATATAAAACGATTATGCACATATGAACACCTACACACATATGAAACACTTACACACACATGTATACACATTTGGAATGCTTACACACACATATGGAACGCTTACACACACACATATGAAACACACACATATGAAACGCTTACACACATATGGGGAACGACACACATATTGAACGCTTACACACACATATGGAACGCTTACACACATATGGAGCTTACACACACATATGGAAACACGCACACATATGGAACGACACACATATGAAACGCTTACACATATGAACGCACACACATATGAAACGCGACACACATATGGGCAACACACGTAACGCACACACATGAAAGCGACACACACACACGCTTACACGCACATGACACACACATATGGACGACACACACACATATAAAACGACACACACATATGAAATGCTTACACACACATATGGACGCTTACACACATATGAAACGCTTACACACACATATGGAACGACTTACACATAATAAATACACACACACATATGGAACGCTTACACACATATGAAAGCGACTTACACACACATATATGGAACGCTTACACACATATGAACGCTTACACACACATATGGACGCTTACACACACATATGGAACGCTTACACACACACATAATGGCGACACACACATATGGAACACACACACATATGGAACGCTTACACACATATGAAATGCTTACACACACATATGGAACGCTTACACACATATGAAACGACACACACATATGGAAACGCTTACACACATATGGAACACACATATAAAACACTTACACACACACATATGAAACGCTTACACACATATGGACACACACACATATGGCTTACACACACATATGAAGCTTACACACACATATGGAACGCTTACACACACATATGGAACGCTCACACATATGAAACGACTTACACACACATATGGAAACGCTTACACACATATGAACGCTTACACACACATATGGAACGCACACACATATGAAACGCTTACACACACATATGAAACGCTTACACACATATGAAACGACACACACATATGGAAACTTACACACATATGAAACGCTTACACACACATATGGGCGACACGCATACACACATATGAAACGACACACACATATGAAACGCTTACACACACATATGGGCGACACACACACATATGCTTACACACACATATGGAACGCACACACACATATGGAACGCTTACACACATATGAAAGCTTACACACACATATGAAACGCTTACACATATGAAACGCTTACACACACACATATGAACGCTTACACACACATATGACGACACACACATATGAACGCTTACACACATATGGAACGCTTACACACATATGGAACACTTACACACACATATGAAACGCCATACACACATATGGAACGCTTACACACACATAAACGCTTACACACACATATGGAACGCACACACATATGAAACACACACACATATGAACGCTTACACACACATATGGGCGACACACATATGGAACTTACACACATATGGAACGCTTACACACACATATATACACGCTTACACACATATGGAACGCTTACACACACATATGGAACGCTTACACACACATGAATGACACACACATATGAAACGACACACACATGAGGCGACACACATATGGAAGCTTACACACACATATGGGCTTACACACACACATGAACGCTTACACACATATATGGAACGCTTACACACACATATGGAAACGCTTACACACACATATGAACGCTTACACACACATGGAACGCGACACACACATATGAAGCGACACACACATATGAAGCTTACACACATATGGACACACACATATGGACACGCACAACTTAAACGCACATATGGACACACACATATGAAACGCTTACACACACATATGGAACGCTTACACACACATATGGAACGCTTACACACACATATGGAACGCTACACACACACATGAAACGCTTACACACATATGAAACGCTTACACACACATATGAACGCTTACACACACATGGAGCTTACACACACATATATGGAACGCTTACACACACATATGAAGCGACACACATATGGAAACGACTTACACACACAATGGAACGCTTACACACACATATGGACGCTTACACACACATATGAACGCTTACACACACACATATGGAATGCTTACACACACAAATGGAACGCTTACACACATATGGAATGCTTACACACACATATGGAAACGCTTACACACATATGAAACGCTTACACACACATATGGAACGCTTACACACATATGGAACGCTTACACACACATATGAAAGCTACACACATATGGAACGCTTACACACATATATGGAAAGCTTACACACACATATGAAACGCTTACACACACATAATGGAACGCTTACACACACATATGGAACGCTTACACACACATGTGAACGCACTACACACATATGGGCGGCTTACACACATATGGAACGCTTACACACACATATGAAACGCTACACACACATATGAAACGCTTACACACACATATGAAACGCTTACACACACATATGAAACGCTTACACACACATGAAACGCTTACACACATATATGAAACGCACACACACACATATGGAACGCTAACACACACATATGAAACGCACACACATATGAACGCTTACACACATATGAACGCTTACACACACATATGAAACGCTTACACACATATGAACGCTTACACACACACATATGAAACGCTTACACACACATATGAAACGCTTACACACACATAAAAAACACACATATACACATATGAACACACATATAAAATGCTTACACACATATATGTAATGATTACACACACATATGGAACACTTACACACATATGGAACGCTTACACACACATATATGGGCGACTTACACACTATATGCAAACGCTTACACACATACTGAAACGCTTACACACATAAAAACGCTTACACACACATATGAAACGCTACACACACATATGAAACGCTACACACACATATGAAACGCTTACACACACATATGGAACGCTTACACACATATGGAACGCTTACACACACATATGGAAACGCTTACACACATTTATAACACTTACACACACATATGAAACGCTTACACACACATATGGAAACGCTTACACACACATATGGAACGCTTACACACATATGGAACGCTTACACAAACATATGGAACGCTTACACACACATATGGAACGCACAGCACATAAAAACACACACACATATAAAGCACACACATGGAACGCTTACACACACATATGGAAACGCTTACACACACACACATATGGAACGCTTACACACAGATATGAAACGCCTTACACACACATATGAAACGCTTCACACACACATATGAAACGCTTACACACATACATGAAACGCTTACACACATATATAAAACGCTTACACACACATATGAAACGCTTACACACATATGAAACGCACACATATGGAACGCTTACACAACATATGGAAACGCTTACACACACATATGGAAACGCTACACACACATGAAAGCTTACACACATATGAAACGCTTACACACATATGAAACGCTTACACACTATGCACACATATGAAACGCTTACACACACATATGAAACGCTACACACACATATGAAACGCTTACACATATGAAACGCTTACACACATATGAAACGCTACACACACATATAAAACGATTATGCACTTACACACCACACACATATGAAACACTTACACACACATGAAATGCTTACACACACATGGAACGCTTACACACACATATGAACGCTTACACACACATATGAAACGCTTACACACATATGAACGCTTACACACACATATGGAACGCTTACACACACATATGAAACGCTTACACACACATATGGAACGCTTACACAAACATATTGAACGCTTACACACACATATGGAACGCCACACACATATGAAACGCTTACACACACACATGAAACGCACACACATATGAAACGCTTACACACACATGAAACGCTTACACACACATATGAACGCTACACACACATATGAAACGCTTACACACACATGAAACGCTTACACACATATGAAACGCTTACACACACATATGAACGCTTACACACACATATGGAACGCTACACACACATATGGAACGCTTACACACACATATGAACGCTTACACACACATATGGAACGCTTACACACATATGAAACGCTACACACACATTACACAACAAACACATATGAAGGCTTACACACATATGAACGCTTACACACAAATGAAATGCTTACACACATATGAAACGCTTACACACACACATATGAAACGCTTACACACACATATGGAAACGCTTACACACACATATAAAACGCTACACACATATGAACGCTTACACACACATATGGAACGCACAATACACATACAAACGCTTACACACATATGGAACGCTTACACACACACATATGGAACGCTACACACACATATGAACGCTTACACACACATATGGAAACGCTTACACACACATATGAAACGCTTACACACATATGGAACGCTACACATGAAACGCTTACACACACATAGCGACATACACAACGCTTACACACACACATATGGAAACGCTTACACACACATATGAAACGCTACACACATATGAAACGCCACACACATATGGACAACATATGAAACGCTTACACACATATGAAACGCTTACACACACATATGAAACGCTTACACACATACATAATAAAACGCACATATACACACACATATGAAACGCTTACACACACATATGAACATTACACACACATATGAAACGCTTACACACACATATGGAAACGCTTACACACACATATGAACGCTTACACACATATGAAACGCTTACACACATATGGAAACGCTACACACACATATGGAACGCTTACACACACATATGGAACGCTTACACACACATATGGAAACGCTTACACACACATATGAAACACACTTACACACATATGAAACGCTTACACACACATATGGAACGCTTACACACACATATGGAACGCTAACACACATAAAAAGCTTACACACACATATGAAACGCTTACACACACATATGAAACGCTTACACACACATATGGAACGCTTACACACACATATGAATGCTATTACACACATAAAAACGCTTACACACATAATGGAACGCTTACACACACATATGAAACGCTTACACACATATGGAACGCTTACACACACATGAAAAGCTTACACACACATATGAAACGCTTACACACATATGAAACGCTTACACACACATATGAAATGCTTACACACACATATGGAACGCTTACACACACATATGGAACGCTTACACACACATATGGAACGCTTACACACACATATGGAACGCTTACACACACATATGGAACGCTTACACACACATATGAAACGATTACACACATATGAAACGCTTACACACATATGAAACGCTTACACACACATATGGAACGCTTACACACACATATGGAACGCTTACACACACGACGCTTAACACTTACACACACATATGGAACGCTTACACACACATATGGAACGCTTACACACACATATGGAACGCTTACACACACATATGAAACGCTTACACACATATATGTAACGATTACACACATATGAAACGCTTACACACATATGAAACGCTTACACACATATATGTAACGATTACGCACATATGAAACGCTTACACACATATGAAACGCTTACACACATATGAAACGCTTACACACACATGAAACGCTTACACACATATGAAACGCTTACACACACATATGAACGCTTACACACACATAACGCTTACACACACATATGAAACGCTTACACACACATATGAAATGCTTACACATATGGGCTTACACACACACATATGCGACACACACACATATCTTACATACATGACGACACACACATATGGGCGACACACACACATATGGAACACACACACATATACTTACACACATATGAAGCTTACACACACACATATGACACATACACACACATATGGAACGCTTACACACATATGGCTTACACACACATATGGAACGCTTACACATCGGAACACACACATATGGAACGCTTACACACACATAAAAACACACACATATAAACGCTTACACACATATAGCGACACGCTATACACACATATGGAACGCTTACACAAACATATGGAAATGCTACACACACATGACAAATATACACATATGGAACGCTTACACACATATGAAACGCTTACACACACATATGGAACGCTTACACACACATAGCGCACACACACATATGGAATGCTTACACACACAGATAAACGCTTACACACATATGAAGCTTACACACACATATGAAACGCTTACACACATATTACACACATGCTTACACACACATATGAAACGCTTACACACACGAAGCGCTTACACACATATGAAGCGACACACACATGAAGCGACACACACATATAAACACACACATATATGGCTATTACACACACATATGAACACTTACACACATATGGGCGCTTACACACACATATGGCGACACACACATATGAAGCTTACACACACATATGAACGCTTACACACATATGGAACGCTTACACACACATATGGAAACGCTTACACACACATATGAAACGCTTACACACATATGGGCGCTTACACACATATGAAACTTACACACACACATAGACATTACACATATGAAACGCTACACACACACATATGAAACGCTTACACACATATGGATGCTTACACACATATGGAACGCTTACACACACATATGAAACGCTTACACACACATATGCGCTTACACACATATGGAACGACACACACATATGGAACGCTTACACACACATGTGACACACACACATGGAACGGCTTACACACATATGGAAGCGACACACACATATGAAACACTTACACACACACATGATGCGATTACACACATATGGAACGCTTACACACATATGAACGACTTACACACACACATGAAACGACTTACACACATATGGAAACGCTTACACATATGAAGCGACACACACATATGAAACGCTTACACACATATGAAGCGACACACACATATGGAAAGCGACACACACATATGGAACGCTTACACACATATGGAAAGCTTACACACACATATGGAAACGCTTACACACACATATGAAACGACTTACACACATATGAACGACTTACACACACATATGAAACGCTTACACACACACATATGGAACGCACACATATGAAACGACTTACACACACATATGGAACGCTTACACACATATGAAGCCACACACACACATGTATGCGACTTACACACATATGGAACGCTTACACACATATGAAACGCTTACACACACATGAACGCTTACACACATATGCGCTTACACACACATATGGAAACGCTTACACACACATGAAACGCGACACACACATATGGAACGCTTACACACATATGAACACTTACACATATGAAGCGCACACACACATATGAACGCTTACACACATATGGAACGCACACACATATGGAACGCTACACACACATATATGATTACACACATATGGAACGCTTACACACACTATGAAACGCTTACACACACATATGGAACGCTACACACATATGAACGCTTACACACACATATGAACACTTACACACACATATGGGCGACACACATAATGAAACACACACACATATGGAACACTTACACACACATGGCGACACACATGTACACACACATAAACACGACACACACATGAAACGCTACACACACATATGAACGACTTACACATATGGAATGCTTACACACATATGGAACGCACACACATATGAACGCTTACACACATATGAACACACACACACATATGAAATGCTTACACACACACATGAAACACACACACATATGAAACGCTTACACACATATGAAACACACATATGGAAACTTACACACATATGAAGCTTACACACATATGGGCGACACACACATATGAAACGCTTACACACACATATGGAACCTTACACACATATGGAACGGCTTACACACATATGAAACGCTTACACACACATATGGACGCACACACATATGAACGCTTACACACACATGAAACGCTTACACACACATATGAAACGCTTACACACATATGAAGCGCACACATATGAAACGCTTACACACACATATGAAAGCTTACACACACATATGGGCGACACACACACATATGAAACGCTTACACACACATATGGAACGCTTACACACACATATGAAACGCTTACACACACATATGAACGCTTACACACATATGAAACGCTTACACACACATATGGAACGCCACACACATATGAAACGCACACACATATGAAAGCTTACACACACATATGGGCAACACACACATATGGACACACACATATGAAACGCTTACACACATATGAAACGCTACACACACATATGAAACGACACACACACATATGAATACACACATACACATTACACACATATGGAACGCTACACACATATGAAACGCTTACACACACATATGAAACACACACATATGAAACGGCTTACACACATGAAACGCTTACACACATATGAAACGCGCACACACATATGAAACGCTTACACACACATATACGCCACACACATGAACGCTTACACACACATATGAACGCCACACACATATGAACGCTTACACACATATGAACGACACACACACATATGGAACGCTTACACACACATAAGCGACACGCACATATGGGCGACACACACACATGAAGCGAACATACACATAATGAAACGCTTACACACACATATGGAACGCACACACATGAAATGCTTACACACACATATGGAACGCTTACACACACATATGGAATGCTTACACACATATGGGCGCTTACACACACATATGAAACACACACACATATGGAATGCTTACACACATATGGAACGCTTACACACATATGAAGCAACTTACACACACATATGGAACGACACACACATATGGAACTTACACACACATATGAAGGAACACACACATGAAGCGCTTACACACATATGGACGACTTACACACACACACATATGCTTACACACACATATGGAACGCTTACACACATATGAAACGACTTACACACATATGGAACGCTTACACACACATATGAAACGCTTACACACACATATGGAAACGCATATACACACATATAAACGCTTACACACACATATGAACGCTTACACATATGAACGCTTACACACATATGAAGCGACACACATATGAACGCGCTTACACACACATATGGAACGCTTACACACATATGAAACGCTTACACACACATATGGACACACGCACATATACGGCTTACACACACACACATATGGAAACGCTTACACACATATGAACGACACACACACATATGAAACGCTTACACACACATATAAAATGCTTACACACACATATGAAACGCTTACACACACATATGAAAGCGACTTACACACATATGGAACGCTTACACACATATGACGCTTACACACATATACAACGCTTACACACATATGAAACTTACACACACATATGGAACGCTTACACACACATATGGGCGATTACACACATATGGAAGCGCACACACATATGGACGCTTACACACACATATGGAACGCTTACACACATATGAAACGACACACACACAAATGCTTACACACACATATGGAGCGCACATTACACACATATATGAACGCTTACACACACACATATGGGCGAAACACACACACATATGGACAACACACACACATATGGAACTTACACACACACATGGGCGACTTACACACATATGAACGCTTACACACACATATGAACGCTTACACACACATATGGAACGCTTACACACACATATGGAACGCTTACACACATGAAGGGCTTACACACATATGGAAGCGACACACACATATGAACGCACACACACATATGGAAGCGCTTACACACACAATGGAACGCACACATATGGAACGCAACACACATGAAACGCACACACACATATGAAAGCTTACACACACATATGAAACGCTTACACACACATATGGAACGCTTACACACACACATGAAATGCTTACACACACACATATGGGCGACTTACACACATATGAAACGCTTACACACACACATGTAAAGCTACACACATATGAACGACATTACACACACATATGAAAAAGCTTACACACACATATGACGCTTACACACACATATGGAACGACACACACATATGGAAACGCTTACACACATATGAACGCTTACACACACATATAAACGCTTACACACATATGGAACGCTTACACACACATAACACATATGGACGACACACACATATGAGCGACACACACACACACATATGAAACGCTTACACACATATCACACACATATGGAACGACACACACATATACACACTGAAACGCTTACACACATATGGAAACGCTTACACACACATATGAAACGCTTACACACATAAATAATGAAACGCTTACACACACATATGAACGCTTACACACATATGGAACGCTTACACACACATATGGAAACGCTTACACACACATATGGAACACACACATACACATATGAAACGCTTACACACATATGGAACGCTACACATATGAAACACACACATATGGAACGCTTACACACACATATGAAACGCTTACACACACATGAAGGAACGCTTACACACATATGGAACACTTACACACATACAACGCCACACACAATGAAACGCCACACACATATGGAAACGCTTACACACATATGAAAAATTACACACACATATGAAATACACATATGAAACGCTTACACACATATGAAACGCCTTACACACACATATGAAACGCACACACACACACAATGGAACGCTTACACACATATGACACAATAACACACACATATGCTTACACACACATATGAAACGCTTACACACACATATGAAGACACACATAAACGCTTACACACACATATGAAACGCTTACACACATATGAAACGCTTACACACATATGGAACGACACACACATATATGAAACGCTTACACACACATATGAACGCTTACACACACATATGAAACGCTTACACACACATATGGAAACACGCTAAAGCCACACACATATGGAACGCTTACACACATAATGGAACGCTTACACACACATATGAAACGCTTACACACATATGGAACGCTTACACACACATATGAAACGCACACACATATGGAACGCCTTACACACAATATGAAATGCTTACACACACATATGGAAACGCTTACACACACATATGGAACGCTTACACACATATGAAACGCTACACACACATATGGAACGCTTACACACACATAACGCTTACACACACATATGGAACGCTTACACACATATGAAACGCTTACACACACATATGGAACGCCACACACACATATGAAACGCTTACACACACATATGGAAACGCTTACACACATACATGGAAACGCTTACACACACATATGGAACGCTTACACACACATATGGAACGCTTACACACACATATGGAACGCTTACACACACACATGAAACGCTTACACACACACATGGAACGCTTACATACATATAAAACGCACACACATATGGAACGCTTACACACACATATGAAACGCACACATATGAAACGCTTACACACATATGGAACGCTTACACACATGGAACATTACACACACACATATGGAACGCTTACACAGGAACGCTTACACACACATATGGAACGCTTACACACATAACACACATATGAACGCTTACACACACATATGGAACGCTTACACACACATATGGAAACTTACACACACATATGAAACGCTTACATACACATATGAAACGCTTACACACATGAAACGCTTTACACACATATGGAAACGCTTACACACACATATGGAACACACATATGGACACGCACATATACACACACATATATGAACGCTACACACATATGAAACGCTTACACACATATATGGACACACACACATACACACACATGGAACGCTTACACACATATGAAACGCCATACACATATGAAACGCATACACACACGCAAACACACACATATGGAACGCTTACACACACATATGAAACGCTTACACACATATGAACGCTTACACACACATATGAACGCTTACACACATATGAAACGCTTACACACATATGGAACGACACACATATGAAACGCTTACACACACATAATGGAACGCTTACACACACATATGGAAACGCTTACACACACATATGGAACGCTTACACACACATATGGAAACGCTTACACACACATATGAAACGCTTACACACACATATGGAACGCTACACACACATATGGAACGCTTACACACACATATGAAAGCTTACACACACACATATGGAACGCTTACACACACATAACGGCTTACACACACATATGAACGCTACACACACATATGAAACGCACACACATATGAAACGCTTACACACACATACGCTTACACACACACATATGAAACGCACACATAAAAACGCTTACACACACATATGAAACGCTTACACACATATGAAACGCTTACACACACATATGAAACAGCTTACACACACATATGAAACGCTACACACACATATGGAACGCTTACACACACATATGGAACGCTTACACACATATGGAAACGCTTACACACACACATATGAAACGCTTACACACACATATGGAACGCTACACATACATACACATGGAGCGACACACATATGAAACGCACACATATGAAACGCTTACACACATGGAAAGCATGAACGCCATAATACATACATGGAACGCTTACACACACATGAATGGCTTACACACACATATGAACGCTACACACATATGAAACGCACACATATGAAACGCTTACACACACATATGGAAACGCTTACACACACACATATGAAACGCTACACACACATATGAAACGCTTACACACATATTGACACGCTACATATGAAACACACATACACATATGAAACGCTTACACACATGATGGAACGCTACACACATATAGACGACACACATATGAAAAACGACACACATATGGAAACGCTTACACACAAATGAAACGCTTACACACACATATGGAACGCTTACACACACATATGGAACGCTTACACACACATATGGAACGCTTACACACACATATGGAACGCTTACACACACATATGAAACGCTTACACACACATATGAAATGCTTACACACACATATGGAACGCTACATAATAATAATGGAACACTTACACACACATATGGAACACACACACATAACACATATTGAATTACACACATATGGAAACGCTTACACACACATATGGAACGCTTACACACATATGAAACGCTTACACACACATATGGAACGCTTACACACATATGGAACACGCACATACACACACACATTGGAACGCTTACACACACATATGAAACGCTTACACACACACATATGAAATGCTTACACACATATGGAACGCTTACACACACATATGGAACGCTTACACACACATATGGAAACGCTTACACACACATATGGAAACGCTTACACACATATGAAACGCTTACACACACATATGGAACGCTTACACACCATACGCTTCATTACAACGCTTACATATGAAACGCTTACACACACATATGAAACGCTTACACACATATGAAACGCTACACACATATAACGCTTACACACACATATGCTTACACACACATATGGAACGCTTACACACATATGTATGAAACGCTTACACACATATGAAACGATTACACACACATATGGAACGCTTACACACATATGAACGCTTACACATATGAAACGCTTACACACACATATGGAAACGCTTACACACACATATGAAACGCTTACACACATATGGAAACGCTACACACATATGGAACGCCACATATAATGAAACGCACACACACACATATGGAACGCTTACACACACATATGGAACGCTTACACACATATGAAACGCTTACACACACATGAAACGCTTACACACACATATGAAACGCTTACACACACATATGAAACGCTTACACACATATGAAACGCTTACACACATATGAAACGCTTACACACATATGAAACGCTTACACACACATATGAAACGCTTACACACTTATGAAACGCTTACAGACACATTTGAAACGCTTACAAACATATGAAACGATTACACACACATATGAAATGCTTACACACAAATGAAACGCTTACACACAAATATGAAACGCTTACACACACATTTGGAATGCTTACACACACATATGAAACGCTTACACACACATATGAAACGCTTACACACATATGAAACGCTTACACACACATATGGAACGCTTACACACACATATTGACAGCTTACACACACATATGGAACGCTTACACACACATATTGACAGCTTACACACACACATGGAACGCTTACACACACATATGGAACGCTTACACACATATGAAACGCTTACACACATATATGTCACGATTACACACATATGAAACACTTACACACACATGAAACGCTTACACACATATGAAACGCTTACACACACATGAAACGCTTACACACATATGAAACGCTTACACACATATGGAAACGCTTACACACATGAAACGCTTACACACACATATAAAACGCTTACACTCAAATATGAAATGCTTACACACACATATGGAACGCTTACACACATATGAAACGCTTACACACACATATGGAACGCTTACACATATATGGAACGCTTACACACATATGAAACGCTTAAAAACAAATATTGACAGCTTACACACACATATGGAACGCTTACACACACATATGAAACGGTTACACACACATGAAACGCTACACACACACATATGAAACGCTTACACACATATGAAACGCTTACACACACATATGGAACGCTTACACACATATGAAACGCTTACACACACATATGAAACGCTTACACACATATGAAACGCTTACACACATATGAAACGCTTATACACATATGAAACGCTTACACACACATATGAAACGCTTACACACATATGAAACGCTTACACACATATGAAACGATTAAACACATATAAAACGATTATGCACATATGAAACGCCTACACACATATGAAACACTTACACACAAATATGAAATGCTTACACACACATTTGGAATGCTTACACACACATATGAAACGCTTACACACACATATGAAACGCTTACACACATATGAAACGCTTACACACACATATGGAACGCTTACACACACATATTGACAGCTTACACACACATATGGAACGCTTACACACACATATTGACAGCTTACACACACACATGGAACGCTTACACACACATATGGAACGCTTACACACATATGAAACGCTTACACACATATATGTCACGATTACACACATATGAAACACTTACACACACATGAAACGCTTACACACATATGAAACGCTTACACACACATGAAACGCTTACACACATATGAAACGCTTACACACATATGAAACGCTTACACACATGAAACGCTTACACACACATATAAAACGCTTACACTCAAATATGAAATGCTTACACACACATATGGAACGCTTACACACATATGAAACGCTTACACACACATATGGAACGCTTACACACATATGAAACGCTTACACACACATATGGAACGCTTACACACATATGAAACGCTTACACACACATATGGAACGCTTACACACAAATATGAAATGCTTACACACACATATGGAACGCTTACACACACATATGAAACGCTTACACACATATGAAACGCTTACACACACATATGGAACGCTTACACACAAATATGAAATGCTTACACACACATATGGAACGCTTACACACAAATATGAAAGGCTGACACACACATATGGAAAGCTTACACACATTTATAAAACACTTACAAACACATATGAAATGCTTACACACACATATGGAACGCTTACACACAGACATTAAATGCTTACACACATATATGAAACACTTACACACACAAATGGAACACTTACACACACATATGGAACGCTTACACACACATATGGAACACTTACACACACATATGCAACGCGTAGACACACATACGAAATGCTTACACACATATGAAACGCTTACACACACATATGAAACGATTACACACAAAATGGACGCTTACACACATATGAAACGCTTACACACAAATATGAAACGCTTACACACATATGAAACGCTTACACACAAATATGAAATGCTTACACACACGTATGGAACGCTTACACACATATGAAACGCTTAAAAACAAATATTGACAGCTTACACACACATATGGAACGCTTACACACACATATGGAACGTGTAGACACACATAGGAAATGCTTACACACACATATGAAACGCTTACACACATATGAAACGCTTACACACATATGAAACGCTTACACACATATGAAACGCTTACACACACATATAAAACGCTTACACACATATGAAAAGCTTACACACATATATGTAACGATTACGCACATATGAAACGCTTACACACATATGGAACGCTTACACACACATATGAAACGGTTACACACACATGAAACGCTTACACACACATATGAAACGCTTACACACATATGAAACGCTTACACACACATATGGAACGCTTACACACATATGAAACGCTTACACACACATATGAAACGCTTACACACACACATTAAATGCTTACACACACATATGAAACGCTTACACACACATATGAAACGCTTACACACACATATGGAACGCTTACACACATATGGAACGCTTACACACACATATGGAACGCTTACACACACATATGAAACGCTTACACACACATATGAAACGCTTACACACACATATGAAACGCTACACACACATATGAAACGCTTACACACATATGAAACGCTTACACACATATGAAACGCTTACACACATATGAAACGCTTACACACATATGAAACGCTTACACACATATATGAAACGCTTACACACATATGAAACGCTTACACACACATATGGAACGCTTACACAACACACATATGAAACGCCACACACACATATGAACGCTCACACACATATGAAACGCTTACACACACATATGAAACGCTTACACACACATATGAAACGCTTACACACATATATGAAACGCTTACACACACATATGAAACGCTTACACACATATGAAACGCTTACACACACATATGAAACGCTTACACACATATGGAACGCTTACACACACATATGGAACGCTTACACACATAAAAAGCTTACACACACATATGAAACGCTTACACACACAAATGGAACCCTTACACACACATATGGAACGCTTACAAACACATATAAAACGCTTACACACACATATGGAACGCTTACACACACACATATGAAACGCTTACACACACATATGAACGCTTACACACACACATATGAAACGCTTACACACACATATGAAACGCTTACACACACATGAAACGCTTACACACACATATGAAACGCTTACACACACATATGAAACGCTTACACACACAAATGAAACGCTTACACACACATATGAAACGCTTACACACACATATGAAATGCTTACACACACATATGGAACGCTTACACACACATATGAAACGCTTACACACACATATGAAACGCTTACACACATATGGAACGCTTACACACACATATAAAACGCTTACACACACATGAAACGCTTACACACATATGGAACGCTTACACACACATATGGAACGCTTACACACACATATGAAACGCTTACA